>JAWWEV010000037.1:10375512-10416559 GCA_035583235.1 Hafferia zeledoni | reverse complement strand
ATCTGGTAAAGGGACTGGAGTTGGACCAAGGGTTGGACTGGATGATCTCAGAGGTCTTTTCCAACCCAATCCATTCTATGATTCTGTGAATTGTGCTGGTTCACAAACACACCAGAGGTTTCATCAAATCCCCGGGGAATAGAAACAACTTGGAACTTCCAGCTTTAATTATGTTTGGGAATGAAAGGCCTTCTCCTGTGACCCCTTGTTAGGGCATTTCAGACAATGGGGCTGGAAAGGACCTTTAAGATGAAGTGGTTCCCACCCCACCATGAGCAGGGGCAACTTTAACTTCCACCTCTTATGTACCAAACTATAATAAAAAAAAGAAATATTCACACTTTGGCCATCTTGTAAAAGTGTCTTTTGCAGATGTCAAACTACTTTCCAGGCATAAAACACCTTCATCCAAAAGACACAAACAGTGCCTGAAATGAATCAAAAGCTGAAGCAGAGAACAGTCTAGAAAATTAAACAAGATTGACTCTGTGCAGAAATAGCCACTGGGAGGAACATTGCTTAATAATGGAGCTCCTCAATTTAAAGCTGCTCTTGCTAGTTCAATCAGGAGAGGACAACTTTACTCCTGGATCTGAGATTTTATGATTTTACTTAAGCACAAATCCACTTACTTATCAATCAAACACACAGAATGGCTTTCCCAGAGCACAGGGTCAGTTTCTGGAGCAGAGAAGGAACCACTGTGTGCCAGGACAGGCCCTTTGGTGGGAGGAGCCAGCCCGAGGTGGCTGCAGGAGCTGCTGCCCGGGCTGTGTGGGGTGGCAGCCCCGGGACTGGCCTCACCTGAGCCGTTTCCAGGATGGCATTCTCGAACTCCCTGTAGGCCTCCCAGAGGGCAGTGCCCTTGGTGACGTGCAGCCCCACGGCCGTCAGGGCCCTCTCGAAGATCGCCCGCACCCTCTCGATGCCGCCCTCCTGCCCGATGCCCCCGATGGAGTACTGGGCATATTCCAGCCAGATCTCGGGACCTGGATGGGGGTACAGAAACACGAGACTCACAGGATCACAGACTGTCCTGGGCTGGAAGGACCCACAAGGATCAGCGAGTCCAACTCTCCAGTCAATGGCCCACACAGGGGATTGAACCCATGACCTTGGCATTGGTACAGCCAAGTTTTAATCTCAGGGTTTTTAGCTCATCTCCTCAAAAATAATTTTGACAAAAGGCAACTCTGCTTCCCAAACACCTCATTTGCTGTGTATAAACAGACTAACACATGACAATTTGCTTTATTTTTTTGTTTACCCAATAAAGTTTAAATATTGACTTCGTGCTGTTGGTTCAGCAGAGCACCACAGTTTTCTCCTGAAAGGACTAATTCTTGTGGCTTTACTGCCCCCACCTGTCACCTTTGCTAAACAATCACATCAGGGCTGGACCAAGACCCCTTAACAGCAAATTCACCTTTCCTGAGCACTTGTGCAGAGCTGGGACCACAAAGCTGCCACAGTCCTGAATAATTCAGATTGATGCAGCTCCTTCTTCTCTTTCCAGATCCCTGAACTCACCTGATCAGCATCTCCTCAAGCAGCTGAGCCCAAAGGTGAGGGGGAGGTGGGGAACAGGGTTGGCTGCCTGGCACCAATCCCACCACCCCATTCCCTTCAGGGACCCCCAGGTGGGGACTGCCCAACCCTCAGATGTTGGATGGCACATCTGGGCACCAGGAGTCCTTCCAAACCCCAAGTGCAATCCAGAAGATCCAGAGGATTCCCCCTCAGTTCTTCATCTCCTTTCCTTCTTCCTGAAGGATCACCAACCCCAGCTCATTCCACTGATGTGACATTTTGGAAACGGCTTCTCTGAGGGATTTCCCTCCTTGTTCCCAACCCTCCACTTCCTCAGGCTCCACTTTTCCAGCCCCTCATCCCAACACTCAAACTCTGCAGTTATTCAGAGCTTTATCCCAGAAGTTTTTCAGCTACAGCAGCTCCTGAAAAACAGAGAGACCAAACACCACGTCCTTCCCTTGCATCACTTCACACTCATGGTTTTGATCCAATTTCTGCATTACAACAGAAAAAGCAGCTTTCCTACCAAATAAAAAGCCCCCCTGGCTGCACCACAGGACACTCCCCAGCACTGGGTAAGCACTTACAGATGTAATCCTTGACAGCTCGTTCAAACAGCTCATAGACCTTCTCCCGCTCCGAGGGCTCTGAGGCCACTTTGATCTCATCCTTCAGCCAGTCCAGCCAAATCTCTGACAGGAAAACATCCAAAACACATCCCTAATGGTCACAAATTACAGGTTACACCCACTTGCTGAGTGGTTTTAGGAGTTTTCAGGAACAGAGTTAAAGCCAGGGAGAAGGTAAAGGCAAAGAGAGGAGTTTTAACTTCCATGATTACTCATAATTAAGTTAAAATAAAAGCTGAGTGAAGACTTTAAAAATTGGTGCTAAACAAGCACATTCTTATTAAAGGGAGAAGTTGGATTTTATCAGCACCTTGGACAGGGGATGAGGATGTACCTGGAACCAACCTGTGCTCACACTGACTGTAAATGGCTTTGGAAACTGAGTTTTCTCAGACACAGAAGGAAACATGGAATGGTTTGGGCTGAAGGAATCTTAGAGATCATCCAGTCCCACCCCCTGCCCTGGGCAGGGACATCTCCCACTGTCCCAGGGTGTTCCAAGCCCTGTCCAGCCTGGCCTTGGGCACTCCAGGGATGGGGCAGCCACTTCTCTGTGCCTTTCCAAGACTAAACTCCCCCTGGCAGAGCAGCCAACACTGACAGTGTCTGTGTGTTAGGAACAAAGAGCAAACCCCCATCCCCAGGGCTGCCCAGGGCTCACCCCAGCAGGGAAGGAGTTTTGCTGCCACTTTATCAGGATTTTTGGCTCTGGCTCCCAATCCCTGCCTGGGGGTGCCTAAGCCTGGCCTAACAGGTTATTTCCCCACTGAAGCAGCATCTCCCAGGGGTCCCTCTGGGGCTGGGGGAGGAGCAGGGGGGGTCAGTACCTTCAGTCAGGGGGAAGAGCTCGCTCATCTTCTGCCTGGCCCTGCGGAGCTTCACCAGCTCCCCCTCCTGCCTCAGCAGCTTGATCAGGTCCAGGTGACAGTTGTAGTCAAAGGCATTGATGGAGAGCTTGACAAACAATAAAAAGGGATTTTAAAACCACTGCTGAGCGACAGACATGAAAAAATCAGGATATAAACTGTAATCTCCTCATGTGCTCAGAGCCAAAACAACTGGGCTGGGCCAAACTGAGCTGGTCTGGTTTGTGAGACACCCCCTGGTCACACAGAAACGTTTTCAAAGGACACTTCCAGGTGTAAAAGGGCTTTAGGTCAAGCTCAGTGCTCGGCTCATGGCTCTGAGCTCCAAAGGTCGTGGCTATCAATCCCAGAGCAGCGGCAGCTTCCAGAGACAACACACCCCAACGAGAGCCTTTCCGAGAGCCAAATCAGGGAATATCCCGAGTGGGAACAGATCCCAGGGATCAAACCCAGCCCCTGGCCCTGCACAGACACCCCAATAATCCCACTCTGTCCCTGTCCCGCTGTCCAAACCCTCCTGCAGCTCTGGCAGCCTCGGGGCTGTGCCCACTGCCCTGGGGAGCCTGGGCAGTGCCCACCACCCTCTGGGGGAAGAATCTCTCTAAAATCCAACCTAAACCTCTCCTGACACAGCTCCAGCCATTCCCTAGACCTGTCCCTGCTCACAGAGAGAAAACTTTTAATTCCCCCCAAGGCAATAAACCCCCAGAGGGGGCCGAGCTGTTCCAACCAGCACAACCCGCGCTGCGGCTCCGCTCGCTGAGCTCCCTCGCCAAAAAAAACACCCCAAACGCTCACACTCCACATACTCGCGACACAAAATCACGGAACACCCGCAGGAACCACGTTGTGTCCTGACACTTCCCAGCACAGACCCGGCGGCTCCAGCTCCGCTCCCGCCACACCCGCCGGGCCCACCTGCTCCTCCAGCCGCTGGATCTCGGCCTCGTTCTCCTTCTCCTCATCCTCGCCGTCGCCGGAGGAGTCCGAGTCGCCCTCGTCGTCCGAGTCTCCGCCCGACTCGGGGTCTCGCTGGGGGAGCCGCTTCTGCTCCTCGGCCGCCGCCTCAGCCGCCGCCGCCGCCATCTTATGTAGCCCCGCTCGCGGCGCGCCGCGCTCCGCCATCGCTGCGGCTGCCCCCGCGCCGCCCGTCCCGCCGCCCCGCAGTGCCGCCGGCCGCCCCGGGCGGGGAGAGCGGGGATCCGCAGCCCGCAGAGCCCCGCGCTCGGCCGCGCACCGGCACCGGGCTGCGCTCAGCGGGGCGGCGGCACGGCCCCGGGGGTTGTGGAGCGCGGAGCAGGCAGCGCCCTGGACACCCCGCCGCGCGGCCCTCAGGGGGCCTCCGGGCGGCTCCGCGGCGTGCGCAGCGCGTCTCGGCCGCCATATTGAGTGTGGCCGGCGCGTGCCGCACGCGTGTCGCGATAAACCCCCTGTCACGATTGAAACAGCGCTTCCATCCTTTATTAATCGCTTTTTATCTTTTTTTTTTAATCCTCATTGATCGTTTCAGCCGCACCGCCAGACCCCTCCTGCGCGCGGCCTGCAGCGCTCGCCCCGTCTGTGCGACGAACCCGAGGCGAGGGGGCGTGGTTGGGGGGCGTGGCTTTGTGGGCGTGGCCTCCCTGCCGAGGTTATAAAGGGCCCCGCGGCGCGGCCCCGCCCGCAGTGAAGATGGCGGCGCTGAGGGCGGCGGGGGCGGTGCTGCTGCGACCCCGGGCAGGGCCCGCCCCGCCCGCGGGGGGCTACCACAAGAAGGTGAGGGGCGAGCGGGACGCGGGGGGGCCGGGAGGGGGTCTGGGGGGGATCTCGGTGACACGGTATCTCCGCAGGTGGTGGATCACTACGAGAACCCGCGCAACGTCGGCTCCCTCGACCGCAACGCCAAGAACGTGGGCACCGGCCTGGTGGGCGCCCCGGCCTGCGGGGACGTCATGAAGCTGCAGGTGACCTTGGGCACCCGCTGTGGCACCGCAGGGGCTGCGGAGAGGCTCAGGGCTGCCCGTGTGGCCTCGGGGGCGGCGCGGCCTCCCCTCAGGCCCGCCCGGCCCCGCCGCTGACGGTTCCCAATGTCCCCGCAGGTGGAGGTGGACGAGAACGGCAAGATCGTGGACGCTCGGTTCAAAACGTTCGGCTGCGGCTCGGCCATCGCGTCCAGCTCGCTGGCCACCGAGTGGGTCAAAGGGAAAACGGTGAGGGAGCCCTGGGGGAGCTCCAGAGCTCCGCCTTTTCCCGTGTGCTCGGTCGGGGTCACACGGAAGGCGCTGGCCAGGGAATCCCAGCGCTGATTTGTGCTGTGGCTTAGCAGGCAGCGATTGCCAGCCCTGACTGTCGGGGCAGAGTTGCCTTTTTCCCTCAGAGAGGTTCTAAAAGCCCTCTGTGAGCAGCCATTCCCCCAGGGGCACCACTGACCCGTGTCCCCAAGTGCCACATCCACACGTTTTCTGAACACTTCCAGGGGTGGTGATTGCACCGGGGAAGTGTCTTGTGCAACAAGCGAAACCAGGCAGGTTCTGGAGGCAAGTTTAATTATGGAGAGCTTCTAGATCATGTAGATCTGTTTGTCTGACAGCAACAAATGCACTTCAGTGTTGAGGCAGAGGATCAGCAGCTCAGGTTGTGCCAGTCTGTGACACTGGGGTGTGTTGGTTCCTCCCCACTCACTCAGATTCCTTAATTCCATCATCCTCACTGCCCTAAGATGTTATTCCCTGGGGATTCTGGAGCATTAAACCCTCTTAGCAACCCCCTTTCCAGCCATGCTGTACCTGCCAGGACCCCTGACCAGCCCCCTGTGTTCCAGGTTGATGAAGCACTGAAGATCAAGAACACAGACATTGCCAAGGAGCTCTGCCTTCCCCCTGTCAAACTGCACTGCTCCAGTGAGTACCCTGGGCATTCAGAGGGGTGCTCTGGGAGCACCACAGAGACCTCTGGGTGGTGTTTTCCAAACAGTTTCTGCACGAGCTTGGCCTGAGGAGAAACTCAGCTGTTCAGATTTCAGGGTTCCTTTAAGAGTTTTCAGATCTCTTTGACATTTTGGAGTCTGTAGCTCAGCAGACTCATAATAAAAGTTCAGGTTCTGAATTATATTACCTGAAACTATATTATATAAATTCCTGTTACCTGAAACTATATTATATAAATTATTATTCCATGGATTCAGTATGAGATGGATTCAGTATTCCATGGATCCTGGTCAGACTGTGCTTCCAAGATGCAGCCTGTGCCCCCTGGTCACTGCTCCCTGCTCTTGTTCTTACCCCACCTCTTGCCCTAAAATCCTTCTGATGACCCTCAACCCCCTCTGTTTGGTTGCAGTGCTGGCTGAAGACGCCATCAAGGCTGCCCTGGCTGATTACAAACTGAAGCAGGACCCCAACAAAGAATCTGGGCAAAAAGCTGACACTGCCTGAGCTGCCCCGGAGCTCTCCCTCCTCCCTCCTGCCCTGGCAGTGCCACCCCCGAGCTGTGGCAGGACCCTGGGCACTCCTCCAGCTGTAAGATACGCACAAGTCACGCCCACCGTGTCCCTGTGGTGTCCCAGGGCCGGGAGGGGGGGCTGGCCCTGCTGCAGTGCCATGGGAAGGCCCTGCCCTGGACACACCACCCCCTGGCCGGTACTGGAAGGGCTGCACTTTCTCTCTGTAGTTCTTTTTAGGGGAAGATGTCTAGTTTGGCCTAATACTTTATGGAATTTGGTGGGAAGTGTTGCCTTGGGGGGTGTGTGTGTGTAAGAGAGAGCTGTGCTGGGAGTGGTGTCACAATCCTGGGCACCTTCTGGGCTTGGAGCTCTGGCAACTTGCACCAGGTGCCAAAGGGCATGTGGGGCCCAGGAAGCACAGAGCTGGTGCCTTCCACTCCCACCCTGTCACCACTTCAAGTTTTTGAAGCTCCTGTTGGAGAACAGCTGGAATTTTGAGGTGTTTTCTCTAAGGATTCTGCCTTTGCTCTGGCCAAGTGCTCTGATACAGCTGTAAATCCTGGGCTGAGGGAAGGTGGTCCTGGCCAAGGCAGGGGGTTACAACTGGATGAGCTTTAAGATCCCTCCCAGTCCCAAAAATTCCAGGATTCCATGAAATCCCCAGACTGGAAGCCAGAGGGGACCAGCAGAGCTGGGACATGGAGCTGAAGGGGAACTCCCAGGGTTCCTCTTTTCCAGGAGACTGTCTCCAAAGCAAGCAGAAAACACCCTGGAAAACTTCACATCTGTAGCTTGTAACCCCCCCAAGACACTGCACTTCCCCTTTTCCCTGCTGAGAGTGTTGTTAAACATTTAAAACCACGTTTAAAAAACAGTGGCTCGTTCTGATACATCTGGGCACAATATTTGTCGTTTTTAGCACAGAAACCACGTGTTGCTGCTGTGGTTTTTCCCTCACAAGATCCCTCTTGTGGTTCCTCCACTCCTGCCAGCCAGTGCCTCACTCCCAGGGAACAATCCTGCTGTTTCCCAGTTAAAAATAAATCAGGGAAACTTCAGACACCTCCAACTGCTTTGGGGCTCTGTGCTGATTCCAAAGGGAAGGTTGTCCTGGGGCAGGGACATGTGGACACAGAGTGACCTCTCCCGTGGCTGGGACACCACACAGGGACCTGGGGCTGGGAGGATGCAGAGATGGAGGGATCTAGGGAAGCAGGGAGTGAGTGGGGACGTGCTGCTCTGGGGGCAGAACAGCCTCTCACCTTCCAGGTGTCCCTGCCGGAGCAGCTGCACCCCGGGGCCGTGGGACACGGTCCTCCTGTGGCTCCCACAGCTCCTCCTCGGCCCGCCCTGGTCCCCCCACAGCCCCATCTCGGCCCCCCCGCCCCAGCTGTGGGGACAAGATAAAGGTTTCCTGGAAACGGCGTGTGACGTGCAGACCCGGCAGCAATAGCGCCCTCCCTGGGCATCCACTGGAGGGGCTGGAGCCCCGTCCAGCCTGGGCAGGGCCCTGAGGGAGCAAAGGGGCGCTGGGAATGTCCCCTGTCCCCCCTCCAGCTGCAGGGACACACGGGAGAGATGTGCAGGGGAAACCTTTATTTCTAGCCAGAGGGGATAAGGAAATGAGGCCGAAGCCCAGCTGGGCTCTGGGCTGTCCTCGAGACACGCTTTGGGCTGAAAAATTGCACGGGTGGGTCCTTGTCCCTAAATCCTCATCCCTCCTCCCCGCGGGTGGCCAAGGGCAGCCCGTCTGTGTGACCTCAGTGCCACAGCCATGGGCAAAGCCCCCCTGGTGCCCACGGGCACGGGAGCCCTGCCCTGCCCCAGGGAGGGGGCAGCTCCAGCCCCCGGCCCTGCTCCCACCCCTGTCCCCAGAGGGACAGAGCCCCCAGCCAGGCCCCCAGCCCAGGGTGCTGCTGGGCAGCAAGGGAAGGGTTGGGAGGAACCTGTTGGCACAGGGGGGGCAGGGGCAGAGCTGGGGTGGGGAAGGCCCCTTGGGCAGTGGGAGTGGGGGCTGTTGGCATTCCAGCACCAGGGCAAACCACCGGCTGCCACCAACCCCCATGGCTTTGCCACCGTGTCCCGCTGGCCGAGGGCTGGGGGGCTTGGGGAGGGGGAGCAGGGACTTCATCGGGGCTTCCTTGAGCCACCACGTACGTGCAGAGCAGCCACCACCGCGTCCATCGTGTGTCCCGAGCCGGCGGCTCCTCCGGCTCGCCCGGGCCCGTGTCCCTGCCTTAGACCCCGGGGGGGGCCGGGGAGCCGTCCTGGGGCACACCGGGGGGCTCCTTGCCCCCCGCTCCCTGCGCTCCCGCCGCTTCCTCCGCGTCTGGATTTTGGGGAGGGGGCTTGGGTTGCTCATCCGTCACCTTCTTGCTTCCTTCCTCCTCCTCCTCCTCCTCCTGCTCCCTCTCCCGGGGGGGATCCTGCTCGTCCCGGGCCCCGCTGGCCGGGGACGCCTTGTGGGGGGGTTTGAGGCTCTGTGCGGCCGCCAGGATGTCTGCCTGGAGCTGGCGGCCTCCGTCCAGCGGCTCCTCCGCGGGCACCTTGTCGGGCACCTCGCTGAAGGCCCGCGGGCCGCCCGCCTTGTCCCGCTCATCCACGTACTTCTGCTTGGGGAAGGACGAGGGGTAGTAGGCGGACGCCTTGTGCTTCTGCCGCACGATGACGGCGGCGCAGATGATGAAGAGGAGCACGAAGGACAGCGAGCCCACCACCACCACCAGCAGCAGGTACTCCTTGAAGAAGTCCACCAGCCCGTCCAGCACGCCCGGGGCAGAGCTGTTGGTCACGGTGGTCCCAGCTATGTCCCCCACCGTGGGGCCGAGCCGGGGGGTCACGGGCGGGGCGGGCGGGGTGGCCGATGCCTCGTCCCCGTCCCCGCTGCCCCCCGTGTCCGGCAGCACCGGGGGGGGCCGGGGGGCTGCCGAGTGTGCCGGGGCCGCCGCCAGCAGCGCCAGCAGCAGCAGCCGCAGTGCCCACCCCATCATTGCCGGGATCGGGCACAGGGACCTGCGGGGTGCAGAGGGGAGGGCGGAATGTTAACACCCCAATGGGGCAGAGCGAGCCCTCCCTCCCTCCCTCCCGGGCCAGCCCCCACCCCGAGCCCCCCATCACAGAGGGGCTCCCACACTCCCTGTTCCACTCACTTGAGTTTCCTGGTGGAAATGGAAAAGCCGCTCCGGTTTTCTCTCCCCGACCAAGCAAAGGGCTCACTTTGTTTTCCAAGTGTGCAGAGCAACCCCAGCTGGCAGGAGGGAGTGGGATTGCTCAAGGCTGGGGGGCCGGGGCCGCTGCCAACCACCCGCCCCAGACAACGGTCATTTGGCTGATTGGAGAATTCCTGAAAAATGGAGGTTTGCAGTGGAAACTTTGACACGGGCGATGCTGCGACGGGGCCAGGCCCGACACGAGTGGCATTTCCCAACCGCCCGTCCCGGACCGTTACACGCCATTCCCTGCCAAAAACAGGCTGGGGCAGGATTTCAGCCCAGAGCTGCCTCGGTGGCCGAGCAGAGCCGGGATGGACCCCCCAGAGTCTGTGCCAAGGGACACAGCGAATGGGGGTCCCACTGCCCGAGCCCCCCAGGGAAGGGGCAAGGCCAGCTCTGGGTCTGTGTGGGCTCCTCTCCCACCAGGGGCTGGATCTGCCCCACGATGTGCTGTAGGACACAGGATACACGTTTCTCAGCCCAAAGCAAAGCCCTCCACAGGGTTTGGGAGAGGGATGTGACAGTCCCCACCACGTCGCGACGTTCCCGAGGGACATGGGCGTGTGCCACACCACGTAACTCACCATGGAGCCGTTCCCAGGGCTCTCCCCCTCCACACGTTCCATGGGAAAGTCTCAGGAACAGCCCCTCGGCTCCATCAGTGGGGACCCCCCAAACAACTCCCCTAAATCCCAGCCTGCTTCAGTTTCCCCCCATCAAACCCAGCCCAGCCGTGCTGCAGGATGGAGAAGGAGGGAGGGAGGGAGGGACTCCAGCAGCAGGATTTGGCTTCCAGGCTCCTTCCTGGTGGCACAATCTGGTTCCCATTAAACCAGAGCAAACAAACGGTGGCGGAGGCAGGAGGTGCCCCCAGACCCTCCCAGCTCACCACAGGTCAGAGCTGGACTCAGATCAGTAACCAGCACCACGAGGCTGAGGAGCTTTGGGGGGCTGGAATGAGCCCCTTCATCCTCCCCCTTCAGCACAGAGAGGGGCCCCTCGGCAGGGAGAGGGTCCTGGGACGGGGGCGGCATCAGTTCCGTCAGCAAACAGAGCTGAGGAGCAGCCACAGCCATGGAGGGGCCAAGCAAAGCCCAGGGTAGTGCCAAGAGCAGGGCCTGGCACTGCAGCCACTGCCAGCCCTCCATCCCCATCCCAACCCATCCTCACACACCCAGACCCACAGAACATTCTTGTCTCCAGCTTGGCCGGGCACAGGCAAATCCTGCTCCACTTCCCTCTGCTCCCCAAACACTCCAGGAACTCCTGGGTTTGGTGTTGCCCAAACACAACACCCTCTGACTCCTGCCTGGCATTACAGCCATATGGGCAACTCCTTCCCCTGTCCCGCCGTGGGGACCATGCCCAGCCCTCACCGCAGCCCCCCTGGCCATGGGGCAGCCTGTGCCCCCCTGGGTGCCACCCCAAAATCAGGGAGCAGCCTGGCATGGCCGCAGGATCCTCACCTCATGGGCTGGAGGGAGCCGGGATTGCAGGGTCTGTCCCACACACCTCGAGCCCCCTTTCTGCTGCTGCTGGGACGGAGCCTCCGCCTTCTCCCTCTTCTCCTCCTCCTTCTCCTCCTCCTCCTCCTGCGTCGCAGCCCGGGCCCAGCTTGTTCTCATTAGGGCCGGGATGGGGAGGGGGTGTGGGAGGCCGGGGAAGGGCAGGCAGCCCCCAGCCCCCTCCCAGACGAAACCCAGCTGGGGCTGGGGGTGTATCCTGCTTTCTACCCCTGTCAGCAAAAGGCAGGAGCCCTGGGGCTCACTGTTACCACTGGAAGGGGCCACTTTTTGGGGTGCAAGTGGGGAAGGGCATCACACAGGGGGTGCTTTCAACCAGGAGGGGGTGGGTAAAGCCCCAGCCAAGGTGCAAGGGGGGCAGTGAGGGATGTGGGCTCAAAGCTCTGGCATTAATGGGGGCTGGCATGGGGCAAACAGGGCTTGGGACCCGCTGCATAATTTCAGGAGACTTTCCTAAACATCCCAGCCTGGAAATGCTCTGGCACAGCCACCTCTGCCTCGGGGTGCAGGCAGGGACAGGCAGGGGTCCCCACGGTTCCCCAGACCAAAGTGGCAGTTCCTCAGCTCCCCAGGACATGGTTTCCAGTTTGGGGGTCTGGGGGCATGGCCTGGGCCCTCCCACCCTCCGAGCTCTGCCTCCCCCCCGCTGGTCCCTCTGCCCGGGCTGAGGTTGCTCAAGAAGCTGCAGCCGCTGCGTGACCTCATCCTGTTGCTATTTTCCTCTGCTCCTCCCTGGGGACCTGCCAGACCCCCCAAAAAGCCCCCGCCAGCGCCGGGGGACCGCGACCCCCGCGGGGCCGGCCCGGGGGAGCCTGTCCCGTGTCCCCAGGGCGGTGGCGCCGCTCGGGCTCCCGAAATAGCGGCTCTGTCCGTCCGTCCGTCTGGGGCGGCCGCGGCTCCCTCCGAGCAGCTGCTGCGCCGGCTTTGCCCGGCCTTAAGTGCTCAGTGATGAAATCTTAGAGGGGGAAAGGCGAGGGGAGGCCTCGGGGTGGGGGGTACGGGGGGGGGGGCGCAGGGTGGCCCCGGGGCAGGGGAGTTCCAGCAGCATCGGGCTCGTTCCTGCGGCCCAGATGGGGCTGGGGCTGAGATTCCCCATCCCAAGGGCCCAGCGATGCCGGCGTTGGGCTGAGTCTCCCTGTCCAGGGTCCCCATCCCTGTTTGTCCAGGATCCCCATCCCTGCTTGTCCAGGGTCTGCATCCCACATCACCCAGGGCCCCCATCACTGCTCATCCCAGATTCCCATCGCACCCTTGCCAAGATCCCCATCCTTCTCTGCCCAGGGCTCCAACCCCTCCTCATCCAGGGTTCCCATTCCTGCCCAGAATCCCTGTCCTTGCCTGCTCAGAATCCCCCTCCCTCCTTGTGCAGAGTCCCCACCCCACCCGAACCGGGATTCCCATCTCTGCTCATCCAGGATCCCCTCCCTGCCGTGTCCCCGCTCCCCGCCGGCTGTCCCGGCCCGGCCAGTCCCGGTGCCAGCGCCCACGGGCCATTACGATGCCGTTTTTGCCTGCGGGCTCTGCCCGTCGGGCGGGGCAGGGCCGGGCCGGGCCCGCCGTGTAATTTGGGGCCTCAGGAACGCGGGCACCGCCCGCTCGGGCACCGCCAATTTGAGGCATTTCGGCCCCGCTCTGCTTCTAATTTACCTCCCGCGGCTGCGCTTTGCTGGGCCAGCAAAATACCCGGCGGGGACCCGGCCCGAGGAGCTGCCCGTGGTGTGAGAGCCCTGAGCCACCCACTGCCCTGTGCCACCCACTGCCCCGAGCCATCCAGAGCCCCGAGCCACCCACTGCCCTGTGCCACCCACTGCCCTGAGCCACCCACTGCCCTGTCACCACCACCCTGTGCCACCCACCACCCTGTGCCACCCACTGCCCTGAGCCACCCACTGCCCTGTCACCACCACCCTGTGCCACCCACCACACTGTGCCACCTGCCACCCTGTGCCACCTGCCACCCTGTCACCACAGCCCTGTGCCACCCCCAGCCCGGTGCCACCCCCCACATGCTGCCCCCGGATCCCCGAGGGTCCCGCTGTGACCCCACTCCGCCTTCCCGGGATTCCTGTGCCCCGAGCTGGGCGGGGCAGCCCGGCAGGACCTGCTGCCCAAGCCAAATAGGGCAATTCCCGGCTCCCGGCTGCTCCCGGCAGCGCCAGCGGTGGAGGAAAGTTTATCCTCGCTGGGCTCCTGCTCCAGAGCAGCTGGCACAGGGCTGGGAGAGCAGAACAACCGCTCCAACCTGCCCTCATCCTCCTCGTCGGGACACACCGGCCTCGTCCTCACCTGGAGCGGGGGCAGAGGAGCCGCTGCGGGATGGGGATGGATTGTGGGAACATCCCTGTGCCTCCTGGGGGCGTTGGGCTGGTGTGGGGACGCAGTGGGACAGAGCAGGGTGGCATCACCATGGCCAGAGTGTCTGTCCCACCTGGGGACCACCCCGGCCACGGGCGGCGGGTCCCCCTCCCGGCTGAGTCACCCATAAACATTTACATTCCCGGCGGGATCGGGGCCGTGGAGCCACCAGGAACCACATGGAAAACATCCCAGGAACAGGGGGAATGTAAACAGGCGGCAGGGCAGGGGCACAGGTGGGACACCACGCTGGGAGCCCCCAGAAGGACACCCCAGAGGGGCCTTCGGGCTCGGGATGTGGGGTGGGGATGTGGGGATACTGGGATGGGGATGTGGGGATGGGAATATTGAGTGGAGCAGGGACAGTCCTGGGCCATTCTGTTCCCCCAGGGCCAGGCACAGGGTCAGTTGGTGGCCTGAGGGGTGACCAACACCTGCATACTGAGGGAAGGTGAGATCTGAGAGCAAACCTGAGTCCCCTCCAGCCCCAGGGGCAGGTGAGACAGAGGGACCTTCACTGGCCTCTCATGGCTTTGTTCTCCCCATCTTCACCATTCCCATTCCCATTCCCAATCCGGGACAGCCAGGCCAGCCCTGTCAGACGAAGCTGGGACTTTGTGGTCCCGTTTGTGCCCGGGCCGAGCCCTGGGCGCTGTGGCAGCACCAGCAGCACCAGCAGCCGCCGCACGTTGTGCCACGAGCGCTCCCGGCCCGGCTCGGCCCTTCCCCCGCGGCGTTTCCGCCCCGGCCCCGCCGCCCTTCCCGGGGTCCCGGGGGCTGCGGCCCCCTCGCTCGGGGGTCTGGCCCCTGCCCGGGGGCCGCGGGTTTCGTTTCTGCTCCCCCGGGGGCTGCGGGGGAGGATGGAGAAGCGAAATTTCGGCGGCGGGATGTGGGCAGAGCTGGCGAAGAGACCACCAAGTCCGAGTAACCCTTTAATGGGCTCAGCCCCGAGGGCTCAGCTCGCCACGGCAGAAGCGGCTCCGCCGCGCTGGTCCAGGCTAAAACACGGACCCGGGGGGACGGGGGTCCCTGCCCGCGGCTGCCCTGGGCACCGGGCACATGGCACTGGCACCGGGCACATGGCACTGGCAGCGGGCACATGGCACTGGCAGCGGGCACGTGGCACTGCCGCGGGCAGCGCTGCGGGACGCAGGAGCCGCCCCGGGCTCAGGAGTGCTCGGGCAGGAAGCTGCTCAGAGTCAGGTTGTCCCCGTCGGGCTCGGCGCTGCCGTCGTGCAGCCGCTTGTGCCGCCGGGCGGGGACGGGCCGGGGCCCCGCGGCCGCCTCGGCGTCGGCCAGGAGGGAGGAGATGCAAACCATCTCGGTGGGGCCGAGCCGGCGCTGTCCCGAGCGCGCCCGCCGCCACAGCAGCGCCCCCAGAACGCCCGTGCACACCAGGAAGGTGGCGGCCACCAGCCCCAGCAGCAGGATGGCCAGCAGGCACTTGCCCATCGCCCCGCTGGGGTCCCAGGGCACCGCCGTGCCCGCGGGCGTCGTGTCCCCAGGGGCAGAACGGGTGGGTGAGGTGACACCTCCGGCTTTCTCGACTTTCCTGTGTCCCCTGGTGGTGGGGCCGAGGGCTGGGGGTGCTGCTGAGGGTGGCCCCACGGAGGAGGTGCTGCCCGGGCCACCGGCCGTTGTCCCCTCCTCGCCGGGCGGTGTGAGCCAGACCGGGGTGGTGCTGGTGCCCTCCTGGGGCTCCGAGCCCAGCAGCACGTCAGGATCGGGGGAGTCGGTCTCATCATCCACGGGTTCGGCTGTGGTTGGCACTCCAAGCCCCTGGGGCAGGCTGGGGTTGGTGCCAGGCACTGCTGGTGGTGCAGAGCTCAGGAGCAGGTCGGGATCGGGGGAATCGGTCTCATCATCCACGGGATCGGCTGTGGTTGGCACTCCAAGCCCCTGGGGCAGGCTGGGGTTGGTGCCAGGCACTGCTGCTGGTGGTGCAGAGCTCAGGAGCAGGTCGGGATCGGGGGAATCGGTCTCATCATCCATGGGATCGGCTGTGGTTGGCACATGGAGCAGGCTGGCATTGGTGCCGGGTGCTGGTGGTGGCACAGAGCCACCATCGGTCAGGTCACTGCTGATGGGCGCGGTGGCAGCGTGGCTGTGCCCGGGTGTGGCTGTGGTGGCACCGGGGGCCTGCCCACCATCGTCCCTCTTCCCACGGGACAGGGACAGGGACCCCTCGGCCGCCCCCCAGACCCACTGCCCCGGCTCCAGCTCCGTGCCAGCCCCACACGCCCGCGGGGGGCTCAGCACCAGCAGCACCAGCAGCACCAGCGGCGGCGGCGCCATCGGGACCTGCAGGGGACAGAGCGGGTGGCACCGGGGTCCTGCTCCAGCAGAGGATGCTGAGCCCTGAACTGCCCCAAGGTGGGATCTCACTGAGCCGAGGATCCTCCTCCGCTCCTGGAGAGGGGACCCTTGGGTTTGGGGGCCCGGAGGATGCGCCCACCGCCCTCCTGCTGCCGCTGCCCCCACCCCGGGGAGCTCAGCCCCGGCGGCTCCGCTCCGGGGGACAGTTTTGATAAGGAAGTTGAGTGTCTGGCAATGGGAAACCGGCCGTGATGGGCTCGGCTGCTGCGGTCGGGCGGTTGTGGAATGAGTTTCCATGTGGAAATGAAACCACAGGGATCTCACCCACATTTCGACAGACCCCCCACTCCAGGGTGCCCGTCCCCCCTCTCTGCCTGCCAGGCTGGCACAGAACTCCAGGGCTGAGGCCACGGGGTGCCTGGCCCTCTGTGCTGGAGCAGGAGAGCCAAACCCGCCCCAAACTCACCCCAAAACCCCCCGTTCCACCTCCATCACCGGTACCTTCCCCGGAGAGCTCCGGTGGGCAGAGGCCACCAGGTCCCCGCAGCCCCACACCCAACAGCCCCACGCACGTCTCGATGCCCTGAGCATCCCTGGGGGGGTCCCACATCCCCACAGCGCCCACCCCAACCCCCCCCAGGGGCACCCTCAGGGACCCCGAGCACCCCCTTTGCCCCCGCAGCATCCCCGGGGCTGTGCCCCGACCCAGCAGCTCCCCGGGGCTCTCACCTGTGCCAGGGGACACGGCGGCGGCACCCGAAGCTGCGGCGGGGACAGGATCCAGCGGCGAGGGCCTGGCAGGGGGCGAGGGCAGCCCTGGCAGTGGCACCGCGGGGCGTCCTGGGCCACCCTCCCTCCGCCTGCAGCTCCCCGGGCGGGGAGGGGAAGGAGCAGAAGGGCGGCTGCGGTTTCGGAGCGGCGGGGGAAGGACGTCACAGCGAGCGGGGCTGGGGGCACCAGCGGCGAGGGTGGCAGGGGTGGCTGCGCCCCAGAGAGGGGCCTCTCGCCCTGTGCCCGTGCCCGGTGGGAGCTCCCGGTGCGGCCCCGCGGAGCTGCTGCCTCGGGGCTCGTGTCACCCTGAAAGCAGAAGTGACACAAACCTGGTGCCAGGGCTGCCACCCCTCGGGCACGGTGTGGGCATGGCCGGGGAGGGGGGCATGGTGTCTTGGGAAGGGACACGAGGGCACCCCAACACTGGGCAATGCCTTCACACACGAGGAGGAGGAGGAGGAGGATGAAGGGCTGGCTCGAGGCTATGCAGACCCCTCGTACCAGGGCTCTGCTCTCAGCTCTCAGCACAGTGCCAGGATGCCCGCGGGCTGCGGGCGCCGCTGGGTGTTGTCCCACCCTCGTGGCACCGGCACGGCAGGAAACGCCGCAGCCGCAGCCGCAGGAAGGTGCTGCAAGAGAAACATCCGCAGGAACGGGCTCGGGGTGTCAACAACCCACCCACCCACCCCCGACACCCGGCCCGGGCCTTCCCCACCCTGTCCCAAATCGCTTGCCCATGGGGCTGCAGGAGCATCCCCTGGGGTGGATCCACGGGGATGGATCCACAGGGCCGCTCCCGGAGCATCCCTGCCCCACTCGGGCTGTTCGGGGGCAGCGGGAGGTGGTTGTGCAACACCTCGGGGAAAGGCAGCAGCGCCGAGAGGGCTCAGACCCACCGGGATCGGCGACGCTCCCTCCAGCCCAGCCCCTCTGCCATTCCAGGCCTCCTGCCCGCTGGAAGCAGCTTTCGGCTGGGCAAGGGCAGGGCATTCCCAGCCAGGGCTGTTCCTTGGGGAGACCACTCTGGTCTCAGCCACCCTGAGACCCCCCAGCCCATCTGTGCCATCATCACATCCCACACCCAGCCAAGCCCTTGGGATCACTCAGTGGAGTCACCAGTGAGGAGTCCCTGTGTGACCCCAGGGGTGGGTCCCAGCTCTCCAGGGGGGTCTCAAAGGGCCCCTCAGCCACAACCCCCTGCTCAGGTGCCCATCTCTGAATACCCCAGTTACTGATCAAACCCAGAGGGCCAAGGGCAGGCACAGGACACCGAGAGGCAAAGAAACAGCAAAGCAGAGGCAGGTTATAATAATCAATGACTTTTATCTTTTGAAAATGGAAGCAAATATTTGGACAGGTACTCGGGCGCTCTATAAGAGCGCGTCTCTCCGCACTGGGCTGGCTCTCCCCGGGATATCACGGCTACAAAAAGCTTCAGGCACTGACTCCGGTTGAGCCTGGCGAGGCATCAGTTCATTTAAATAAAATACAGGCTAAGAACTAAAATCCAGGGTGGCCTCTGGGACCGTCTCCCACATCCCCCCTCTCTGGGCACCTCAATCCAGCGGCTCCCAAAACTGATTTCCTTCCAATTTCAGGAACAAACCCGAGGCCCCCAAGCACACACAACCCCGAAGTCACACGTACAAATCAACACAGAAATCACCACTTTGGGGGGAACCACCTTGGGGTTTGGTTTCCAAAAGAAAAATCCATAAAAATACACATCTCAGGCATTTACTGCAATACAGAAACGTCACCAAACAGCCAAAGAAGCCGGAGCGGCCGGACTGTGGATCCACAGGCACAGGGCAGGGGATGCCACTTGTCCCTAAAACACAAACCCCACTTTTCTGAAGCTTTGATGCTCTGCCATCCTCCCACATCCTCCATCTCCTCCGTGCCACCCTCGTGCCTCTCCAGCCAGGGCACGGTGCCACCTCCACACACACACATCCCTCCACAGCAGGGAATCCTTAACCTGGAAGATCTGAACATGCAAACACTGGGAAAAAATGGAAAAATCGGAGAATTCCTAGCTAAACTAATGGAAAAAAAAAAAATGGATCACTTCAGTGTGGCCAAAGGGACATGAGCCCCGCCAGGATGCTCCGGGTGGGCACGCGGGGCAGGGGCTGCCACACCCACCACACACCCACGGAGCTGCCACGGGCACAGCCCAGCTGGGAGAGGCATCCAGAGCTCCCAGACACCTGGGGGTCTTTGCCTACCTCTGGATTGCAGATGAGCTGTCACCACTCCCTGGCTGTGCCGGGATGGGCGGCACCGATCGGGCCTGGCACAGCTCACGGGGCAGTCCTGGATCCCATTCCCAGCACAAGGACACGGCCTGGGAGCAGGGAGCCAGCCTGCCCCACCCCAGCCTGCCCCCTCGCAGGGGAGACCCCACCTGAGCAGGGCTGTGCTGAGCTGAGGCATCCATGCAATTCCAGGAGCTGCTCTGCCAGCCCGGAGCGCTCACGGGGTCTCTCCCTGAAGGAACGTGGGAGAAACCAGTTCTCCAAACTGGGATAAAACCCCCCTCCCCAGTCCCCTCCACTCAGAGAGGTGAGGGAGGCAGGGGTTGGAAGTCACTCATCTGATCCAGGAACACATCCTTTCCTGCAAAGCTTTCCAGCAAGGCGGGATGGGAGGCAGGGAATGATGGAGAGGAGAAAACAGATTATAAAAAATACCAGAGGTGTTTGGGGAGAGTCATCCTGGAAAAGTCACCTTCCTGCTGCTAACGCTGCCTGGGAAGCAGAGAAAATTCCAAACATCAGCACTGGGGTGAGGGGTTGATTGGGATTCCAAAAGCTCCTTAAAATCCATGAGCTGAGGACTCTGAGGGGCGGGAAAAAGGTTCTACAGCAACCACAGAGCTGGGATGGGCACCACGGAATTCCACCTGCTGGAATCCCACAGTCACCTGAATCTGCTCTCCATGGACACAAAACATTCCTGCATGGAAGCAACTTCTGCCTCAAACTGAAACAAAACTCAGCGAGTAAAACACAGGAGAGTTTGGTCATGGAACCAAACCTTGGGATTATTTTGAAATGGGAACAAGGTGTTGGTTGAGAAGTTCTGTGGGACAAAAAGAAAAGGGGTTTTGTGGGATGAATCCCCTCCTTCAGAATTATATATTTATGTTTTTGTGCCAGACAGCAGGGCTGGGAGCAGGAAAGGCAGCTCATCCCATCTCCAAGGGGTCTCAGCAGGGAAGGGAACCCACCTGATTGTTCCAAATTGAGGATTTACACAAAACAGCTTCAGCTTTGTTCTCTGCACAGTGTGAACACCCACCACACACCCTCTGTCCCTTGGAATGGAAACACAAATACTGCAAAGTGGCAAATAAGAAAAATAAAAGCGATTTTTTTTCTTTTTTTTGGCAACTTTAAAAAAAATGGTTAAGAACAATGTGGCATTGGTCCCTAAATCTAGAAAAAGATAATTGGGCACGACATCGAAAGTCAGAGTGGATTTGTTTTTCAAGGATTCATCGTAACATCTGGGAAAAAAAAAACCCTGTAGAAGTAGCACTTGTTTTGGACTTGTTTGACACAGTCACAGAAATTCATCAGAACATCAGGAAACGAAAAGATCTTTCACTAAAAAGCTTGGCTTGGAATCATCGGCTCTCGTTGACGTGGGTTTGGGAGGGCAGGAAAGCTCGGGCTGGAATGCTGCAGGCTGCTGCTGGCTGCACTGGGAGCGGGGCTGGGAGGGCCCTCAGTCCCCAATCTTGGCCATCTGCTGCTCCAGCTTGGAGATGCGCTCGTCCTGCGAGGAGATCGTGTCCTTGATGCAGCGCAGCTCCCGCAAAATCTCCTCCAGTTTGGCTTCGCTTTGCTGCAAGGCAGGACAGGCTGGGTGAGCAGAGCTCTGCATGGAGGGCCAAGGAGAGGCTCCTCCCAGAGGGATTCTGGGAGGGGTGGGGTGTGCTGCCCTCGTGGAGCAGCTGGGGGGCTCAGGGATGGACCAGCACCTCCAGCAGCACCAGGGAACATGTCTGGGACACAGGGGACCAGAGTCTGCCCTTTAGCAAGGGAATGGTTGGGCTTGATGCTCTCAGAGGGCTTTTCCAACCTCCCAGGATTGTGACTGACAGCTGCCACTCTGTGTGGCACTACACCCCAGCCCTGGGAGTGTCCAAGGCCAGGATGGACAGGGCTTGGAGCAACCTGGACCAGTGGGAGGTGTCCCTGCCCATGGCAGGGGGTGGGACTGGATGGGCTTTAAGGTCCTTTCCAACCCAAACCATTCCAGCATTCCATGCTTTAGCTACAGCCCCAATTCCAGCCCTGTACAGACTCCTCTGGACCTCCAGAGCCAGAGGTTCACTGCCCCACTGTCCATGTTTTACACAAAAACAGGAGCACAGGAGCTCTCCCAGGCTGGAACAAGAAGCCAAGTTTTCCTTTGTGTCCCACAGGACACACTTTGAGGACATGCCTTGGTGGTGAGCACAGTGGTGGTGCTGGGTTACAGTTGGACGTGACGACCTTAAAGGTCTTTTCCAACCTTAATGATTCTGTGATTTGGGAAAAACAATTCCCAGTAATTTTCCACAGCTACAGAAACATTAGAACCATAGAATCATGGAATGTCCTGAGTTGGAAGGGACCCACAAGGATCATCCAGTCTATCCTGGCCCTGCACAGACACCCCAACAATCCTCCCTGTACTGTTGTCCAAACCCTCCTGGAGCTCTGGCAGCCTCAGGGCTGTGCCCACTGCCCTGGGGAGCCTGGGCAGTGCCCACCACCCTCTGGGAAAAGAGCCTTTCCCTGAGATCCCACCTGACCCTGCCCTGGCACAGCTCCAGCCACTCCCTGGGTACTGTCCCTGCCCACAGGGAGCAGAGATGGAGCTGCCCCTCCTGTGGACAGCTCACCTGGAACACCCCAACTAAGCACCACCTCACCTCCAGGTCACCCAAATACTCCAATCACACGTTCTTGAGCTCTGCCACAGCTGTTCCTGAAGAGGCAGCACCCCAGGAGTGCCACCCCAGCCCACCACCCCCCGAGCTCGTGGGGTTCACTCACGGGGTTTGAGGCATCCACTGCTTTCTTTGGAGCGTTGATGAGATCACTCTTCTTGTTGGCCGCAGGTTTGTTGTCCAGTATGTTCTTCTTGACCACCTTGAGGTCCCTGTTCTTGCCTGGAATGTACCCATGCTTGAGGGAGATGAGCAGGGGGTCGGCGTTCTTGCCCTCAAACCACTCCTCCGCCTCCAGCGCCGCCTCCGGCCCGGCCGTGTCTGGGTACAGGTCGTCCTGGAACAGGTCCGACTGCAAGCCAAGGAGAGGGGTTGGGCAGGGCTCTGGCAGGCACAGGCTGGCTCAGCCCCCGTGCCCAGGGCACTGCTCACCTTGCGGGGAACCGTCATGATGATGGGCTCGCACTTCCTCTCGTGGAGCTTGAAGAACCTGCCACGGGAAGGGGAAGGTGGGACTTGGTGAGGAGAGGGAAGTCCACACACACAGCAGTGGGACAGGGGACAGAGGACATGGGAAAGGAGCAACCCCATGGAATCACAGAATTAGGAGGTGGGAAATGCCCTCTGAGACCTTTGAGTCCAGCCATTCCTCCAGCACTGCCAAGGCCACCACTAACCCATGTCCCCAAGTGCCACATCCACACGGTTTTTAAATCCCTCCAGGGGTGGGGTCCCGCCACTGCCCTGGGCAGCTGTGCCAGGGCCTGACCACCCTTTCCAATTTTCCCTAAAATCTCCCCTGGCACAACCTGAGGTTGTTTCCTCTCATCTCATCACCCATTATCCGGGAGAAGAGCCCAAGCATGTCCCAACCCAGCAGTGACACCTTCCCTGCTGGAGCCCCTGCAGTGACACAGCTGCTCTCCTGAGATGTTTCCTGCCCCCTGCTCAGTGCCCTGCTGCTCTCAGCACTGTTCCCACCCACTGACCCAGGGGCTCAGCTCTCCCTACCTGGCAATCTCACACTTGTTGACGTCGAGGCCCCTCTTTGGCATGAACCCCATGCCCCTCTGCGGCTCTTTGCTGCTGAAGGTGTTGAGGTAGTGAACGTACGGGGACTCGTCGGTGATCTCGAAGTAGCGGATGCTGCTGTCACCCTGAGGGGACAACAGGACACCTGCAGAGCCTGGGGCAGCCCCAGCCTCCCCCACAGCCTCCCCCCCGGGAATGCTGCCACACACAGCTCAACCCCAGCTAAAGCTTCAAGGCAGATCCCTGCTGTGACAGCTCCTCAAAGTCCTGCTCAGAACACGCTGGGACAGGGACCTGAGCTGGAGCTTCCAGGATGGGAGAGTCCCCGTGCACACCATGTCTTGTGGAGACACTGAACCTCCTGCCACAGTCAGGCAGGAAGGCTATAAACCAGTTTATCCTTAATTCCAGACACTGGGATCTGTGACACAGCAGGAGGGGCAGCAGATGTAAACCAAAGATTCCTCCTTAGCTGTTAGAAAGATGGGACTCCTGAAAGTACTTTTACAGATTCTCCTTTGCTCACTGTGCCTTTGGCTCCTCTTTGTAGGAAGTCCATCACAAGGGGGAACTTTAGAGCACAAATTGCTTTTAGAAAGGAGTACCTGATTCCAGTTTTCTATTATTTAACCCCACAAAATTACAGGCAGTGTTGCCAAGCCCTCCACCATCCTCAGGCACAAGGAGAACAGTGTTAAATCATGTGGGTCAAGCCCAACAAGGGACGTTTTGGTAATGGTATGGACTTGTATTTAAAGCAGATTTACATAAGTCAATCCATGTCAGAGAAACATCCAGGACACTCCAGACTCCCAGGTCCTGCAGAGTGAGGATCAAACCCACTCCAGAGCAGCCTGGTCCCTTTTCAGTGCTGGTTCTGCCTCCCCCAGCTGAGACCCCTGGGAACCTTTCAGAGGCACCATTTCCTCCCAGAGATTGCCAAGCCTCTGCTCACCTTCCCACACAGGTAAATGATGTTGGTGTCTGGGTCGTAGAACGGCAGCAGGACCCCATTGCTGGTGTCCATCTCGTGAAGGGCAATTGGCTCCTCCATGTTTTGCTGGAAATAAAGAATGCCAGGGATGTTACTGAAGTCTGGAAAAGCTCCTGTTAACCCAGGATGTAAATCATGAATAGCTCTGTAGCCAGGGAGCTCCCAGTGGTGTCTGCACCACCTGGACAGATCTGTGTGTCACAGCAAGTGCTGGGAATGTTCCTGAGATTCATTTCCCCAAGGGTGTTTTAATCACAAAACTCAGCAGAACAGGGGCCAAGAAAACCCACCAAGTCAAGGGAAATACGTGACACAGCCATGTTAGAGCTCTGTGCAGTGTGATGGGATGGCTGATGGATGAGGGGACCGAGGCTCCTTCCCTGGAGACACTCAAAAGCCACCTGGACAGAATCCAGGTGGTCCCTTCCAATCTGAACCCCTCTGGGACTGCTGTCCTGCTCTGCACATACAACACAGGGAGTGAGGTGACCTTCCCACAGCCCCTCTGCTCCCTGTGCATCTTCCCAGACTCTTCCAACCTGCAGCTCCTGGATCATCACTGCCCTTGGAGAGGCACAAGAGAACTCAGTTCCTTCCCTGAGTGACCATCCAGCCTAAATCATGGAACACCTGGCACAGGAGCAGACAGTAGATGGTAGAGGGAATAGCCTCAAGTATATAAACCAGGAATTCAGGAAGATGCACTGGCACAGATTGCCAGAGAAGCTGTGGCTGCCCCTTCCCTGGGAGTGTCCAAGGCCAGGTTGGATGGGGACAGTGGAGGTGTCTGTGCAGGGGGTTGGAACAAGATGAGCTTTAAGGTCCCTCCCAAACCAACCCCACCCCAGCCCTGGCAGGGCTCCCTGGCTGCAGGGCTGGGGGAGGCCCCCAGCAGAGGGGAGGGAGCAGGGGCCGTACCGGGTTCCACAGCGCCAGCTGCCGCTCGCTCATGCGGCTGAAGCCGGTGGTGAAGATGTTCCCATCAGCCAGGAAAATGGCTCTCATGGGCCGGGCCCCCTCGTGGGTCTTCTCCTTCTCCTGGAAGAGAGGAGCAGGTCAGTGTCCAGCAATGCACAGGCAAACCCAGGGGGTGGTGGACCCTCTCCTGGCCCCACGGAACCGCCAGGACATGTGGCTGCTCCTCACAGGGTGGGATCCAAGGAGCAACATCCAACCATCCTGATGCTTGAGGGAAACAACTAATTGCTAAACCACAGAGGAAATGGACATTCCTGGCTCGTTCCAGCTTTGCCAATCAGCCTCTTGCAAAGAGGTTTTCCTTCAGCCTTGCAAGCTACAACATACACAGGCTGCTAAACCTCTGCTTCCCATGCACAGCTCTGGAACTGTAATTATACAGAAGGATTAGATGTGGAATTACACTCCTGCAGGTTTTAAAACTGAGCCCTAAAATCCTAGTTCAAACACTAATCCCAGTAAACCCAGACAAATCCTCCAACTCCTGCTATTCCTTCTATAATTTCTGCCTCACACAACTGAACACGGTGTGAAAATACTGAGCAAGAAGGTTCTTTCTCCCACTTTTCTTGCTAAATCTCTGCTGGAGTGAAATCCAACTGTTTCTTTAATTGATATGTGAACTTACAGCAACAATTTCTTGTTTCCTGGGGTCGATGACTCGGACTTTCTTGTCTTTGGAGGCTGTGCAGATGAGGCTGCCGTTGCGGTTCCAGCTCACGTTGTAGATCATGTCCACGTGCATGTCATCCAGGTTGATCAGAGCTTCTCCTGTGCCCACATTCCAGATGATGATGGCATTGTCACAGCCTGCAGTGGAAAAGGACACCTGCAGTCACAGCACTGGAAAACCACCAGAGGTGGGGAACAAAGAATAAAGCTGATGCAGCTCCATCAGGTTGGAAGGGACCACCTGGGGAAACCAAACCCCAAACTGGGAACTCAGAAGGGAATTTTATCAACAGAAAAGACTCAGCTTGTCCAACAGTCCAGCTGAAAGGACTGGCCGCTTTCCTTGGGATTCAACCTACAGGTCAGGCTGTGGAAGCCTCAGACTGTGCTGAGGGATAATGAATGATCCAATTTATTTCCATAATGATGTGACTGACTTTCAAATGAATCTCCTTCCAAGGACTGTACCAGCCATGGGACAATTTGGAAAATGCTGGCAATGAAAGTCTGTGGGAGGAAGAGCTGGACTCTGGGATACTTTGTAGGTATCAAGGGGAAGGAGAAACACTTGGGCCTGTTACAAAAGCAAATGAAAACAGGGATATGGGGAATGCAGATATAAACAGTTACTACAGATCAAATAAACTCTGGAAGAACTTTAATACTCCAATTGATCTTCCAGACAATTCCCTGGTGCTTGTCCTAGCAAACTGAAGATAAAATAGGCTGAGACAAGGAGGGGGGTGCCAGCCACGTGTCCCAGTGCTCCCAGGCACTGCCAGGAGGCTTGGGATTCCCAGGGATCTGAGCAGCTGGGACAGGAAGGACGGAAAAGGAGTCAAGAACTCTTCTCCCGAACTCCTGGCATGGCAGTGAGGCAGGAGGGAGGTGCCATGAGCAGTACCTGCGCTGAGCAGCACGTTCCGGGCCGTCGGGTGCCAGGCCACGATGCCAACTCGCTTGGAATGGCCTTCCAACACCACCACCGGCTCTGTCAGGGACAGGGTGAGCCCGTTCTCAGGGATCTGCCACACCTGGGGGGGAGAGGAGAGCAAAGGAAAGGAGGTCAGTCAAGGCTGTCCCCTCTGAGGAGCTCGTGTGCTCCCTGTGCCCCACGGCCGAGCCGTCACCTCTCCACACACACAGGAAAAGGGAATCGCTCCCAGTAAAGCCCTGGCTGATCCCTGGGTAACATCCTCCCTCACTCATGTGCCAGCACCAAACCACCAGCTCCTGATGCTGCAACTCCCCATTATCTCCATGTCCAGAGACTCCTTTCAGCTCCCTTCCTGCTGAGGAGGACTCCGAAAAACCTGCCTTGGAGCTCCAATTCCACGTGAACAAGCTGCTGTCTCTCCAAACTGGGCTTGTCCCTTGGGGGGATGACACTGCAGCTCCACCAGGGCCTGCTTTTTATTCCTTTAGAAACACCAGCAATGTTTTCCTGTTAGGTCCAGGCTCCTTCCAGGTCCCATTTATCAGGGAAGGGCAGTTTGGTCCCGGCAGAGGTCGGAGCAGCCCAAACCAGCATTGCAGAGACTGCCTGTTCACTTCTTGCCTGGTTACACAACCCTCTGTTGCAAAGATCCTCAGGGAAGGGCCATCAGGAGGAGGAGCAGCCCCCAAGGATGCCAGAGCACTGGAATTCCAGCTGTGGATCACGAAGGAGGCAGCACTGAAGGTTTATCCACTGAGGGTGGCGGGTCCTGCAGTGACCACGGATGGGACACACAAACCCCTCAGGATCAGCCCCACCAAAACTATTCCTGCAATTCAGCACTGGACAATCATCTTGGAATTGCAGCTGCATGAGCAGATTCCTTGGAATTCAGGGCCCCTGGGCAGCAGTTGGACAGGCTGGAGGCAGAGGGCAGCATTGCAGCGTGTTTGCTGCACTCCCATTGTCTGCTGTTCCCGGAGCTGACAGAGGGAGCAGGCACTGCCCACGGTGTGCCCAGCCAGCTGTGCCAGCCAGGAGATGCCAGGCAGGGATTGAGGGAGCGAGGTGGACACACATGTGTGAGGGTGACGGGGATTTCTGTGCTGATCCCTGTTCTCCCTGTGCTGAAATAAAACCCAGCGAGATGCAGAGTCTCCGTGGCACCAAATAACCCAAAAATGGTTTCCCTTTTCACCCTCAGCATGCCAGGAGGAATGACCACGATGGGAACACCATCTCAGGAGAGGATTCCAACAGGACACCACCTCAGGGGAGGATTCCTCCAGGAGCATTTGGACAATGCTTCCAGGCACATGGTGGGACTGATGGGGTGTCCTGGGCAGGGCCAGGAGTTGGCCCCAATCCTTGTGGGTCCATTCCAGCTCAGACATTTCATGTTTGTCTGGAAATCCCTCTCTCCCCTCCTGCCTGATGGAACAGCACTGGAGACACCCTGACATAAACTGGGGCTTTTCCCAGTGTGATTTCAGACTGGGGATGCCAACAGGAGCTGCTCAGCCTGGAGGAGCAGGATGGCATCCCCTTTCCCATCCTCTCCAGCTGTGATCCAACCCCTCCCAGGTTCTCCTGAAACACAACACGTCTGCAAACCACACCAAACCCTTTCACCTGCCCCTGACACCCCAAACTGGGTTACAAATGTGTCAGGTTTATGGAAACAGCATTTTTCCTGCCAGTCAGGGAGCAACAATGTGACAGCAGCAACAGTTGGGAACATGTTTGTGCTGGGAATGGTGTGTCAGTCTGAGGCACTTCACGCTGGAACCGTGTGAGGGAGGTCCCTGATGAGCCCCCAGGGCCTCGTGGTTTTTCTGTTTCTCATCATCTGTCCTCCTGGATCTGTAGGGCTAGTTTGGACATTGGGAAGGAATTCTCCCCTGGGAGGGTGGGCAGGCCCTGGCACAGAGTGCTGCCCCATCCCTGGGAGTGTCCAAGGCCAGGCTGGACAGGACTTGGAGCAGCCTGGGACAGTGGGAGGTGTCCCTGCCCATGGCAGGGGCTTTGACTAAATGATCTTTAAGGTCCCTCCATGACTCTGTAAACAATAATTTCTTCCCACGAGAGAAAAAGTGGCATAAAGGGACCTGCCCCACTCCCTCAGCCTCACTCTCTGTGAACAAAGCCTTGAAAATGGAATTTATTCACCCAAAAGACCCAGGAGCAGCAGGAGCTGCTGGGCCAAGTGTGACCTGTAGGTGAGCCAGGCAGGGGCAGAGCAGCTCCTGCCAACATCCCTCCCTGGGAGGGGCAGCAGGAAAGGGACAACATTCCTGGCATCTCCAGTTCTATTTCACACCACCCCAGCCAGGAAGGGTCCAGGGATCCCTCTGGGCAAAGGAATTAAACCACTCCAGAACCAAGTTTAAACATGAGCCAGCGAGTGCAGGGGGTGGGAGAGGGAAGGGAGACAAAATACCCACAGAAAGGGTTTTTAAAAAGCCTCTGGGGAGACTTTTTTCCATCTGGGAAAGCCCTGACAGTTTGGAGCAGCTGCAGAGCAGGGTAATCCCAGGCAGATTATGGACTATTGACCCAATAATCCTGCCTGGTATTCCAAGAAATAATAAATAAAGGAGTGTGAAAGGTCAGGGGATGGTCCCAAGTGACTTGGCCCCTCGTTCCAGGCCTCAGCTCGGGATCAAACCACATTCACAGGGCAAACTGAGGAATTTTGGATGCCAGATCCAGCCTGGCAAGGGTGAGGACTGAGGATCAACCCAAGGGAGCACTAAAATGCCACAGGATTCCCTGGGCAGCAGTGGCAGTTTGGCAGTTGTGCCACCTGCTGTGGTGGGTTTGGGGGCTGGAGCTTTGCAGGGAGGTTGGTTTGTGCTGGAGGAAGCAGAGCTGTGGCCCAGCAGAGCTCTGGGTTTGGGGCTCACAGGAAGGGCAGCAGGGGAAGGCTCTGCACAAACAGCACGTGAGAAAGGAAACAAAGCACACTTTTTTTTCCATTCCCTTGAAAGAGATTCAAAAACTGTCTCATCTGGGTCTGCACAACCTGCAGAGAAGATTCAGTTCATGTCCAGAAAGAACATAATTTCCTGTATTATAAATATTAATTCCTGTCACCTCAAGTGAGGAACTAAGTGAGTCTGAGCCCTGGATTTATCCCTGTCCCTGCAGGAAGTGGCACTTGGAGCATCATTTCTGCAGCTCTCAGACCCTCTCCTGGCTCCCCCTGTCCTGGTCCCACAGGTGCCCACCTGCCCAAGGGCTCTGCTCTGATTGTTACCACAATTTGCTCCATCACACGAGCTCTGCCCTGCCCATTACACCCACACTCATCAACAAGCACCTCTGCTGAAGCCAATTTCCCATCTCTGAGGAAGGCCCTGACACCACCCCCAAGCCCTTCTGCAATAAAACATTTTCCAGCTGAACTCCAAGCCTGCAGTTCATTCCAGCCATTCAGCAGCACCCCAAGCAGGAAGATTTCAGTAATTCCTTGTTTGCTGGCACGAGGAAACAACCCCCCCAAAGGATGTTCTTCACACACCAGTGCAGTTCCCAACTGCCCCAAACAGCTTGGGATCCATCAATTCTCACTTTAAACCTCCTCAACACACCCCCAACATCTTCCTGAGTATCCCTGATCCTGCAAGCACAGCAAGGATGTCCCTAATTCCCCTTCCACTCCAGACAGGTCACACCAGGAGGTACCAAACACGACCACGAGTGGGCAAACCCACAGCCAGCTCAGCCCCACCATGGGGCCTTTCCACACCTGCTGCCTCCAGGGGTGCAGGGGAAGCTCCTCCCAGTTTGGGATGTGCAGAGAACCCCCAGTGAATACCCATCTGGAGGCACAGATTCCCACAGACAGTTTGTGTCCACATTGGACACAGCACTTGGACAACTTGTAACCGAACACTGTTGGTTTTGCTCCGTAATTCAGTCCCTCTGGAGCCTCCCAACATAGTTCTCATTGCACTTGGATTAGAGGCTTGTTTTGCCTCCAAGAAGGCAGCTCTGGACCTGCTGATGCTCATGTTTCAGAGCCCCTTCCAAAGCACAGCCCTTCTGCATCCTGGTTCCTGGAGGGCCATTCCTGCTTCCTGGAGGGCCATTCCTGGTTCCTGGGGGGACATTCCTGGTTCCTGGGGGGACATTCCTGGTTCCTGGAGGGCCATTCCTGGTTCCTGGAGGGCCATTCCTGGTTCCTGGGGGGACATTCCTGGTTCCTGGAGGGACATTCCTGGAGGGCCATTCCTGGTTCCTTCCAAAGCTCAGTTGCAGCCCAGCAGTGAATGTTACAGGCACAGAAGCTTGTTGTTTTGTTTAATATTAAATACAGCCCATTTGGTAACATGCTTCAGCTTCCAAGACTGAGAGATCACAGGCAAGAGCTGTCCCAGGAAAAGCCTCTTGGGATGAATCCCCTCCCAGACATTTTAACGATGAACAGAAGCAAAGGAATTTATCTGACATGATCTATAATAAGATTTCAATATAACATTCAGCCTACAGCATTTCTAAATATGGCCAAAGATCCCTGGAGTTATTTGGCATTATTTCATCTTACAAGGATTTGCTTTCCCTGATTGTGCTGTGTTTGCACACAGAGGATTCCACACCCAGCCCTGGGCACGGGGCTGTCCTGAGGTCAGACAGGTCTCAGGGCCAGGCCTGGCAGGTGCACAGCTTGGATTCATTTTATATATTAAAAAAAAGCCCTTCTGACACCTGCTCACAACCTGTGGATACAGGAAACACTTCAGGTGTCCCCCTTAAATCAAGGGGTGAAGAAACTCTGAAAGCTGGTGGGCTCATTCCCTTCCAAACCCTTCCCCTTCCCAGCATGGGGATATCTGAGGGAAGGAACCACCACCTGTCCTCTGCAAAGCTCCACAAACTGACCCCCCTCACACTGACTGGCACTTCTTCCTTCTCATTCCTCTTTTCAAACATCACACAAACCCCCAGAGGGAGGAAAAATGGGAGAAATTCCTCGCTGTGAGGGTGGGCAGGCCCTGGGACAGGGTGCACAGAGAGGTGGTGGAAGTGATGGAAGTGCCCAAGGCCAGGCTGGACAGGGCTTGGAGCAACCTGGGAGAGTGGGAGGTGTCCCTGTCCATGGCAGGGGTGGCACTGGGTGGGCTTTAAAGTCCCTTTAAGGTCCCTCCCACCCAAACCATTCCATGAGGACTCTGCCCTCAGGCTCAGAACAGGAGGTGTCCTCAGGACTCCAAGTGTCCTTTGGAGCAGGATTTTAGCAGGGAGCAAAGCCCAAAGCCCACCCCACAGCCCCAGGCAGAGCCCACCCACAGCCCCCAGGGGGCAGAGCCCCAGGGAGCAAAGCCTAAAGCCCACCCCACAGCCCCCAGGGGGCAGAGCCCAAAGCCCACAGCCCCAGGGCCCCCAGCCCACTCCACAGCCCCCAGGGTCCCCAGCCCACTCCCCCAGCCCCAGGGCCCCCAGCCCACCCCCCAGCCCCAGGAACACCCACCATGACCGTGCAGTCCTCGGAGCCGCTGGCGATGACCTGGTCGTTGTGGGGACACCAGTCGATGTCCAGCACTGGGCCTGTGTGGCCACACACTGTGGGGTAGGACTTGTCAATCCTGCCTGTCTGGAGGGAGGAAATGAGAGAGAGAGCTGTGATATCCCAAAGGAAGGTGCTTCCCAGTGCAGCTCCAACTCTTTCGGTATCCAAAATTTCATGACATGTGAACCAACCCACAGATCCTTGAGAGAGGAAACAAAGCAGTAACTCTGGGAACCCCACGAGGTGCAAGGCAGGAGTTCAGGGGTTTGGCACAGGAGCTGTGCTCCCATGGGAGGCAGGGATGCCTTCCCACCCAACCTCAGCACTTGCTGTGATCCCTTGGTCCAGCCCAAAGTTTTGGGAAGAGCAAAGCTCTGGTTTCTGTGCTTCCCAAGGGTGGGCAGTGCTGGGGACCAAACTCAGATGTGAAATGAAGGTGTTGCAGCTCATGGAACTGATCAAGGCTCCTTGTTTGTTCATTATGGAGGGATTTTGCTCACATGCAAAGCTTTTTAGGACATGGTTGTGCAGAGAAAAAGATTTCAGGAATGAACATGGACTGGGCCAGCCACAGCCACACCCACCCCATCCATGGCCACAGGACCAAGGCCACCAGCTGCCAAAGCCAAGCTCATCCCAGGGATAAAATTCCCAGGAAAATGAGCTCATGAGACACTTAAACCTGAGTTGGGACAAGTCAGTGATGCCAAGAGAGATGATGCAGAGACACCAACTTTGCCACCAGGTCTGTGTGTTGCTGAGGAGCCCCTGAGGATCTTGAAGAACCTGATCCCCCCAACAGCTGGATGGACCCCAGAGGGGAAAGGAAAGGAAAATCACTCTAATCATGGTTCTCCCTCATGGTCAAGCCTTGCAGTATTTCAATTACTGAACACACCCAGCAGTAGCAGCAGGGTGAGCAGGAGCCTCCTCCACTTCCAGGGCCAGAGCCCTGGTCCTGCCCCAGAGGGGTTTTGTTTCCAGGGAATGGCCCTGTCATGATGAGTGATGGGAGAAGAGAGACAGGAGGGAGAGGTCTGCCATGGGGTCATCTTCTTTTGTGTTTGAACACGCAGAAGAAATGGCTGGAATTTCATTTTTGCCATTGGATGATAACATTCCCCAACCTTGGAGATGCCATTCCTTCCTCTGTGCCTCCTACCCCGCTCCACGTGGGAGGCTGGGCCTACTCAGGCCTGGCTTAAAGCAGAATAATTCTGGATATAGGTTTGTGAGGACAACTGAAAACTGTAAGTTTGGCCTTCACTAACAGCAAACCAAGACATTGAGCCAAAAAGATCCCACTATTTCCTAAATGGCCAAATTTAGGTTTAAAAAAACCCCAACCAAACTCTCAGTGATTCGACTGGTTTTGAAATTCTTAGAAGGGAAGAAGAGTTGTGGATGAAAAGCCCTAAAGCTGCCATGCAAGAATTAAAGCCTGTATAATCCCTCTTGGATGCCATAATGTGAAATAGGATTTAAAAAATTAATACACCCAACTGCCACGTTCAGTTCATCCATTTTAATGGCCCTAATTAAAAGGAGACCCATGCAGAGCACATGGATGAACACCCAAGGAGCAGCACAGGCCACAAACACACACAGGCCTAACCCAACAGGGCCCAAAATAATCCCAGAAATCACTCAGGCTGGAAAAGATTGGGAAAAGACTTAAAAAAAAAATAGGACTAATAATGCCAACGTGACCCAAAGCCCATTTCCAACAGGGAACAGCCAGCCAGGGTGGGCAAAGCAGAGATTATTCAGCAGCAGAGTGGGGGAGACAAGAACTCCCAGCAACCTCAAGTGTATTTACTCCCCAAAAATTACCAACCCAAGCAGCAGAGGACAAACAAGAGGGGGAGATGTCCCACAGCTTCCTGGGCTCTGGCAGAGGAAAACAATGCCAGGGAGATGGACAGCCCAGGGGCATCAACATCCACACCTGGGCACGAGAGGAGCAGCTCTGGGGCTCCCCAGGGTCCACAAACAACCCCAGAGTCAGAAGACACCTCCAACATCATCAGGTCCAACCTGTGACCCACCCTGTGACCCAGAGCAGAGCACTGAGTGCTCAGAGCCCTTCAGGGACGTGGGGCAGGAGCCCAGAGAGGGGTGTCACCTTCAACAAGGATGCAACAGGGTGAGCACTCCCACAGAAGCTCCTGCCCTGTGGTCAGAGGCACCAGCAGAGCTCAGGAAACCACAGGGCCTTCCTGAGCACGGGGCAGGGCGAGGGCTGTGCTGCCAAACCTGCCTGGGCCACCCCATCCTGCACATCCCCTCCCTGCACAGCCTGAGCCCAGCAGGGACCAGGGGCTGGCACAGCACAGAACCCCAGGGCACAAACCCTGGTCACCAGCCCAGGGGACAAACCCTGGTCACCAGCCCAGGGGACAGAACCCTGGTCACCAGCTCAGAACAGAACCCCAGGACACAAACCCTTGTCACCAGTCCAGGGGACAAGCCCTTGTCACCAGCCCAAGGGACAGAACCCTTGTTACCAGCTCAGGACAGAACCCCAGGACACAAACCCTTTGTCACCAGCCCAGGACAGAACCCTCGTCACCAGCCCAGGAGACAAACCCTTGTCACCAGTCCAGGGGACAAGCCCTTGTCACCAGCCCAGGGCACAGACCCTTATCACCAGCTCAGAACAGAACCCCAGGACACAAACCCTTGTCACCAGCCCAGGGGACAAGCCCTTGTCACCAGCCCAGGACAGATTCCTTGCCACCAGCCCAGGGCCTGCCCCAGCAGGTGAGACACAGGCTCTGAGCTCAGGTGTTGCTCTCTCACCTCTCAGGTCACTTTGTCCCCACCACCCGTGCAGGTCCCAGCACAGACCGCCCTCTCCAGAGCAGGGAATGCCTGTCCTGGGATGGGACAGGGTTAACTGTGCACAGAACAGCTTGAAAAACAGTATTTGGAGCGGGGGGTTGCCAAAAAGGAAACCTCCAGTAGGGAATTCCAACCCCAGCAGGCTGTAAAATGACCAAATTCCGTGTTTCCAAACACAGTTCCTTTCCAAAGAGACGTCTCTGCCAGGGGAACACCACAAGGCTGGCACCTTGGCTGCCAGCTGGGGGAGTTTCCACGCTCTGTAACACTCCCAGGTTTGGGGATTTATTTATTTTTTTGTCAAATGTAATCTTTTAATTATGCAGGATTTAAAAATAAGGCTTAAGAGCTGGTACACAGCTTAAAATTAACTCGGTGTGACTTCCAGAAATTAAACCCTTCTCATAATCCACCAGGACTGTGGTTGGGCAGCACAGAACAGTAATAACTTCTGAAATTTGGAGTGTGTTTTAGAAAAAGTCGGCCAAAAAGGTGGATTTCAGGATTATCAAGAAGTTGGATGGTGTTGACTAAATGCACACTCAATTTTCAGTCCTTCAGCAGGGGGTAAATCGACCTTATTAAATGATTTTTAGTTCTTTCATGCATCACAAATCAGAAAAAATGTTAAACAATGAGAATTTGTAAACTCAGATCAGAAAAAAAAATGTTAAACAATGAGAATTTGTAAACTCAGATCAGAAAAAAATGTTAAATAATGAAAATTTGTAAGCTCAGATCAGGAAAAAAGTGAGAGATGAGAAGGAAAAAATTTGTTATTAATTCCAAAAGGGACAGATAAGTGACACAAGAAAACTGTTCCTGAAAGTGGGAGTTCTATGAATTAATTTGACTGTCTTGTGATGGTTTCTCTGCCAGAAAAGGACAATTGGCTGCAGGAAACAGCTTATGGATTATGGTAAAAATATCAGGGAGAGCAGCTGCTTCCCCAGCCTGTGGCTGCTCATGGAAATCTCCATTTAAATTGGGGAAGTGGCATCGAGTTGCACAAGGCAAAGCAACTCCCCCCTCACTCTGCACGAGTTTGAGGAAGGAAACCAGGTCACAACTGCAAAGTTTGAAACACCAACCCCCTGCACCTTTTCTCTGCTTGAGAAAACACCTTTTTTTTCTTGAAATTGTGCCTTTTCCTCACAACCACCCCAAGTTTCCCCCAGTGCAGGGGGGAAGTCGAGCCTGGGCACTCCCCTCCAGCTCTGGCTGCACCAGCTGGTCATGGAGCAGCACTTGGGAGAAACCCTGGGATGAAATGAAGTGCCTGAGCCCTCCTGACCATGACCAAGAGCCATCAGTGGCCCAAACCAGTCCAGGCATCCAGAACCAATTTGGAAACTACAGAGTGGAATTCCCAAGAGCTCCACTGGCAAGGCCTGCAATAGGAGAGCCCTGGAACTGCTCTCCAAGAATCCCTCCCCACTGCTCCTGCTGGGACTTTGGAGATGGAGGAAAATTTCCTCCCTGGAAGGGTGGCCAAGCCTGGAAAAGGCTCCCCAGGGGAGTGTGGAGTCACCACCCCTGGAAGTGTAAAACACAGGCAGATGTGGCACTTCCTGGAGTGGTTCAGTGGGATGGGGGTGGTCAAAGGGTTGGGCTTGATAGTCTTGGAGGGTTTTTCCAGCCTTAATGATTCCACCACAGAATGGAGACAGCTCCTTGCTCCAGAGCTCCCAGACTGGAATGGATGTGCAAAGAGGAGGGAACAAAACCACAGTGCCCAACCAAAATCCTGCACAAAGCCACCAGTTTGGCATCACCACATTCTGAGCAGGTTTGGGGAGCAGGGATGGGTTGGGGGTCCAGCTCACCCTGCAGCACTTGGGGCACTCCAGGCTTTGCTGCAGAGGGAAAAGCTGTTGGCACCTGCAGGAGGTTTCACACTGAAAAAGGCACCATTCCCTGCAGAATCCTCCCCAGAGCGAGTTACAACAACCAGCTGCTCATGAGCTGGCTTAAAAAAGGAAAAAAAACCAACACAGACAACCCCTAAAATCCAACCTGACCTGCAAACTCCCATCTCTTGGAGCTGGAGAGCAGCACAGCTCCAGCATCCCCAGGAATGTCTGTCCCAGGTTCTACAGGAAAGCTCTAAACACACTTCAGAACTAAATTTTAGCCAACTTTTAGCAGAGGAATATTTTTGGGCAGAAGATGCAAAGATTCAGACAGAGAAACTTGTTACCCAGAAACGACATTACAATCAACAAGAGAGTCCCTCTTTAATCCCACCCCTAAGATATGATTTCCAAAGCAGTTCTTTCCCCTGTTCCTTCCCAACTGCAGGAAAACCCGTGGCTGTCCTACAAGCTGAAGGTTCTGCATCGAGTGGTAAAACCCCTCAGCAGTTCAGGAGTGGTGGGAGGCAAGCACAGGGATCCACAGGGATCATCCACTCTCATCTGCAAGATGGGATCAGATGATCCAGGACTCCAAATACAATTCCATTTGAATTGTTGGACAAGGCCTTAACATTGCAACGATATTTGTACAAATCTCTGGCTGACTGAAAGACAAGGGGTGGCATTTGCTGCTTGTTCTCCTACAGAAATGAGCTTTATTAGCCCCTCTGCCTGCTCTCTATGCCCAAGTACACCAGGACCTGCTTATCCATTGGAATTGAGCTGACAGGGATAAATATCAACTTCCTTTTATAGAGAAAAATCCAAGGTGAAATAAAAGGGCAAAATCCATCCATGCTCCCCTTAAAATGGCTGGAAGGGCTCAATGAACCCATTGCAGCAGAACCTCCTGATTTTATTTCACACACAGCTGAGAAAAGGAGGATTTTTTTCCTCCCCCAATCTTTCCTGGAGGAATGAGAGTCGGGAAGAGCTGCTGAACAACTCCCATATGCCAGGGTTGAACACGAAGGCACATCCCTTGCAGAACAACATATTCCTTGGAGAAGATCATTCCCGAGGTGTGCACACCCCCACCCACGTGCCAGTTGCCTCCCAGGGCAGCAGCTGATCCCAGAGCCTGCAGAAATGCTGCCAGTGTGAAGGGAGGGCAGGAAGGAGGCAGGAAAATGGAAATCTAATATAAGGTATATCCAAAGGGGGCTGAATAAACCTCTGCCAAAGGCCTTACATAACAGGGCTCGTGGCTGAAAGGATCTTTCTACATGAGCTGAAACAAAAGGAACATCTGCAGCAGGACTTTCTGGTACAGAACAGATACAAACTCCAAAGGTTTGGGGAGGAGGGAAAAGCGAGTTGTGTCCACTGAATGCAGGGGTTTGCAACTCACTGTCCCCAGCACATCCCAGAACAAGCAGGGAAGTTTCCAGTTCTTCCCAGGGGTGTCCAGTTAATGCTGCTCACCCTGACTTTTCTCACCTACACAGCACTGAGAAAAATTACAGCTTTTAAAATGCAACATGGCTCATTCCAGCAGAGGCCAATGCTCCAGACCAACCAACCTGTGGGAGCTGGACTTTCTGGTGCTCAGTGTCTCTTGGCAGAGCATGGGAATGGCGAGTTCCTGGCAAAGCCCCTGCACATGGTGCGTGCAAGAAAACAGGAAGTTCAGACAAAGCATTTCCACAGCCCACAAAGGCGGCTCGGCAGCCCCGGCCCCGGCCCTGGCTCCACACCAGCCCCCGGCTCCGCACCGGGCTCTGCGGAACCGCGGGGATGGAGGGGGGATGCAACCCCCGCCTCTCCCGTATCTCCGTCCAGGGAGTACCAGAAGGACCTCCGGGGGAGGTGTCCCGGGGCTCGGGACATGTGTTCATGGGTTAACTCCCGTCCCGTGCGCAATCCCCGCGCAAACAGCTTAATTCGGCTGCACGGGTTAATTCTCCTGCACTATTCCCGCACACGTGGCTTAGTTCCCGCGCTCACGGGGGTTCATTCCCCAGAACGGGTTCATTCCCGTGCACAATTCCTGAGCGCACGGGGGCTAATTTCCGCGCACGGGGCAATTCCAGCGCACAATGCCTGCGCCTCTCCGTTAATGAATTGCCGCACACAATTCCCGCGCTGCCGGGCCGATTCCCGCGCTCCCAGGTTAATTCCCGCGCTGCCGGGCCGATTCCCGCGCTCACGGGTTAATTCCCGCGCACTTGCCGCGCCGCGCCCCCGCCCCCGCCAATCAGCGCGGCGGCCGCGAGCGCTGCCATGCCCATATAAGGTAAAAAGCCGCGGCAGCCGCAGTGCCGCTGCGGAGGGCGCGGGCGCGCGCACGGGGGGCGGGGCTTGCGGGGCAGGGGGCGGGGCCTCCCCTCCGGGTCCCGCTCCCCCCTCACCCCAGCACATGGTGCGGGGTCCTGGTGGGCTCATCCCGCCCCAAAACCACCCCCATTCGCCCTGCCCAGGGCCGGGAGGTGCCCGCCGGCAGCAGGACACCCCTGGCATAACAAACCCCTGGAACAGCGCTGGGAATTGCCAAGGAAAAACGCGTTAAAATGACTCAAATTGCCCCTTTTCTGTGCCCGCCCCGCACCGAGGGTCAGCCACAGCCCAAGAATCCCACCCCGCGCGGGGCTGCAGCGGACACGGTGCCGTTATGGGGCATTTTCCCTGCTGAAATGCAGCAAGTGTATTTTTATGACTTAATTTTAAAACCAAACCCATGGTTTAAAATTTCCCTCCTTTTTTTTTTTTTTTTTTGGTTCCCCTGAATATTACAACAGTTTTGCTGGGAGGAACTTAATAAATGGCCCTGCTAAGTGGGCTCAAAGAGAAACCCAAGTGTTATTTCGGGTGTTGAAGGAACTGAAGGAACAATTTCATCAGCCCAGGCTTTAAAAATAAACGTGGAACACAGGAACTGGTTCGGGCTGCATTGCAAAAGAAGGTGTCAGGCTGGGGCTGAGGGACACAGCCCCTCCTGCTTGGCAGGAACCTCCTCACAGGAGGAATGAAAGGGCTGTGTGAGGCAGGAATGGAGCTGAGGGCACCAAGGCAATGAGAAATACAGGGGAGGGTGGGAGGAATAATTGAGTAAGTGCAAAAATAATCCCAGAGATAAGATGGTGCTTAAAAATGCAAAGGGCCAGGTCACTCAGAATTAGCAGGAATTTCTGCCAGGGAGTGAGAAAACACAGAATCATGGAATCATTAAAGTTGGAAAAGCTCTCTGAGACCATCAATCCAACTGTCCCCCCAGCACTGCCAATGCCACCATGTCCCCAAGTGCCACATCCACATGTTTTTTTGAACACTTGCAGGGATGGTGATTTCACCACTCCCTGGACAGCCTGTTCCAATGCTTGACAACCCTCTCCATGAAGAAATTTTCTGTAATATCCAATCTACACCTCTCCCCTGGCCCAGCCTGAGGCCGTTCCCTCTCCTCCTGTCCCTGTTCCCTGGAACAGAGCCTGATCCAGCCCTGGCTCTCCCCTCCTGTCAGGGAGTTGGGGATAGTGAGAAGGTCCCCCCCGAGCCTCCTTTTCTCCAGGCTGAGCCCCCCCAGCTCCCCCATCACACTTGTGCTCCAAACACTGGGATAGAGAAGAAGGAAGGGATGCCCATCCCCTGCTGATGGTGTCTGTGCTGAACCCAAGGAATTCCTGCTCCAGCTCTGATCCCCCACCCATGGTCTGGCCAGGAGGAGGACTCGTGGCCCCAGGATGGGCCAAAGGGCTGCTCAGGAGCAGCAAATGGAGCTATTTTGGGAGGTTGGGGTTTGGCTTTGCTTTGCAGGGCTGAGAACCCGCTCTGGCCTGGCCGTGTGGGATGCTGTGCTCAATCCTGGGCACTGGTTCTAAATTTAACAGGGCAGATCTGGAAGTGGAGCTGGGACACAGGCACAGGGCTGATGACAGACTGAGGACAACTTAACTATCCCCTTAAGAGAGAAGCTCGAGGGTCACAAAGAAAATCATGTTGCAAAAAGCCAGACTTTGATCACAGGAATTTGCTGGTTAAGCACCAGAAAGGGATGAGAAGAATCCTCAGCAAGGGTGGAAGATGGATGCAATTTTTCCATGGAGTATCAGGGGCAACAGGAATTTGTTTCAGTCAGTCCCAGCTCCTGCCCATTTATTTCTAACACAGAACTGGAAGGGGCTCCAGGAAGGTCTCTGTTCTCAGCTTTTCACCTCCAAACCTCTGATCCAGCCAATCTCATGGCTGATGGACAGGAACCCACCTTCTTTGGGTGTTTGGCAAAGCACAGCCCTGGGGCTCTACAAATACCTCCAGAGAAGGGGAAGAGCAGAGTGAATGTGGGGGGTCACTGGAAGATTATTTATTGGAGACTTGGCAACATCTTGCCAAGAGAGAACACAAAGGGGGAGTCTCCCTGCCCAAGAGGAGATAAAGCCCTTCTCCTCATTTTTCAGGGGTAACAGGATCTGGCTGAAGTACAAAAAAGCCCAAATAGAGCCCTGTGATCTGGGAGAACTCTAGGACACCCATGATGGTACCTTGGAAGAGCTGTTTCTTACCAAAATTATTCTTGTCTTACACTGTCTAAAGAGCATCTGAAGGGGCTGGACCAGCTCAGAATCCAGGGCCACAAGCCTATGGAATTGCT
>JAWWEV010000037.1:10344095-10355969 GCA_035583235.1 Hafferia zeledoni | reverse complement strand
CCTGCCTCAGGGAGCCGAGTGAGGGACGGGGCACGTCCTGCCTCAGGGACCGGAGTGAGGGACGGGGCACGTCCTGCCTCAGGGTGCGGAGTGAGGGACGGGGCATGTCCTGCCTCAGGGACCGGAGTGAGGGACCGGGCACGTCCTGCCTCAGGGAGCCGAGTGAGGGACGGGGCACGTCCTGCCTCAGGGTGCGGAGTGAGGGACGGGGCACGTCCTGCCTCAGGGTGCGGAGTGAGGGACGGGGCACGTCCTGCCTCAGGGACCGGAGTGAGGGACGGGGCACGTCCTGCCTCAAGGAGCGGAGTGAGGGACCGACTTGTCCGCCCTGAGGGATGGGGCATCTCCTCCCTGAGGGACCGGCCTGTCTGCCCGGAGGTGCCGGGCATGTTATCCCCGAAGGACTGGTCATGTCCTCTGTCATGGACGGGTCACGTCTGCCCTGAGGGACCGAGCATGTCCTCCCCGAGGTGCCGGTCACGTCATCCCTGAGGGATCGCTTATATCATCCCTGAGGGACCAGTTGTGTCCCCCCTGAGGGACCAGAGCCTGGTGTTCTCAGAGGCAACTCTGAGGAGAACCAGCAGACCCACAAAACAACCACCCCGTCCCCCTGTTTGGTCACACCGACTGGCTGTGGCTCTTGGGAGAAAAGGACAGTGACAAAAACCCCTGGCTAAAGACTGCACAGCTCAACCCTCGCTAAAAGTCACACTTCAACGAGACACCCGGAAAACAAAAGTTCTCCCCATTGCACTGAAGAAAAGATGATTCGGGGATGCTGCACTTGGTGTGAGGTTTGTACCCCTCCTGTTCTAAGGTGATTTGGGGATGCTGCACTTGGTGTGAGGTTTGTACCCCTCCTGTTCTAAGGTGATCTGGGGATGCTGCACTGTGTGGTGTGAGGTTTGTACCCCTCCTGTTCTAAGGTGATCTGGGGATGCTGCACTGTGTGGTGTGAGGTTTGTACCTCTGCTTTTATAAAATGATTTGGGGATGCTGCCCTTGGTGAGAGGTTTGTCCCCCTCCTGCTCCACCAGCCCATGGCCCAGGGCACCGCCAGGTGAGCACTGGCAGCACCCACCTGGATGCCCACAGGTACCACCACGCTGGGAATCGTTCTGTGCCTCAGGGAGCCCGAGGAGCAGATGAAGGAGCACGAGCAGAGCCCACATCCCTCAGTGTTACCATACATGGCCAAAACCAAAGCTCCTCGAGCTTCCTCTTATGTTTTGGCCAATGTTTGCGCCCTCATTTGCATGTGGTTTGGTGCTTAAGGGGGGGTGATGTTTCAGGGCACCAACACCCCCTAATTCCACTTCTAATCCTTCAGAATTTGGAGAAATGTGTCTTGTGAGGAGCTGAGCTGAGAACCCTCCTCTGCCCCCACGAAGCTCTGACAGGACCATGAACTACCCCCAGTAGGACCTGGGTGTTAAAAGGCTCCAAAACCTTCACAGAGATACATTTGCCATGGACTGTCACAGCTGGAAACATCAGTAGCTACAGATTAAACAAATGTTATTCACCATTTGTTAAACTTTGACACTAAGTCAAACCACTAATTCAATAAGCAGGAAAACCTCTCTTACCTACTGAGCAACACCTTGATAATAACCCCATCCACCCAGAGATTAGAGTGGCCACGCTGCATCCCTGCCCACAGCACCATGAAATTAATTAATAGCTTCCTCCTGAGCGCCAGCCCAGCACGCTGGCACCGCCCTCCTTCCTCAAACAATCCTGTTCAAGCCAAAAAAGAAGAAAACAAAAGCAGTTTGGCAGCCTGGGAGCAGAGTGCAGGTACCCCCAACCCGCGGGTTTGGGTGGGGATTCACAATTTCCACGCACGTACGTGACGTGCTGGAGGTCACACTGAGTCAGGGATGGAGCTGAGAGCCCTGACTGCCCATCCCTGCCTTGTGAGGGCCCTCAGAGCTGGGAGTGAGGCCTCAGATTTTATAAAATGGGATTTTAATCATGTCCCAGGCAATTTTTCACCCTGGACTGGAAAACAAGAGCGAGGGCAGAAGCACCACCCAACAGCCTGGAGGAGGAACCAAAGTAAGACTTTTGGCCTCCAGCTGAAAAGAAAGTGGCACATGGAGGACATGAAGTGAAATTTGTCCTGAGAAATCTGATTGAAGCCTAATCCTCTCAACACCTGCCACCAGAACGGGGGATCCTGCCAGGATGGGCAATCCTTCCTCAACACAGAAGAGTCACTAAGGATGGACTCGGGTGGAAATGACACCTGTGGAAGTTTTGCTGGAGCTTCCTAAAACATCTGGATGGAAATTTTCCAAAGATCACTCAGACCCTGACCTGGATTAAGGAGCTGTTTGGATCACAATCATTCCAGGTGATGAAGAAATCACATGAATTTTGAGCTGAAGTCTCCAACAAAGAGAAGGAAGAGCTCAGGTTTTACATGTGCTCTTTGGTTCTGCTATAACCACCAATCTTCCTCACTTCAGCTGAATAAAACCACCCTAACAAACAATTTAAATGATATCTACGGTGCTGCAAGCCCAACAACTTGTCAAAATATGCCACAAATTCCAATTTTTCTAAAGGAAAATACCCCATTACCAAATATTGCCATTCCAAGGAGCCACACAACAAGGTTTACCCCATTTTATCAGTACTGACATGCCTGGTTATTACACTTCAGAGACTCCATTTCCCCAGTTTCAGCCATCCCACATATTTTCCCCTTGGCTACAGCTCTGCAGGATTGCTGCAAAGTATCTCACAGCCTTTATACGGAAACAGCACCGTGGCTACAGACTCCACCTCTGAAACTTATGTCAGCAGCTAAATTTAGAGTCCTGCAAATATGCATCAGTCCCATCCCTGCAACAAATCACCCTGGTTTGCCCCTGGCATCGTCCTGGGGTGTCTTCTGAGCACCACATTTGGTGTGTCCCTCCTCACCAGGGTGGTGGTTGTCGTTGGAAAATTAAGAAAACACCTGAAGCACCTTTTTTTTTTTTTGGAGAAATCTTGATGCCTTCAGCTGATATTCTGCAATTTGGAGTCTCTGAGCAACCCCAGATGGGCATCAAACCCTGCCAGTGGGAGCAGTAAAGTCATCTGAGGGATGAATTTATCCTGAATGTCTCAGTTTGCTGAAATCCTCATTGCTAAATATATTCTGAATGGAGGGAAAGGGCTTAGGGAGGGTTTAGAGAGATCAGCACTTTAAAGTCCTGTTATTTTGCAGCTTAACTTGTAAGTCACGCAAAATCTGCCAGAAGGGACAGTTTGGACCTTGGATTTGCAGGTATCCAGGTTATACAGCTTTTCTAGGAGTTTCTGGCCCCACTTATCTAGTTCCTTCCTGAAGCCTTTTGGTTTATTACTATATTCACTTTATTATAGTATTTATTTAACAGGAAGCACTAGGTCCTCCCGTCTGAAATTTGAATGTTTTTGTATTCCTCTTTCACATCTCCCATCATTTAGGGATCCCATCCCACCACTGGATACTCAAGGCCAGACTCAGCAACACGAGGAAGAGCTGCTCCTGCTGAAATCAGGAACATGAGCTTCCTTTTTCACTTAATATTATTGGAATCGAGTGCTTTTTAATGCAGGGAAAGATTCCCTGCCCATGGCAGGGGGTTGGAATGAGATGGTCTTTAAGGTCCCCTCCAACCCAGCCCATTCTGGGGTTCTGTGAAATCTGAATTGTTTGCAATGACAAACCCACCCCAAGCCATTTTGCCTGTGTGGGATTAGATTTACCCTGAGCATTAATTTACTTTTTCTGCCTCTTTTCCTCGGTGTCAGTGGGCACAGAGAGAGTTCCAGGGGCAGCTTTATGAAACTACTCCCCGTCCTGGTTTTTCAGAGACATTTCAGTGACCATCAACTGCTGAGCAGCTGCCAAGATGAAACTGTTCTAAGAGGCACCACGTGACAGCTCCTGATAATGGCAAATCAGTTCTGTCTGGAGGATGGGACCTGCCCAGGGAAGTGTTTCCCAGCTCCTGCAAAGGGTTTGTCTGGAGAGAGGGAGAGCAAAGTCCCTTTGGATTGGCCTTATTCAATCCTTGGCCAGAAAGGGGAGCTGTAGAATTAGGGAATGAAGATAAGGAGAACAAAGTGTTCCAGCAGATATTTTAAAACAACAGGCAGGAGGGGAGAAGTGAGCAGAGTGAGCTGGAGCTCATGGACAAGAAAAGCCTGGATTAAAGCAGAGGGTCAGGAATCAGCACCCCTGAGCTTTATCCCCAGCTCTGTGTGACCTGGAACCATCACTGAGCTGCTTGCAGACCCCAAAACTGGGGTCATCCCCCAAACCCCCTCCCCAAAGGGGATTCAAATCCACAGTGGTGAGTGAGAGCCTGCTCTGCCATCGTGTCTGTGCTGCTTGGAACGGCTGGAGGATGCTGGAGATGGATAAGGAATGAGTGAACATTAGGCCAGAATGGGCATTAATAATTTATGTCATTGGTATTAATGATTTATAATAGATTTCATCAAGCACATCTATTACTTCATCTCCCCACTCTCACACATTTTGTGCAGTAATATCGATGTCAAACACATCCCTCCCAACTCAGCTGTAGGAAAGGCACCCAGAAGAGTGATTTTACAGCAAAAAGAAACCTCTAATTTCAAGCTAATCTATTTCCTCGTGTATTTTTCTCCATCATTAGACAAGATTGTAAAATACATTTTCATTTCTTTCCTATTTTTGCAGTGAAGGGAGAGGTAAGTCCCAATACCTAATTAAAATGTTGGGCCACCCAAACAAAACCAAAGCAATTACTTGCAACAGATGGGATTTCCTTTGTTGCTGTCTCTGGATGATTAACGAGGAGGAGAGAGACGAGAAAGCGGAACAGAAAATGAAAAAAAAAACAAAAAAAACCCCCCAAAACAAAAAAAAAGCAAGCTGTATTTTATTTCCAACCTGAAAATCCTGGGACTGACACTTCCTACCACCTGAAATCCTGAACAGCAGCAAAAAATCAGGCAGGGAAGGGGCTGGGGCTGGGCACTGAGGTTCTTGGGCACTGAGCACAGAGCCTCATTATTCCACCACTTTGGAATCCTTTACCATCTCCTTCTGTTTCTCCCCTGCTGTCTAGGATGGAGCTGGACCAAAGACACTGGGAAAAGCAGAGGAATAAGAAAGGAATCATAAAGGTAAACTCAGGTGAGTGTTGGTGTTTGAGGTTTGGGAAGAGGAATGTTTCAAACAGCTTTTAAAAACCCCAACAGACTGTCATGGGCAGAGCAAAATGAGGAGCTGCTCCTGCTCCTCTCCCTGCCTGGTGGGAGGTGTCCCTGCCCATGGCAGGGGTGGGACAAGATCAGCCTCGAGTCCCTCCAACCCAACCCATTCTGCCATTCCACGATTTTTTATGGCAACATTTTCACAGCCCAGCACAGAAATATTGTCTCAACACTCCATCCCTGTTTCCCCTGGAGCACAAGGAGGTGTCAGGAGGGATTTCCTGCTGCTGGTGTTGCCCTGGGGACCAGCTCAATCCTTGTATCCCTTCTGCCAGACCACTCATTGCATCCCCCTGCTCCTCCCATTCCTGGGCAGAACGTGCTGATCAGACATCCCTGTGCCTGGTGTGGTGATGGGAACTCTCCCAATCAGCTGTGCCACCGACATCAGACAATTCCCCCCAGGAACGGTGGAGATCCCGACCCTGGGATGACACCAACCCATCCCTGTGCTCAGAGCCTGGCACAGACATTGGCAGCGACAAACACCTCCCAGCCCTGTTCCTTTACAGCACGAGAGTGACAACGTGTCCTCAGCTGCCTCCTGGGGGACAGGACCTGTTTGTCATCGCTGCAGGGATTCTGTTATCCCTGACACACACGAGCTGTGGGACGTCCCTGCTCCGTCTCGTTGTCGCGACAGTAACCGACAGCAACGTGCCTGCGCTGCGGGATAACGACACCTATTTTTTAAGCAAACACACGACTCGGTTCAAAGCCACCATAGATTTCCTGTGCCTTAAAACACTTATTTTCCCTTATAAGGAAATGCACAATTGCAGATTGTCGCTGAACAGAAGATGTGAGTTAAGCAGCGTGGGTCGGGTGGCTCCGAGCAGGATCCACTTTCTCACACAAACACTCATTTCTGTCTTTCCCTATTTCTGCAGAATTGGTGTTTTACCAGCAAAATTTCAACAAAGTTCACTTATCTGTATTTTTTTCAGTGAAAGGCTTTCCAAGTTGATGTCATTCTCCTGAAAGGCTTATTCAGTGAAGTCACAGTGCAGGAGAAAAAGAACTTAAGGCAAATAATGCTTCTTTTTAATGCCACAGCTGAAATAAAATAGTGGGTCACCCAGAGAGACAGAGGGATGCAATCCCACATGGCAGTGGGAGGGAGCATCCCATGGGCACTGCTGCACTGGAGCTGTTGATAAACCTGTACATTGGATTTATTCCCATACAGGAGGGTCTGGCAAAGCAGATCTTTCCCCAAAACAGTCTCATTGCACAAAGTGCTCTGAACCAACACCTGGTTTCCATCCTACCTCGTTATGAGATTCCCTGAGCACATCCCATCTGTCACCCGGCTATTCCAGGCAGGTATTTCCCAGCCACCTCCATACTCCCCCTGCCCCTCCCCTCCAGCCCTGGCACAGCGACCTCCAGGACCCCCCTGGCAGCACCAGGAGCCCTCACCCCTCACCTTTCCTGGGCGCTGGTGCCGCCGCCGCCCCCTCTGACGCCTTGGGCTTCTCGAAGGTTTTCTTGGCATCGGCAACTTTCAGCACGTTCTCATCCTCCTGCCCCTTCCTCCCCTTCCGCTCGGGCTCCTCCGAGCCCCCTCCTCCCACAGTCCTGCCCCCAGGGAGCTGCTCCGTGCCAGGCTTGGCCTCATCTCCGCAGGGCTCCAGCAGCGCCTCTGTCAGCGCCACGGCCTTGCTCATGCTCAGGGCCAGGCTCTCCTTGCTGTGGGTCCTGACCGGAGGGGCCGGGGGGGTTCTTTTCTGGATGTAGGAGTCGAGCATCCCTGTGTCAGCCTCCCCTGCTCGCTGCTCCCAGCTCTCGGGGAGCTGGCTGCTGCTCTGCCTCGACAGTTTCCCAGTGTCCCTGCCTGCTGAGGGGTAATTTGTGACCGCAGGGACCATCCTTTCCAGGCTCTTTGCTACCTGCTTGTCCAGCTCGTGCTTCCCGGCTGGGTCCTCCTCGCCGGCCTGGCCGTTCTGGCACAGGGCTGGGGTTCCCTCGAGCTGGGGGGTGAAGCTCCGCGCCGGCCTGAGGCTCTCGGCTGCCCTGCTGTCCCTGGGGATGAAGGGGACAGATGTTGCTGCCTCCTGTTTGTTTTGCAGAATGTAATCCATGAGCTCGAAGCTGTCGGACCTGATGGGGACGGTGGGCTTGTTCCTCTCCGAGGGGCAGTTGAGGCTCAGTTTGTTCACTTGCCTGCTCTCCACGCTGCTCTCTGAGTCCGAACGGCTCATCTGCCTCCTCAGGACCCCTTGGAAAGAGTTGAGCCTGTTCAGGCTCGGACTTGTTGCCTTCCCATCCCCTGCACAGTCCTCCTGAATCTCAAGTACCGTGTCCTCTGTCTCTTCCCATTCCTCCTCAGATTCTGCTTCTGCCTCCTGGATGAGGCGCCGGTACTCGCTCTCGTCCAGCCTGTAAACCACCGGCCTCACCGTCCTGCCCGTGCCCCTGGGCCCCACCTCCATCTCGTACACCTTCGGAGGGGCTTCTCCCTCCTCCCCTCTCCTGCACCCCTTGGGCACGGGATGCTCTTCCAGGTACAGGTTCCCTGCCGGCCCCCGCTGCCCTCTCTGCCCGTTTCTGCTCATCTCTGACCTCCTGGCAGGGGCCCTGGTGTCACTGCAGGGGTCGGGGAGGTGCCCCCGCTCCAGCCCGTGCCCCGGGCCCTCCTGGCCGAGCTGCCGCCGTGTACAATCCTCGCGTGTTCCTGCCGAGTCTCCCCGGGAAGCAGCGCAGTCTCTCCCCCTCTTCTTACTTGTGTCATCCTGTAAATATCCACAGTACTGCCAGGTGGAGGCTTCCATGACCAGCAACTCCGTCACCGTAATTCCTGGTTCCAAACGCTTTGAGAATGGCCAGCCAAGATTTGTTCCCACCTTGGGTCTCGGCACCGCCTTCTCCCCCCTCGGCTCAGGCAGGGACGGCAGAGCTGGAAGCGTCGGAGCCTGGTCATGTGAACCGCGTTCCTTGGCCTCATGGCCAGGAGCGGAACATCCCTCTGGCACGATGGAGCACGACAGGACCCGCCACAGCTGATGCTACGCTGGTCCCTACCCAAATATATCCCACCTGGATAGCTGGAAAAGCACCCCCCAGCTGCTAACTCGCTGGTCCATGGCACTTCACAGCCCGGACTTGCTTCCCATCTGCATCCTTCTCCGGGGATTCTCCTTTTCCCCCAACCTGCTGCAGCAACAGCTCCCCACGGTCCCGTGCAGCAATCCTGGCTTCCCTCCGACCCTGCTGCTTCCAGAGGGGTTTACTGCCAGGTCGTCTGCTGCGGCTCGTCTGGGCAGGATCAGCTCCGGCAGCTGCTCCGTGGGTTTCACGGAGCGCTTGGAACCCTCATTCGTGTCCCTGGCACCGCTCCCTGCCCTGCCCGGCGGGCGCGGAGCGGCTCCCCCAGCGCTCCTTCCTTGGAAGCGGCGCTGCCCTGGGCTGAGTCCCAGAGCCTGGGACAGAGATGCCGCCAGCACGGAGCACGGACCGGCTGGAACGATCCCGGGAATATGTTACTGCGAAGGGAATTGCTGGGACAGAAAGAGATCAACAAGAGCCCAACAGCAGCCCCAGATACAACTTTCCCTCTGGAGACTCGAAAATACAACTCATCAAAAATCCCTATGAACGTGCTGGGCATTACTGTGAATAACACCCCGAGCAGGACGTTCCTCCCTTTGGACAGCGCTCGGGAAGGCGCTGGAGGGCTCTAATCCGTTTGTACACAGCCGGCATGCCTGGCATTGCAGCGCCGCGGCTCCCGGCCCGGCCACTGCCCCAGAGCTTTGCCTTTTATGGTTCCGCCAGCCGGGAAGCATCCCGAGCCGGGATGCAGGAAAACACCTCCACGGCCCCACAGAGGCACCCCAGGGGTGCCGGGGCCGAGTTACCCCCTGGCAAACAGCCCCAGGCCAAACGCATCCCCTGACATTCCATGGGGCTGGAAAATGCTACCGGCACCTCATGCAGAGCTCCAGGGACCGTGACAGCCCTCTGAGCACTCCCATCAGCTGCGTGGGTGACACCTGGCCCACAGTCACGATGCCACCACCTTGTCCCTTGTCCCACGATCCGGCTCAGGAGCCAGTCCCGGCTGCTGCCGAGGGAAGGAGAGAGGGATGTCGGTTATCCCTGCCCTTATCAGCCCGGAGCCAGCCAGGGCCCTCGTGGGGACACCTCTTTACCAAGGCACATTACAGAGCTGCTCTGAGTCAGACAAACACCTGTTTGTTACCAGTGGAAGTCTCAAATCCCTGCCGAGGCTGTAAAACACAATCCATTCCAGTGGAACTGGGCCGGGCTCCAGGAGCTCTGGCAGCAGGGGCCCTGCCAGCACCAGTCCTGGTGGGCAGAGGAATGCTGAGCAGGATGTGCTGACAGGTGTGGGAGTGAGGGATTCCAGAGCCCAGGCACCTCCCCGTGGGATGAACTCACCTGATGTGACCTGATCAATAATTCAGGTGTTTCTCCTTAAACCCTCAGTCCACCAGGGCAAAGCCAAATTCATGCTGGGCTTCTCACAACCCCTCATGGTTTGGGGGTATCTTGGTGGGTTTGGCTTGTCCTGAGGGGGGATGGCAGAGCCAGGGTTGGTGTGGCAGGGGCAGGGCCGGGCCCCGGGGGCTCCAGGGCAGTGCTGGGAGCTGTGACACGGCACCGACGGTTCTGCTCCCGAACCCTCTGCATAAAAGGCAATGGCAGCCGCGGCAGCGTCGCCGCTGCCCCATCCTTCAAACCGAGAGAGGGAGAGACTTTTAGGGAATGTGCACCGAGGCACCAGCAAACCCGGCCGGCAGCGCCGCCCGGGCCGTGCCCGCTGCAGGGACCGGCTCCTCTGCCCTCGGCAGCGCCGACCCGCGGCTTCTGCTGAGAGAGGATTTACAGTCCCACCTCTCCGGTGGCCAGCACGGCTGGTCCAGCCACGGCCCAGCGGGAAGGGACACGGAGGGGTCACCCTGGGGCTGCTGCAGAACCACTGCCGAGTGGCAGGTTCTCCACTACAGTCAGTGCCGGGGTGGAAGTGCAGCAGCTGCCCTTGGGGTCCTTCCTGGGGCTTCTCTGTGTGCTACAACCTGCCTGGCTCACCTGCCAAACCTCGTCTTTCTGCCCAAAAACATCATTACAGTATCTGCTCACTGCCCCTGTGGTCACCCAGCCCCACATGGAACTGGGAAACACTTGCCAGGGAACCAACCTCTTCCCATCAGAGGGTCCTTGGGGATAAACCACTCAGCTCCTTCCTGATGTCACTCAGGACCACCTGCAGCTCCTCCAGGCAGGAAGAACTCGCACCTTCCCACCACCCCAGTTCCCAGGCAGGAGGGGTCCCAGTGCCAGGCTGTCCCTGCCATGGCCTGCCACACTCAGGCACCTCCTTTCACCAGCAGGGCTATAAATAAGCCCTCCCTGGTCACCAGAGAGAAGTTGTGTTGCTCCAGATGTTGTCTGGTTTTGCCATAGCAACATCACAACAGGATGTAACACTCGGCCGGAACGAACTGCTCCAAAAAGAACCAACTTTCAGTCAAAACAAGAGAAGTCCCAGGGACTCACTGGCAGCCCTGGCACCCTCTGCCATCCCACACTCCCAGCCTGGGGTGTCCCTCACACAACCCCTACACCCACCTCAGGACCTGGGAATGGCTCTGTGGGGAGGCTCCTGTGATCCAGCCAAGGGATGTGTGAGTTAAATGAGCACAGCAAACACTGCCCCCCAAATGGCTCTGCCCCAGGACCTCAGACACACCCGAGGGAAGCTCTTGCCTCCCCATCCAGAGCTCCAGGGCTCCCAGCTCAGCAGGAGCTTCCCTGGGAGAGCTGCCAGGAACGTGCTGGTGACACTCAAGTGACATCAGCAGCTGCCACAGGTGGCTCCAAGGAAGGTGTTCCCGGCCCCTTTCACACTGTGTTGCTGCTCCCTCATCGCACTGGGATCAATCCCAGCCCCTGCAGAGGCTGTGGTGGGACCTCAGTCACTGAACTCATCCCATGCCCCCGTGCCCTGAGCTCCAGGTGTGGGAGGAGTCGGCAAACTGGCACTGGGAAGTGCCAAAAAAAGCTACAAAACTCACTGGATAAGGAAAACAAAAAACTTTATTTTTTTTTTCCTCACAAGAAGCACATAAAATATTCAGGACATTTTTACAAACAAAAGTAAAAAAAAAAAGTGCATGATGCGTCGTTCCCTCCCGCGGACACACAGTACAAAAATCCCGCCCCTTCCAATACAAAACCGGGATTCAGAAATACCATGGAATGAAAGGACCCTCGTTATCACAGAGTACAGCAATGCACAGGAACAGCTACACGTCACTCCACCCCTCCCCACGGGCTGACCAGGACGGGCCTCTGGTGGGACCCAGCCAAGCAAACCCCTCCTGCACAGGGAGGACCCCCAGGAGATCGGGCAGTGCCACCACATGGACCAACAGCACCTGCACTGGGAATAAGGTGCCAGTTCGTGCATTTCGGGGTTCCCAGCAGGACAGGGGCAGGTTTGGATCTGCCGAGCAAAGCGCGTTGGTGATGGGATGTCCCTGCACACCCCACCACGTGCTGGCAGCAATGCATAGATAAACGGGGTAACAGGGAAACCAGGGACACCGGAGCAGCCACCGGCACCTCGGCTGGCACGGAGCCCTTCGGCTCTGCCAC
>JAWWEV010000037.1:10319578-10343995 GCA_035583235.1 Hafferia zeledoni | reverse complement strand
CTCGGCAGGGATGGGAGGGCAGGGTGCAGGAGGGGAAACGGTCTCACTGCCACCAGAAACACCAAAAGCACCAAAAACTCCCCAAAGAACAGCAAACAGCAGAGTTGAACAGCTCAGCAGGTACACAGTGTTTGTAAACTACGAGTAAGGCACTCTGTTGTAAGGACACATGGGGAGGACGAGCACATGGACCTTCTCATGCAACAAACCCCACGGGACCACACACGGCGCAGGTTTGGCTACAAACAAACCCCTGGGAATGGCACAGCAGAGATTCCAGGCCAACTCCCACCAAACTGTGCCTCTATCCCCGTGACACAGGCAGAGAGCCCCGGGCGGATCCGGCAGAGCCGAGCGGGAGCAGCAGCAGCGCGGGAAGGCGGTGGGAGCCGAGCTGAGCCCGGAGCGGGGCCGGGGCTGGACGTGGCAGAGCTCGGCAGGCACTGGAGCGACAGGGAGCAAATCAACAGGAGAAACACGGAGCAAATCACGTGTTCGCTCCCAACAGTCAAGGGAACTTTCCGAACTTACTCAAATCCGCCCCTGCACCTCCTCCCTCAGCCAGAATCCCATGGGAAGGGCTGGCGGTGTGGGGAAAGGTGCTGGGGCACACAGGGGAAAACAAGCCCCTGCTGGGGCCACACTTCTCAGGGCAGGAGCCCCGGGGCTCTGCCAGGGGCTGCTCTGAGCCCACGGCACCCAACGGGGCCTGCCTGCCCTTCCCAAATCCAGGTCTGGGAGTAAAGGGGAGCCCAGGAATTGGCTCGCAGAGATCCGGCCGTGCCGCATTCCCGGCTCACTGACGGCCTTTCATCCTGCCCTGAACTCAACCCGGTGTCTTCTCAGCCCAACCAACCAGAGGCTCCTGCACAACTTCCGTCTTGGAGCAGCTCATGCTCCGCATCAGCTCTGGGGTGAAACAAGTGCAAGTCAGACTCAGACTCTCTCAGCAGGGATGTTTCTGCAGTGATTGCCCATCTCTGCAAGTCCTCACACAACAGAAACACGTGGGATCTTACACTTCAGTGAAAAAAGGGAACTCTGGGCACTCAGGACAGGAAAAACCAATGTTCCCTTCCTTGAGACACTGGATTTTGGATTAATTAGTTCAGATCAGCTGCAGCAGCCTCGTTCTGCCCCACCTCAAAGAGGGAGTTTTAAAAAAGCCTTTCCATGGCAATTTTACAATGTGGGAGTGCTCACACTCACAGCTGGTTGAGCAAATCCATCACTGAGCTCCCAGAGCTGTTTTGACCCCCAAACCTGCTTAAAAGTATCACCCAAAGGCATCAGCAGCCAATGTGGCTTCAGGTGGGACCCAGGAGCACCGAGGCTTGGAGAGTGTTCCCTGCACACTTCCCAAGCTCTTCCCCCTGGATTCAGCCAGGGCTCACACAGAGCATCTCCTGACCAGGTTGGCTGTCCAAAATACTCCAAGAAAATGTGGAATGGAGGCTCAGCTGTGATCCAAGCAGCAGCCCCGGCAGGAGGGGGAGCACAGGCCACCCCCAGCTGCCCCCTTTCTGCCAGGAGGAGACCTCTCCCTCATCTCCAACAGAGTGTGCCCATATTTCTGTCTGGCTGCTCCCCTGGGCAGGATTTACGGGGCTTTCACAGCCCTGTGAGGACTCGGACACGTCCAGCCGAGCTCCTCAGGGCAGGGCCACCCAGGCTCCTGCCACCCGGCATAAATAACACCCTGCACTGCACCAGCAGCTGCTGGGAAACCCAGGACACAGGGACTGCTCTACCAAACCAGCAGCAACCAGAAAATCACCTCCCAGGATTCAGCAGAGCTGACCCTCGGCCACCTCGTGTCACCCCCGGCCTGGTGACAGAGGGTCCCTGGCACAGGACCCACAACACTGACACAGCACCACACCACGGGGTCCACGGGCACTCACGGCTCTGCCAGCACTGGGACACCACGAGGACAGCAAAAACACCCCAAGAACACAACCCTGGGACGGCCACACCGGTCACAGCATCCCATGGACACAGCTCTTTGCCTGCAGCCACAGCCCCGGGGCAGCCTCCAGGCCCACACTCCTGCAGGCCTTCACAGCCAACACTGAGGGAATTCCTTCCAACAACAGCAACAATTCTGGGAAAAGCCTTTTGGATAAAAACTCCAACAACAAAGCAGGACGAAAAGCCAGTGGGAACAGAGGTAGTGTGCGTGTCACCATCTTAAGGATTTCCCACAAGTGCCCCGTTTAGAGACTTGTGTTTGCTCTGTAAAAAAAAGTCATGAATAATTGCTTGGAGTCTTTAAAACAGAACACTTCAGCATTTTAGATACAGATAGAGATACAAATATCTATCCATAGCCACACACAAATCCACGTTATTACACTTGGCAAACAGTACTAGAAGAGCATCCTGCAAGACAACAGGCAAGTCACACACCAAGTCCTCCTCTAAGTCATGCAACACATTTTATTTCCCTTGTGCCCTTCACGTGACCCCTCGTGGTCCTTTTGCCCCCACTCAGAGCACAGGGAGGGGACGAAGAGGTGGTGCTGGATGAACTGCTGCAAGTCAGATGACAGAACTGCATCGGAGCAATGAATAAATGCTGCAAAGCCCCCACAATCCAGCCCCCTCCTCCCCTCCACAGGAGGCATCAACTTTTGCCCATCCAAAGCATGTTCTTCAAGTTCCCCCCTGCTGGCTTTGCCCCAGGTTTGGAGGAGCCATCGGCGCTCCCCAGGGCAGGCTGTGGCTCACACAACATGGAGCACTCGCTGGAAACGCCCTCCTTGGAGTCCGTCACGGTGGACACATCCACGTCACTCGACAAGTCCTCAGAGGACAGGTTGAGACAGCCCAGCTTGGCCAGGGAGTTGGACCTCTTGAGCGGCGAGGACACGGTGAGGCCGGCGAGGCGCAGGCGCGTCTCGATCTCCTGCGTGCGCTGCTTGACCAGCCCGGGCTTGCCGCGCACGCTGTGGATGCTGTCGCTGCTGGAGCTGCGCGTCAGGTTGGAGCTGCGCGACGAGCACGGCGTGTAGCAGATGGTCTTCAGGAAGTCCCTGGTGAAGGAGCTCGTGTGCTCCGGGCGGCACGTGGCCGGCGTGGAGGTTTTCTGGGAGAGCTTCCCCTCCAGCCTGTCCGTGCTGTTCTCCGTGTCCCCCAGGACCGTCGGGGCCGGCAGGGGCAGGAGGCCTGAGTGGGACATCATGTCCTCGGCCTCCTCCGCGATGCTGGAGTCCACCCTGTCCCGCAGCAGCGCCGACGCCTCCGAGGGCAGGCTCTTGAGCCGCTCCAGCTCCTGGGTGTGCTTCCTGACCAACCCTGCCTTCTGCAGCTGGATCAGCGACTCCTGATGCTGCATCAAGTAGCTGTTGGAGCTTGGCTTTTCCAAGTCTTTGCTGAACAACAGGTACTTCAGGTCCTTGGTAGGTCTGGGGTCCTTTCTGGCCAGAGACTCCTCTGTCACCACGTCGGTGTGAAGGAGGCTCCTGTCACAGTGTGAGTTTCTCCTGGGCAGCAGAGTTTTTTCCGGGGTTTTTGGCGCATCTTTTCCTCTCTCCAGAATGCTGTAGTGCTGATCGAGTGGCCTGCATGTCCCAGCCTCCAAAGTCCCGGGTCCTGGTGCCAGAGGAAGCGCAGCCTCGTTGTGTTTAGTTCTGCTTGACTCCTCTGGGTGTGCCCTGGGGGGCAGGTGGTCCAGCAGGTGTGAGTGCAGGTGGGACAGGAGGGCTGGCTGGGTGCAGATGGTGCTGCTGTGCCGGGCAGGGGTCAGCTTCTCACACTGCTCCCCAAAGGGGTCTGGAGACAGCCCAGTGGAGGAATACATGCAGTCAGTGCAGGACTGGTAGGGAGGCTTCACCTTGCTCAGGATCCCGAACACGGCGTCGTGCTGTGGAAAGAGAACAGGCACAGATCAACAGGCACAGATTAACGGGCACAGAACCGGCCCCAGCGACCAGCACAAGGTGTATTTACAGCCAAGCAGCCCTGAACAGCAAACATTTCCACTTCAGGCCCTGCAGCAGGAGCTAAAGCCACGTGCTGTCCCAGCAGACAGTGTCTCCAAGGAATACCTACCGTGCCAGCCGAGGGTCATGCAAGCGAGCTGCCCAAACCACTTTACAGGGCACTCACGTGTGCACTCCTGGCATCTAAATCCACAGCTCGGGCAAGCAAAGCCCTGGTCAGAAGCACTTCGAAAGGGAAGAAGCTCATCATGGAATGAAAGGCTTTATCCAAGTCAAATGAAACTGGGCTATGAGGATGAGAAGAGCGGTTTCACTTGCAGCAGAGTCAGCCATGCCAATCACCTCCATCTCACCTCCATACGCACCTCAAAATCCTCCGGGCAACTCCTTTTGCTGTTGTTGTTATTCAAGTTCTCCCTATTGAGCCTGCTCTCCTCCTTGTGCACGGACAAGCGCCGCTTCCACCTCTCCACGGGATTCTCCTCCCTCACACCGTCCTCCCCGGGCTCCCCGAGGCCCAGCCTCCCCCTGCGGGGGCTGCAGTCCATTTTCCTCTTGGCGTCCCTGTCGCAGCAGCCGCCCAGCTCTGCGGGGCTCCCCGGGGCCCTGGTGGCCTGCAGGACCCTGCCCTGGGGCAGCGTGGGCAGGGGCTGTGCCCCCAGCATGTCCCGCTCCAGCTGCTCCCCGTGGCCACAGCCCTGCCTGGCGCCGGGGGCCTTGTTCTCCAGCAGCGAGTCCGACAGGCGCCGGAAGCAGTAGTCGAAGCCCACGGGCGCGTCGGGGCCGCCGCGGTTGTCCAGGTATCCCGCCTGGGAAGGCATGTCCAGGTCAGCCAGGCGGTTCTCCAGGTCGATGTCCAAGCTCTCCAGCAGGAAGTGCCCTGAGCCCGTGGTGCCATCGCTGTGCTGGGGCAGGTTGCTCTCTGCCTGCTGCTTCCACAGCTTGTTGTGGCGCTGCTTGCTGGGGAGGGGACAAGGACACGAGTGACTGCCCTGGGACTGCGGGAAGGGCCAGGAGCTTCCCCTGCTCTCCACAGCCAGAACCGAAGGGCTGGGTCCAGTCCTAAGCTCTCATTTGGACAAACCACCTTCAGCATCAGGATTTGTCCCCTCACTGCCCACTCCAGAGCAGGCTCAAAGCAGTGTCCTGCAAACAGCTGTGATGGGAACAGCCCTTGGGAGACCCCTCAAGGCACAGAACCCCCATCAGAGCAAAACACCCCAATCAGACCCCTCTGCACGTGCCGTGGCACAGCCCCTGCTGACCTGCAGGGACAGACCTCCCTCCTCCTCCCCTGTTAGATAAACTCTCCAGCCCTTCAGCGACAGAGCCCTGGGACTGGCACAGAACCTCTGACACGGCCGAGCTCAGTTCTGCCTCATAAAGCAGGAACAATGTGCAGAGCAGCATTGGCTGCTGAGAAACACAAACGTGCTTCTGAGCGCAGAGAAACCCTCCCTGGGTTACAGCAGAGCAGCTCTCCCAGCTAATTTCCACCCAGGGAACCTGCCACAGGAAAGATTTAGGAACAGGATGGCTACCCCAGGATTCCACCTCTGCCCTTCCAAAGGGACCCTTCAGGCTGCAGCCCTTCCACGCCCTGCCTGTGTCTGTGGGTTCAACACCGACAGCGCCGCCGGGACACCGATCAGTGCTCTGTGGTGTTACCCACAGGCAGCCCCTCCCTCCCTCCCTCCCCACGAGCTGCCCCCAGGCTGACCTGGCATCCAGGATGCCCTCGTACTCCAGCAGCTGCCGCATGAAGCCGGCGTTGGGCCGCGCGATGCTGCGCTTCTGCTTCACGTAGTTGTAGGCCTTCTCCAGGGACCAGCCGAACTCCTTCATGGCGTAGGCGATCACCGTGGACGCCGAGCGGCTCACCCCCATCTTGCAGTGCACCAGGCACTTGGAGTGGTTCTTCCTGAACGAGGACAAACAGCAGAATCAATCCCTTCTCCCTGGGTGGGTCTGTCACCTTCACACGGAGCAGGGATGGGGGTTCCTGCCCCTGCCCACCCTCCCCACGGCTCTGCAGGTGAGGAACACTTTGGGCCATGTGGGCCGAGGGAAGAACCCTCTCCAGAAAGGCTGGGGGGTGGAGAGGGGCAGCCCCATCCATCTCAGACACCACCACGAAGCCTCCTGCCTGTCCAGGTGTTTGGATACAGGGATCAGTGGGGACAGGTGGAGTGTAAAGGCCCAGCAGCACCTGATGGGCTCTGTCACCATCGGCTGCAGGAACAGCTGGGGCAGGTCACACACAGACCCAGAACTTCTCCAGAAGAGGAAACATCCTTGACTTCCTTTTGGAAGCCAAACAAAGCAATAACAAAAATGACAGGCAAGGAAGAGGTTAATGCCAGCACAGGAGGAGACAAGGCACAGGGGAGTCCCAGGGACACAGAACTGGCTCAAGCAGCGATGCCAAGGCCCTGCTGCTGCTTTGGTGACGGGTGGGATGAGACCCAAAGGGTGGCTCAGGGGTGCTCCCCACAGCCAGGGGGCCAGGCACGCACTTGGCCTTGTTGATGAAGTGGTAGGCCTCGTTCCAGTGCGCCAGCAGGTCCGTGGTCTCCTCGTCGTACACGCGGATGTTGTGGTACGCGAACAGCCCCGGGAAGAAGTTGTCGATCTCGCGGGTGACGTTCAGGATGTAGTCGATGCTGGGGGAGCAGGAGGCATGGAATGAACTGCCATGGCCAGGAAACAGCAACTGGGGGGCACTGGGAATCCAGGCAGTCTGACCCAACCCCAGCTCCAAGGTGTTATCCACAGCCCTAACCCCAACCCCCGGGACACCCACCCCTCACCACCAGCACCACCCAAAGCATCCAAACACCCTGGGCACAGGAGGGAGAAGTTTATTTTGTCCCATTTATTTTATCTGAGTCTGTGTAACCCACCCAGAAACTCCTGGCTGTGCCACACAGCTTTGGGGATTCTGCAGGAAGAGAAGGGCATCAGCTGCAAGTGAATCACTGGGAACAGAACCCAGGAATCACCATTTCCAACTGCAGGTTCAGCTGCAAACCCATCCCTTTCTCTTCTTTTTGAATAAAACTATAAGAGTCACATGTTAGCTCTTGATTCCAGACAAATATTACAGCAGGGATGACAATGTACCTGAGGAGAACCCATGTGCATGTTGATGTCTCACCTCCTGTCACTCAGGCAGATCAAGGACATGGGATATTTGTCTCTGAATTTGCCCAGGTTTGACTTCAGACACTGCATGTCCCAGTGCAGAACAAAGTGACAACACCCTGCTGCATTTACTGGTCCCAAGATGTCCTGACATCCTTTCCCAAGGACTCCAAATGACACCTTTCCAGCCACGCTGCTGAGCAATAATTTTCAGTTCCTCACGCCAAGGTTGGTGCAGGCCTTGGGTGAGCCCCAAATACTCATATGCAAAACTCTCCCTTGCCCACAAAGCGTGGCAGTGACTGGGGCGAGGCAGCACCGAGGTGGTGAGTGTGGTGGGACAGCCTGAGCTGCCTGTCCTGCAGGGCAGGAGGAGCTGGCTCCTCCACAGGCAGCTCTGCTCCCCTGACTTGCAGTTCACTCCTCAGTGCAGTGACCTGTGCTCCTGTGCAGCCTGCAGGAATTCCCACCTGGCACAACACTGGGGATGGCACACACTGAGGGGACGGAGATCCCGATGGACCTCCCAATGCCCAGCTTTGTTATTTACCCTCTGTGTGTTACTTGAGGTTGGAGAGATATCTCTACCAAGGTGCCACCTGGCTAAGAATGAGCCCCAAATCACCCCTAAAGGCCACAAAGATCTCCTCTGGGTCCTGGGGGGAGTCACAGTACTTGGGGCTGGTGCCTGGGAGGGCTGTACTCACCCCGAGCCCTGCAGCTCCTCGAGGTTGGAGGCGTTCCACTCAGAGCCCTGCAACAGCCACAGACACAGGTGCTCAGGGGGCCCAGAGCAGCCCCTCTCCCCCAGGTTCTGCCTCCCCAGCCCCAGCCATCCCCCTCAGCTGCTGCCTGAAATGTTGGAAAAGGCCCCTGAGACACGAATGTGGCATCAAGAGACGGCCTGTCCTGAGCAGGACCTGTTGGAGGAGGGAACAAGGGGACAACTCAGCTGCAGAGTCAGTTCTAGGCCACTGTGTGACTGAGATCATCCCAAACCACTGTCCCACTGGATTTTTAAACACAGGGATAAACAGTGCAGGGAAAGAAAGTGGTTATACCTGTGATCCCAGTCATGCCACGGGAAATGAGGCAAATCCTGAAAGCTCTGGGGGTGGTTACACCTTGGATCCCCCCCAAACCTTCACAATAAAAAGCTTAAAACTGCCTAAAAAGCAGGTTTTGCCCTCAAACACGAGCACTTCCTCTGACTCTCTCCGGAACAACAACAAACAGCAGCCCCAGGGGGCACAAGTGTGTTCATCTCAGGAAGTCTTTGTTCCAGAGCAGGGCCTGGGTTTGCCTGGAGTACCATCTAGTGGCAAAGGATGAGACTCAGCACTGCACAGCTCTGCTGCAGCTCAACACCTACCAGGTACAAGTGGTCAAAAATCAGAGATGGTTTGTCCATCTGACCCAGGATTAGCAGCATTTCGTTGTCTATGAATTCCTTGAATTCCTTCAAGTTGCAGTTCATGTGTTTCTCCAGCTCATTTCGGATCTGCAGGGCACAGAGCAAAGGATGGCACTGGGACTGTGGGGTCCAACAGAACCTCTGCTGGCACTGCCCTGTCAAACACTTCAGGAACAACAGCAAAGAGGGTCCTTTTGGAGACAGGGAATCTCCCCACGTGGCATCTCTCCAAGGATCACAGAGTGGTCTGGGTTGGGAGGGACCTCAAAGCCCATCCAGTCCCATCCCCTTCCACTCTTCCAGGTTGTTCCAGCCTGGCCTGGGACACTCCCAGGGATGGAGCAGCCACAGCTTCTCTGCCGAACCTGTGCCAGGGCCTGCCCACCCTCACAGCCAGGAATTCCTTCCCAATATCCCACCCAACCTGCCCTCTGGCTGTTTAAAACCACTGCCCCTTGTCCTGACATCCTAAGCTCCCAAACTGAAGAGCTGTAAAATAGTTTCAGATCATATCAGAGAACAAAAAAATGTATTTTGGGGTACCTGCTCCTTAAAAATAATAAACTGAGAGATAAAAAACAAGACCTTGGAGAGCAGTGAACAAAAAAAATGTGAGACCCTTTAGAAGCAAGGAGTGAAAATGGCAGCAGAGGGGGATTTTCAGTATTCTCCCACTTCAAAATGGGCCATAACATCCTGTCCCTGCCCTCAGGTCCTGGCAGGGTTAATCCCAACCTGCACAGCCCCACCATGGCAAACGGCTGCAGCAGAACCAAAGCAGGCTGTGTGCACAGGAGAGAGGAACACGTGCACAGACAGACGAGCTCGCAGCTTCCTCCTACCACTTGCATCTTAATAACCTCCCTCAAAACACAGAAACTCAACCCAAAGAGAGCTATTTCCACTCTGAGTGTCTGCACTGCGGGTGGATGTATCTCACCAGCCTGTGGGATGGATCCAAACTAACTTTAGCTTTGACTTGTGATTTTCCATCTATAAACTCACCAGCAAAACGCTGTTTGCAAGGCCCTCTGACATTTGTTCAGGAAAAAAAGGAAATAAAACCTTAACACTTGACTTGAAAGTCACATGCTTGTTACTAAAGTCCCAAAAGACACGTTCTGGTGCTGGTATTACCCTGATTTCTCAGGAAAGGGGTGCAGGAAGGCCAGAGCAGAGCCTTTCTGGAACAGTTGGAATGCACATTCCAAAGCCAGTGACACCCAGGGATACGGTGCCACCTCAGCACTCTCTGGAAAGGGAGTCTGGCAGGAGGAGGAAGAGTAAGAATTCTCACATTTACCTCCTTAGAAGTCACATTTTCCAGGTCTTTGCTCGTCATGATGCTCCGGAGTTTGGCCTTGATGAGCCGTTCTGTTCGTTCCCTCTCCGTGGGCCTGGAAAGGAACAGGGATGGGAGAGGAAGGTCCAGGCTGGGAAAAAATACACAGTGCTGCCTTCTGGGGGCAAACACCCAGAGCTGGGGGCAAACACCCAGAGCTGGGGGCAAACACCCAGAGCTCCAGGCTGGGGGCAAACACACAGAGCTGGGGGCAAACACCCAGAGCTGGGGGCAAACACCCAGAGCTCCAGGCTGGGGGCAAACACCCAGAGCTCCAGGCTGGGGGCAAACACCCAGAGCTCCAGGCTCGGGGCAAACACCCAGAGCTGCCTGCACAGCACTGGGGGGAGGCTTGTGGGCAAGGCAGCTTGGAGGAGAATAATGGGAAAAAAAACCATTTGAAGGCTTTTATGAAGAGCACATGAAGCAGGTGAGGGAGAACAGGGTGAGGGGATTTCTCTTGAGAGCCAAGACCTTCCCAGGCAAACCCAGCACTGACTTGTCGACGAAGAGGGCGGGGGAGTCGGGGCGGGGGGACTCCAGGTCCTGCATGGCGTTCCACTCGTTGATGCAGCTCTGCTCAGAGCTGATGCAGCTCTCGTAGTAGGTGGCCCACACCAAGGCCAACCCTCCTGGGAAGTAGTTGTACCTCCTGGCAACCTCACAGGCCTTGTGGAGGATCTGTAAAGCAGACCTGCAGGTTGGGAGAAGAAATTAGTGCAGCTGTGAGCAGCAGGGACAGGCAGAGCAGGATCTGAGAGATTTTCTCAGAGAAAAAATCATTTTTAGCATTATTTGCTGCAGTTTGCTCTCTGAGAGCAGCAGGTTTATGGAGCTCAAAGAGGGCACAAACTGCACCTTGGAGGCTCCTCACAGCAGGGCCAAGGCAGAGGCTGAAATCTTCTCCTGATTAACAGGGAATCAGGAGACACAAGTCCCTCTGGGATCTAATCATCATCCAGCTTGTACAGCCAAAGGAAAATAAAGAACAGGGACAACTTTCAAACCAGCTCCAGCAAGGAGCCTGATGCATATTTACCAGCATTCCTGGCCCCTGACAGGCTCCAGGGACAGGCCCAGATTGGGTCATTTGTTTTTGCACATTCTACCATTACTTTTTCCTTCCTTCCCTCCTCAATTTGTTCCTTCCTTAAGGCTCTGTAGTCGTTGTACTGAATATATCACCCCCCCTGCCAACAGGAGAGGCCAAGAGCAGAAAAAGGCAACAGGAGTTTGACTTGTTTCTACACCAAACCAACCCAGCATGGCATCCTTCTCCATCTCAATTCCCTGTCAGAGGCTGCAGGCCCAGGGATCTCTCCAGGCTCCCAGGGGAGCCAGCTCACTGCCCAGGCCCAGGGAGATGCAGCTCCAGGCGGGGCTGGGCAGCCTCTCCAGGGAGGAATTTGCTGGCACAGCCACTGCTGACTCAGCCACCTCTGCTTCAGGGCTTTGGAATCCCTGCACAGGGGAGGGGTGACAGGAGCTGAAAGGTGAACAGGCCCCTGGGGAGGCAGGAACCCCAGGAATGAGGCAGGACACAGGGAATGCCACAGTCTGTCAGTGGGTCCTGAGCCTCCTCCCCCAGCCAGGGAGAGAAACAGGCAGAGGGAGGAAATTCAGGGTTTGCAGCTTGATGAATTCAAGTCCATCTTTCATATTTACTCATCTCCCTGGTGCCAGTTCCCTCTCTGAAGGGCACGGGGCTGCTCTGAACTGGAGCAGCAGGTCAGGATTGCCACAGTTCCTCTATGGCCCTGCTGGCACAGGGAAGCAGATCCCTGTTGGTATCAGCAGATACCAACCATGGGGAGCTCTAAATGCAGCTGGGAGTTTGGTTTGACGGCTGAAAGGAGTCCCTGTGCCGCTCAGTCCCCCAGCCCCCTGTGCCCCCAGCCCCCTGTGTCCCCCAGCCCCCTGTGTCCCCCAGCCCCCTGTGCCCCCCAGCACACGTACCACATGGCCTGCACTGACACAGGTTTGAAGATGTGCATCCTCCCTGCTGTGCTCACGCTGAAGCCCCTGCAGGGAGAGGGAAATGGGTCACAAAGCTCTGCCCTCTGCACCACAGGGTGTCCCCACACATGGGACACCCACAGCCCATGGGAACCAGGGATGGGACTTCCCAACTCCCTCCAGGTAAGGACAGCAGGAGGGCACCCTTCCCATTGGAGGCTGCCAGGACTGGGAGCTGCACCCCTGGGCTGGGGTTTTGGAGCACTCCTGGGGCACCACAAGTCCCACTGAGCAGTGTGAGGGCAGGAAGACTAAAGCTAACTGAGTAATGGACTGAATCCAAAGTGGGGACTGCCTTTGCAAGGGGACAGGGAGTCTCTCCTAGAGCAGCCCCCAGGCAGGGAAGGACATTCCCACTGATCCTGGTAATGCGGTTTCTTACCCATCCCCATCAAGATGGATTTTGGTGTCACTCCACAGGCGAAGAACCATTCCTATGGTGCAGCTTTTACTGGAAGAGAGGTGGTTGTACAGGATGTCAGATATAGGCCATGATGTGGTCACACCAACAGCCTAAATTATTAATACTCTTTAATTTTTAACATCCTCAAGCCCTGCTCTAGTAATCCCTGGTAATATTTTAGGCTATCAAACCAGGCAGCTGCCCACCCTCTGCAAAGGGCACCCCGGGGCCTGTCAGGTTCCAGTTGTGTTCCCTCCCTCTGGCTGGTAGAACAGACAAAAAAGATTTTAGGGGTTTATCTGACCCAAAAAACACCTTCAGTTCAGAGATGAAATTTGGCAACAAAACCCTAATGTAATTGGGGCCAGGAGCTTCCAAGTGGTAAATAATTAAGCTACTGAGATATTCAGGTTTTAATGAAATTTGGATGCACACAACAACAGAAATCAGGTTTGGTTTGTTCTTTTCCTTTTAAAGCCTTCAGCCACTTTCTGCAATGGATTTGACAGACCAGTCTGAGCACACACGTGGACAACGTGCACTTTAGAGCTTTGCAAGGTAAAAAGGGTTTTCTTAAACACATGTAAAAGGAACAAACCCCACAAAAGCACCTGCCTAGTCAAGCTGTCAGCTGGCAGAATGCTCAGAGCTCACCAGTGACACCTCAGCCCCAGCACACAGAGCCATGGAGTCACACAACAAAGTCACACAGTGGTGACCTCTTTATGCACAGAACTTCATTAACAAAACCTTTGGGTGCTGGGGAGCCACTCACTGAAATGGCAGCTGGGATGGACTTGTCACAACTCTTCCATCTTCCCTCTTGTCCCACATCAGTAACCACCAGGAGCAAAGCATTGCAAGGTTGTTTCAGACTGGGGATGGCAGTGCCAACCTGCACTGCTGGGGCACTCCAAGGGAATGCCACATGGGAATTCCCTCCACAACACAATGGGAATTTCAGAGCAGAACAGGAGGCAGCATCAAAGCAATGACAATAATCTCACGAGGAAGGCACAGCCAGGAGCTTCCCCACAGATGTCTCTGCTGTGCTTCCCCTTTCCCGTGGAAACCACAACTAAGGTTTTCCAAAATTAAACCAAACTCACCCTGGCTGCAGCAGCACGACCTGGCAGCCTGTTCAGTCATGGGGGAGCAGACACAGCAGCCTGGCAGCTCTGACTCCTGAGCCCAGCCCTGCCAAAGCAGCCCCAGCTCCCCGAGCCAAGAGCTCCTCTGGCTTGGTTTACTCACCCAGGACTGGGATAATCTGAGAGGGGCTGTGATAACAGAACACTCCCCTGGCTTTGCCAAATTCTGTGTGCTCTTATCAGGCAGACAACAGGAACAGCTCGTTACTGACACAGTTGTTTGTTGGGTTTGGAGCTACCTCTGCAGGATTGTTTTTTGACATTATTTGGCAACCAAGCTACTGCCCCAAACCAGCTCCATTGCATCACTCCAGCAACAGACCTGAGTCTGGTGGGGAGAGCAAGTTCCAGCTTTGCAAAGAGCCTGCAGGGAGCAGGCAGCAAACTGCCACTGGTGAGGGGGATGCCACAGCCCTACAGCTGGACTCTACACGAGTGCCTTGACTCCAAGGGGACTGAAAGCTTTCTGGAATGAAAAATGGAATAAAAATGCAGGAAACCCAACGTGTGTCCTTCCTGTTGCTTGGATGTGCAGATGCTCACAGACCAGCTGCTCGGGGGCAGAGTGCTGTGGGCAGGCAGTGCAGGGAGCCCAGCCTGCCCCCTCTGCAGGGCTGCCATACCTCTCCTTGCTGGAGAAGTCCACGCCCAGCAGGATGTTCTCCTCGGTGTCCTGGCGCCCGCTGCTGTACACGACCACCATGTAGCGCACCCGGTCCGTCCACACGCTCTCCAGACGCACGGCCTGTGAATGGGAACAGCCTGCTAATGACCCTCAGCTAATTAACACTCCCTGCTGCCCCCCAGCGCTGCGGAAGGTATGGCTGTGCCCCACAGCTTTATTCAGCTGCACCAGGAGACACAGCAAGGCTTGTTGCCAGATAGAGGTGGCGTCGAAGGGGGAGCTCAGCTGGGACCACCTGCTCCAGTTTGGGGAAATGCTGCAAAATGTAACCCAAAGGTTTGTTCTAAAGAGTTGCAGTCAGGAAGTGTGAAAACGTTGGTCATGCACTGAACTGGAACAGGCAGGCTCAGAGGACTGTCCCCCTCTCAAGCCTTCACTGAAGTATGTCAGTGCAGGAGCGAGAACTGACATCGACTGCAGTGACTTTGACAGCAGACCTTTATCTGCAGATTTCTTTAAAAGAAAGCCCAGCCCATTTGATGCAATTTCAAGGCTGCCTTAGAAGTGTCCATGAGCATCAGCAAGCTCCTGTGTCTCCTCCTGTGTTAGTGTCTGGCAAATTAAATCTAACAAACAGATTTGAGACAGAGCAGTTCCCTGACCCGACTCATCACCTGCATGTAAAGACCAGAGCAAAAGGAGTGGGCAGGAAAACAGCACAGAGTTAAGGCAGCTCTGAAATCCAAGATCTGCCAACGCCTTTCCTGATCCTCTACAGGTTTGTTCCAAACACCTCCAGCACAAAGGAGAGCAGGAGAAACCACCTGTCCTTACCAGCTTGATCCTGTCCTCACAGCGAAGGAGGTTGATCATCACCTGGAGGTGCTGGGGCAAGTCACCTGCAGAGGAAGCAGAGGGAGCATCAGAAAAGGGCTCTTGTTGCAATCAGTCTTGGACTTTGATAAAATTGGATGTTTCTAAATGAAAACCCACCATTTAAGGGAGGGCAATTAGCTCTGCTGTCCCAGAGAACTCCCACAGCAGGGAGATTCCTGGCTGAGCACTCTGACTGGGTGGGAACCCACCCAGTGGCCTGGCTGGGGTGAGGGAGCCTTTCCTTCTCCCAGTGCTGCTCATGAAACAAGTCCCTGCAGCTCTAGAGTGGTGGGTACTTTTGTCTGGGGAGAGCAAACGAAAGGGAGAAGAAATCCACAGGAAAACAGACCAAGTTCCCATCTAATAACTCAGTGATGCCCTCATAACTTTCCATCTGAGACAAAATTCCTCCCGTAGGATGTTTGCTGGGTCCATGGAATTGCTGACAATTAAAGAAACCCAAAGCCAAATCTGGCACTCAAACACCCCCTTTGTGCCTGCAGTGTTTACTAAGCAGCAGCCACACAGTACCACACTGTGCCTTTCCCACATGCTCCTGCTCTCCAAATGCCCCCAAGATCCTATTTCTTCTTGCCCAGTGACCACCTGTTCCAAAACTGTCCAAGACAGAGGTATAAAATCACTGGGGAAGCAAAATCCACTTCCCTGCATGTCCTTATCTGCTTATCAGTCCTGGTGTCCACTCACCACACCCCTCCCTACCATTTCTTCCCACCAGTTTGGGACACTGGAGGAGCCTGGGGGCAGGACAGCCCGTTCTGGAACCAGGAGAAACTCCTACAGGGCAGGTTGTGGGGAGGAAACAGCAAAGGGGGTTTGCCTGAAAGCAAGAAAGGGAGATGAGGAGCTATCCAGATACCTAAATCCTCCTCAAACATCCCTTTCCCTGACCACAAACATCAAACAAAATCAGCAACAGGAGGTTTCAAAACAAAGTCCCAACCTTCAGGCTACTGGGAGAGCACTTGGAGAAATGTCCCTGCTGTGCTGAACAAGGACATCCATAAAACCCCAGAGTTACTGAGCCCTGTGACTCAGCACATCCACTTTTCCTCCCCACAGGCCAAGGGGAAGGCAAAGATCAAACCATCAGTGGCATTTCTTTATCTGTGGCTGGTGAAAACAGGGACAGATGTTCCACACAGCCCTTCCCTGCCCAGAGAGAGCCAAGCAAAATGCCACGATTTGCACAAAGAGTAAGTTCCTACTTCAGTCACAATTCCAATACAGTGACACAAGTTCAAACCAAGACTCAGCAATCCCATGTTCAAACCCTGGGCTTGCTCAGCAGGTTGTACAAAGCCCACCAGGACAATGTGGGAGTCACCCACCCACCCTCCCACCCATCAGCCTGTCCATGTGGTGGGAGGGAAAGGGGCTCTCCAGAGGGATTTCACCCACTACCTGCATGTTTGTGAGGGTGCTGGAGGCTTCGCTGGCCCTGGGAGCTGTTTCCTTGCTGCAGGAAAAGGGCTGCTCCTTTCACCATGAAAAAGCTCTCGCTGAGGCTGCAAAACAAACGACACAGGAGTGAACAGAGAGCAACCAGCAGCAGAAAGTGCACAGCTGGGCAAGAAGGGGCTTCCTCCACGAGAACATGGCAGGATTTTGCCACGAGAAGCTGTTCCCAGAGGCTGATCCTGCCACTTGCACCACATGGCTCCAGGATTATTCATGTGTCATCTTCCACCACTGTTATTACTTGGCCACTGCAGGAGATCCTTCCCTGAGCTGTCAGGGGCTGGAAATGACTTTATCACTCGATTATTGAATTCTGCAACTGAGAAGCAGCAGAGGGCAGGACTTGTTACAGGCTCAGACCTGCACCAGGACTGAAGAGCAGGTTCCCAGTCCATCAGTTCCTGCTCATTTCAGTTCTTGAGATTTCTTTGGAATGCAAAAACAAGAACAAGAAACTGTAGAGCTGAAGAGGAAGGGAGGGAGGGCAGATGGAACCTGTACATCAGAAGGGAAGGGAAAGGGCTCTGAACCCTCAGGGGAAACCAAGTGCAGAGTTTTGGCTTTGTCTGGAGCCTCCTGGGACGAGGCAGGACACAGGATGGGCAAACACCTCAGCATTCCCAGAGGCCTGGAATGTCCCAGGAGAAGGTGGAACAGCCCCAGTGGGGAGAGCAGGCACCAGCACAGCCCAGTTCCACCCACACCAGCACTGGGGAAAGGGTCAGAAACAGCTGTGCCCATGAGCAGGGAAGCTGCAATTCCCACAGGACTGAACATCCCATCTCCTGAGGTGCCCCTGAGCTGCCACAGGAATGGCTTACACTGCATTTCCTGCTCTCCCAGCACAGCACAGGGGCTGTTCCTCCTCACAAAGCCCAGTTTTCTGCCACCCCACGCTCCCAACCCCAGCTCACCACCAACTGCTGCAGCTCCTGAACAGAAATGCTCCATTGTGAGGCTGTGCTGCACAGGAGCTACTGCAGCAAATGATCCCCCTGGGGTTCCTGCTCCCAGCACTCCCCTGTCCCACACCCAAGCCCAGGGCTCTGCCTTGGGGCAGCAGAGCCCTCAGGGTCCCCATGCCCTGCTCTGCCTCAGGGTTTTTGTGAGGACAGACATGAACTTCAGGTCTTTTCAGATGTTCCCATCTCTAAGAACACAGCCCAGGCTCCCAGCCAAACCTTCCTCCCTTTCCAACTGAATTTCAGGGTGCAAAATCCCCAGAAAAATCTGGACCACGTTTAAATTTGAATTTTCAGGCACTTTGAAAAAAGGAACTCAGATTTTTGCCTGAATCTCAGCTCCACAAGATCAATGAAATGCAGCAGAACCACCTGGAATTCCAGCAGGGGTTTCCCCACTCCCATTCCCCGGGATCCCAGCACTCACCCCTCACCTCCCTGGCTGTGTCTGGCCAGGAGCCCTCGGGGTTTGCTGCTCTGCTCGGCCTGGCTCCTGCTGCCACTGGGAATGTGGCTCATCCAGGAGCCAGCAGGAAGAGCCTTGTTTCCTCCTCACCTCAGAGCTCACAGGAAAGCGTTAAAAGAGGCCAGAAGTGACACAAAGGCAGCGACCCCAACACAATGTATGGAATATTCAGCTTCACACACCCCCCAGCAGGAGGAAGGGAATGGTGAGAGAATGCACATGGAGGTAATTCCTGGCATTCCCATCCAAGAATCTGGGAAAATGAAAAAGATATTCTTTTACCCCAAAGGATATTCTTTTATCCCTAATAAAGTACTGACTAGGATTTTTCCAGAAGGAAAACCCTTGGGAAAGACAGGGCTCCTTCCCAAAGTTCTCAGGAACTCTTGCTCTGATGGCTCTCCCTGATGTTCTCCTCTCCTGCATCAGGAAATCTGTTCCAGTAAAGCAGAATATTCCCAGTAGCAGGAAAAGGGAAAGCTGTGCTGCTGGAGCAGAAAGTGGTCACAGAAAAAGGACAACCCACATGGCAAAGGTTTCATCCCTGTGGATTGCTCTGCCTGGAAGTGAACTGGGAAGCAAAGCCAAGAGCCTGCCAAGAGCAGGATTCCTGTTTCCATTTCAATCCCCGTTGCCCACCCCAGATCTCCCAGACCCCCCAGCACTCCCAGTCTCCACACCAGCTCCCATTTCCACGCTCCCAGCACGGTGCCAGGCACAGGTAACACACCCCAGCACCTCTGGGCACAAACTCCTCCTAGTTCACACCACAGTGTAACAACAACGTTACCCACAGGTCCCTTATCTGCGCCCTGGGAACGCTCCCTGCTCTGTCACTTCACCCAACTGCTGCAGTGAGAGGGCAAGGCACAATATCCCAGCCTGGCTTTAAATCCTGCGAGATCCAATAAACAACCACAGCTCTGGCCTTTTGCAAAGCACCCTCGTGAAGAACAGCCCCAGCCCTGCCCCGGAGATGCCCCGAAGCAGCACAGCCCGTGGCTCATACATACTAATCTGCGCTGGATTTCTTTGCACAGCAGCAGCACCGAGCTGGCCCCAGGGGCAGGCAGAAGCCAGGGAACTCGAAAAGATTCATAACTCGCTGTAAAACTCACATCCTTTTGCTTCTAAACCCGTAAAAGAAAAGAAGGCAAAGAAAAGGTCGACCGTCTATTGTGTGCAGAGCAGAGAAATCGCGGCTGGAGATGCTCCCCGGGAACGGGATGGCTCCTGGAGAACACTGTGTCTTCCCCTGATATCCTGCCTTGAAAAAGCACTTGTCCCAACACATCCTGATGAAAGAGGGCCATTCAAGAGGGGAAACAACCAGCTGAGGCTCGTCTAATCATTTCCCTCCTCCAGACTTGTTTGTTTGTTTGCTCTCCCCTCGTGCTCCGGAGGCTCCTCCAGCACCCACACAGCCCCTCGCGGTGGGAAGTCCACATTCCCTGGGGCAGCACTGCAGGAAAAGCCTCCGATCAGCTGCTGCCTGTTCATTCCTTTGTGATGAAAGCCCTGCGAGCCACCGCTGTAACACAGACACAGCAACCTGAAATGGTCCTTCCCTCACTGCACGGCTCCCACGCTGCACTCACAGCATCTCCCGAGTTCCTGCTCAGCAAGCAATTCTCTCAGGTGCCTGGTGTTTGTGTCTTAGGGCCTGGCTGGCACTGAATGCCCTGAAGATTTGTCTTTACAGACTCTTAATTCTTTCTCCAGGCACAAACCAACTCGTGTTCCACCAGTCCCACCAGCCTGACCACGGGGAGAACCAGCTCTCTGTTCATTTTCCCCCAGTTTTCCCCCATTTTGACAGGCACCCACCACAGAAACCACCCATTCCCTGGATGCCCTTCCAGGAATCCTGCCTAGCACAGCTACTCTACAAGGAGTCACTTCAGGCTCTCCAATAAATGCAGAGTTTTGAGCAGCCCCAAGTCCCTGGAGCTCCAGTGAAGAAGCTGCAGATCAGTCCTCACCACACACATGGAATTATCACACCGGGGGAGGTACAAACCTCCACTTGAGCACCTGGGCAGTGCCAGGGGAAGGGTACAGCCCCAGCCCCAGCCCCCAGGGGCTGGCAAGGAGGGGGTGCTGTGGCCACAGCGCTGCTCAGAGTCGGCTCCGGCAGCTCTTGCTCCATCCGGAGGCTCAACTTGCAAAGGAAATATTTCTTTCCCTTTGGGAAAGCTCCAGAGGAGTGTGGCTGCAACACACATCGATCACATTTGGAGCTGCTGAAGAACACAATAGGCAGCACAAATCACCCCCCTCCAGGCTCCAGGAATAAGAAATCTGTTAAAAATGCTGGATTTGGGGAAAAGACAGCTTTGCTTTGTCATTGTGGCTCCAGCATGTCCCAGAGGAATCAATCCTGTCATGCCTCCTGTGCTGGAGTCCCATGTTTTATTGGGCAATCTCACATAAGACATGATCAGCTTGCAGGACAGAAAACACTCCATGAATACATCTTATTGCTTCAGAACATCTCAAAATAAATTTCCCCACTCAGAAGTCAGGAGAGAGAAAACCACTTTTGCTGGGAAGCCCCAGCCAAGCCTGAGGTGAGTCAGCATGTCCTGCTGCCCTCCTGCAACTGGGTCCAGGGTGAAGGAAAAAACACCCAAACACCCACAAGAAAGGGAATATTCACTTCTCTCAGAACTGGTCACGACTTTACAAAGGCAAATGTGGTAATGCCTCCTGGCTCCTTGGGTTTTATGGCATCTTCTACTCAAAGCATTTCCACACTGATAAGGTGAGGGGAAAACAGGCCCCACAGAACAAAACACACTTCCCTTTGCCACAGCCCTGTTGAGAAGGAGGACGAGAACTGATTCTTTCCCCTTTTCTTGTCCCATTTGCTGCTCGGCCTGGAACAAGCCTGGCCACCTCAAGGCAACTAAGCAAGGACACCAAACACAGCCCTGGAGAGGGCTGAGCCCCCTCAGATGCTCCCAGCCCAGCCAGACCCTCAGTGTTCCAGAGGTGGGTTTCAGACAGGGCACTCCTGCAGGGAGCACAGGGGACTGGGATCACCCCACAGCCCCAGAAAAACAGCAACACAACCCAAGCTGGGAGCACATCAAACAGAAAGGAAGATGCAGGGAGAGGAATAGCAGGAAGAGTCAGGAACAGCTGCACAGCTCCTGCTTCCCAAGGCAAGCCAACAATGGAAGCAGCCAGACTGCTGGCTGTGGCCTGATAGAGACACATCAGATAACACTTCCTGCCCAGGAGAGGGGCCTTGGAAGGGGCCTGAGCAGCACAAAGCAGGGCTGGGGAGAAGGCAGCTCACAGCTCCTCACAGCCATGCCCTGGCACAGCCCCGGTGAGTCCCTTCTCCTGCTGCCAGTGAAGCCCCTGGTGTGCCCAAGGGGCCTCTGTCCTGTGTCACACCAGACACACAGAGCCCAGGGCCACAGCAGGTTCAGTGACAAGCAGAGCAATCACCCTGAGAAACAGCTGGAGTATCTGCACAACCATCCCTGCTCATGGGGATGAGCAGCACCTGGAAAAGCCCAGTCCCAACTCGTACAATGGTGTTCTAGACCATGTTATTGCACGTGTGGAATTTCTGCTAAGCTGACACTGACCTGGGATAGGACTGCAGGTGTCCAACACACCTGGGAAGGTCACTGAGAGCTGCTGGGATCACGTGGACTGAGATGCAACTTTGGGAAATGTTTGTCTTCTGAAACACTATTTCACTATCACAAATGTGAGGCAGGGTAAGTTATCAGAACTGCTCCCAAACGGTCAGGAATGAGAGAATTCTAGGAATCCCTAGTACTTGGATGGGGAAAAGCCAAATAAAATAAGAGGCTGTTTTACAAGCAGAAAGAAATCCTTTCTGCTCATCCCATTAATCACAGGGTTCAAAAAGGCACGAGGCTGATCCAACACCACCCAGCGATGGGATGGGCTGAATCCCGGGAGCATTTCTGACATTCCCACTGAAACACCACGTCATTTTTGTGACAGCCACTGTCCTGGAGGCCAGGCCAGATCCTTTCCCTCCATGAGCTGCTGGCAAGAAACCTCCTTTCCCTCTTAGGAGTATTAACCCTATGGAGCCCCACAGCTCCATGTGCCCAGCGTGCACCAGGACTGTCCCCATCCCACCGTGCCAGCCCAGGGCCACCCACCCTGCAGGGAGCCTGAGCAGGGCTGCTCCAAACGGCCCCAGGAGCAGCTCACACTTGCCTGGACACACGGATTCAAAGGATAAGGCTTGGGAAAGCAGCACAGGGGAGAGCAAGAGGCACAGAGAGAGGGCCCAGCATCAGCAACAACATGGACCTCCCCACACAGGCTGGGCTGTGCAGCACCCTGGAGGTCTGAGGGAGGGCAGTTATTCCCAAAACACTGACTCCCTTCTTCCCTCACACCAAAAGACACCCCCTGTTCTCCTATGGTCACTCTTTTGGATGCTGCCATTGCCATGAACTGCCAGAGCTGTCCCATGACCCCAGGCAGGGAGCAGAGAGCCCCCAGGCCCTGGAGCTGTCCCAGAGCCATGGCCAGGCTGGAGGAGAGGTGGGATGATGTCCCAGGAGGCACAGCAGTGTCCTGTGGCAGGAGCCCATCTGCCCCTGCCCTCCTCTGCCCAGTGGAGCTGGGGCACAGCCCGATCCCACCCTCCTGCATCCCTCCTGAGAGCTCACTGTTTCCATCCTCCCAACTATTTCCTTAAGTCACCCCACGTCACCCCCTCAGCAGTGACAGCCCAGGGAAACAAGTGGGAACTCTCCAGTGGTGCTGCTGGCAAACCCAAGGAAGGTGTGGAGGATTCCAAGCAGGACAGTGGCCTGGGAAGCAGGGCTGAGAGCCCTGGTGGCACAGCAACCCCAGCCCAGCTGCAGGGTGAGCAGGACTCCAAAAAAGGCAGCACAGACCAGCCAGGACTCGACACACGGGTAATGCAGGAAAATAAACTAAACTGAGCCCAGAGGGATCACATGGGGTGAAAGCAGAAGGAGAAAAGCTCAGGCTCAACCCTGACACCTCCTCAAGGGTTTAACGAGACCACAGCCTGCATGCCCAGCCCCCCAGGGGAATGCACCCAGCCCCCCAAAAATCAGGAGACTGCCAGGCAGGGGCACAGCTTAGGGTGGAAAAGTGGCAATAAAACCCTCAGGATCATCCTTCTTTTCCAGCCACTCCAAACCCATCTTTTACAAGGAGAATGGTGTTGCAGAGAGAAGCAGAGAGCTGGAGTCCCAAAGGTTTTGCAGGGCTGGGAGGGAGATGCCCAGCCATGGGCAGTGCTCTCCACTGGGATATGAGCGTTGGATGTGGTTGGAATGACCACTTGGATGGCAGTCAGGGCAAACAAGGGGCCTGGCAGCTTTCTGGGAAACTTGAAAGGCACATTCTGTCCCATTCCCTGCATTTCTGGCTGATTTGGTCCCTGATGAGAAGCCCCAGAGGTTTCCTGCCCAGCAGTTCTTACAGCAGGATTTCTTCAGGAAACTACAATTTTCAGAGAGGGAAGTTCTGCAGAGGAGAGTCCTGGTCCCAGTTACAACTGAACAACTGAGGGATCCAACGTGCAGCCTCATCCATTTGAATCTGGGCTTATTATTGGGTTGTTTTCCTTCTTGATTTGTGCAGTGGTGAAGCAATTCTGCATCAGGGATTTAAATGCTGCAAAGGGACGTGTAAATGTTTGGGAAATAAACTCAGCACTCCTGGGAAACAAACGCAACACTTTTCATTAGAAGGAGATCCTGGCCTAGAAAGGTGTTCTGTCCATTGCACACTCTCCAAAAACATCTTAGCACCACTTGCCAGGCAGACCACGGCTCTGATTTGTATGAGAAATCCCTGACTCACAGATCTTGGCAGACGATTATCAAAGATGAAGATATTTCAAATCAAGAGGCATTTGGAACCAAAATATTGTTCTGACCCAGCTCCAACACCTAAACAAACAGTGACCACACTGGCCCCTTACAGAAACAAATGCTCAGTGCACAGCCAGCACCTCTGATACCAGGGCCAGTTGGGCTGGGGTTTGCCAAAATGCTGAGGTTTCGTGGAATGAAAAAAGAAAACAACTCCAAAAGGGTCTGATCATCACATCCTCAACCTGGCAGCTCTCCTGCTGCTCCTCTACCTGCATCCAAGTAAACTCCTGGTGTTGCTCAACTTCAAGTCAGTAACAGTTTCCTGGAAAGGCCAGATCTTAACTCAGTGTCAATAAGTGCAGTTTCCTGGGCTCCGCAGCCTTGGCTGTCCCCACAGACCCCCCACCACCAATGGCACGGCCCAATTCCAGCCCTGCCGGCCGCCAGGGCCACCCCCCGGGCTGGGGCGCTCCGAGGGTCGGGCCGGCAGCCCGCGGATTTGCTCCCATTGTGGGCGCTCCGAGGGTCGGGCCGGCAGCCCGCGGATCTGCTCCCATTGTGGGCACTCCGAGGGTCGGGCCGGCAGCCCGCGGATTTGCTCCCATTGTGGGCACTCCGAGAGCCCGCGGCTCCTGCGGCTCTGCCCCCATTGTGGGCGCTCCGAGAGCCCGCGGCTCCTGCGTCTCTGCCCCCATTGTGGGCACTCCGAGAGCCCGCGGCTCCCGCGGCTCTGC
>JAWWEV010000037.1:10283080-10304012 GCA_035583235.1 Hafferia zeledoni | reverse complement strand
GGATCTACAAGTCTCCCTATGTCATCCCAGGGTAGGTGACAGTGGCCCAGGAGGGTGTGGCTGGCACTGGTGACATTTCCCTGTCAGTGTCCCCAGAGTACCAGATAAATGAACTCTGTGCTGTCCATCCTGGCTCTGCCTCCCCCCGAGGGCAGGCAGAGCCCCTGCCCTGGCAGCAGACAGGGGGGTTTCAGCTGGAGCTCAAATGCTGCATCTCTGGCACTTCCTGTTGTCCTGATATTCCAGGATCAGGCATTAGGCCAGCAGATAAATAGGAGCTCTGCCTGCTCCCAGCCCCAAGCACTGTATTCCCAGTGCGTCCTGGTCACAGCCCCAGCCCCAGACAAATTCCTCTGCCTGGGTTTGTTTTAGCTGGAGCTGTCAGGGCAGCACCAGGCTGACCCCAAAGGAGGAGACAGATCCTCTTCCCTGCTGGACATCCTGGCCCTGGGAGGACCCTCCCACATGCCCCAGACCTTTTGCTTTTGAGATTCCAGGGATCACACAAGGTTTTGGAAGGGTCCAGTCAGTAGACTCTCCCAGTACCTCCCAGCACCTCCCAGCCTTAACCTGCCTCTTGTCCTCTGCTAATCCAGGGGAGTTTGGGCAGCAGCAGCACCAATCTGCTTCTCTGTGTGTCCCTCTGGAGGCATCCCATTCCTTCCAGCTCTTCCCCAGGCAGGCAGGAGCAGATCTGTTGGATAAGGATGGAATCATCTGTCTGCTTTGCCCAGACAAGGGAGGGCCTTTTGGGTGCTGATGGGGTTTAACGAGTGACTTGCTCAGGCTCTCCTGCTCGTGTGGGAGTTTCTGCAGCAGGAACACGCTGCAGGCTCAGGGTGTAGCAGGACCCAACATCACAGAGTCCCCCCACAAGGTGACCCACAAGGGACAGCTGGGGACACTCACCTTGTGTGTCTGCTTTGGCTCTGGGTGCAGGAGTGAGTTCACAGTCCTGGGAGGGATTTACCAGCACGGCAACTGGAGTGAGGAGAACAGTGCCCAGGACCACAGAACCATCTGGGAGAGCTGCTGCCGCCTGCTCCCGGCTCTGCAGGTGGGGAACCCGGCCCAGCACCCACTGCTGGGAGCTGGGGGGCTCAGGGATGTGGGAATGGGCTCTGGGACAAACCACAGAACCCCAGGGTTTCCCTGTCTGTATTTCCATCCATCACAGGCACCCAAGGCTCTTCCACCTGGGTGAGGGACAGGCAGGGAAAAGGTTTGGAGGAAAAATAATTCCTCCTGCAGCTGGTAAAAAAATAGAATCAAAGCCTTGGGAGACCTCAGCCCTTTGGTCGTGGTGTCCCCAGGGCTTCAGGGAAGGGCTGGGGTGGGGTGGGGCTGGTTTGTGTTCGCTCCCGGTGCTGCTGCTGTGCCCTGGATTAGCAGGAAAGGCAGCACAGAGCTTGGCCACAGGATTTGCCTCACCTGCTCCCCACAGGCTGGGGATGGGCAGCTGTGACCCCAAACTGTTCTGCCTGGTCAGCCCTTGCAGCCCCCCAGGAGCTGCGGCAGGTTTGGGGACCCCTCTCCCTGCTCTTCTCATGGACCACCTGGAGCCATGAGGTTTGGCTGCTGTAATTCCAAGGGTGCTGTCATTCCCAGGATGCTGTCATTCCCAGGAATGCTGTAATTCCCAGGAATGCTGTCCAGTGCTGATGTGCTTTTGCTTTCAGACAGCAAAGATCGTCGGCGAGTGGAGTGGCCTGAGACCAGCACGGCCCCGGGTGCGCCTGGAGCGGGAGAGTGTCCGGCATGGGAACCTGCAGGGAGAGGTACCTGCACAGCCCCGGGGCTGAGGGTGATTAGTGACTGTGTTAATTTTGCAGGGAAACACCAGCTGGTGCCCCATCCCTAGAAGTGTCCCAGGCCAGGCTGGATGGGGCTTGGAGCAATCTGGGGTACTGGAAGAGGTGTCCCTGCCCATGGCAGGGGGTGGGAGGGGATGAGCTTTACGGTCCCTTCCAACCCAACCCATCTCACGATTCTGTGATTCTTCCCAGGTGATCCACAACTATGGCCACGGTGGGTTTGGGATCACCATCCACTGGGGCTGTGCCATGGCAGCAGCACGGCTGCTCGGGAGCATCTTCCAGGAGAGGGGGAAGGTGGGCAGCTCCTCACAGCCCCGGCTGTGAGAGCCTGCTCTGCCTCCTGTGGGTGTCAGCTCTCCCTCCTGTGAGTGCCAGCCCTCTCTCCTGAGTGCCTGCTCTCCTGGACCATCGTGGCACCAGTAGCTTAGAAATGCCCCAGAGCCCTGGGAATGGCACAGGGACACACGTGGGTGCCCGACCCTCCACAGCTGGAGCTCCAGCCCCAGTGCCTCATTTCCGGGTCTCAGCCCTTTTCCAGATGACTCAGCTCCTTCCACAACCTGCCTGAGGAAGGGCTTTAAAATCTGGACTAATTCCCCGTGGCAAAGTGTGGCTCAGCCTGGCAAGGGCAGCAGGTTCAGCTGGAACCCTGACAGTCCTGCCCTGCACCTGCAGTCGGGATGGGATCCCACACGGAGCCGGTGCCACCCGAGCTCTGCCCGACTGCTCCGACTCCCAGTGTTTAATCAGACTTCCAGGCTCCCCCAGGAGGCAAAAGCTCCTTAGTAGGAAGCAGTTCTGAGGCTCCCAGGGAAGTAACAGCAGCTCTGGGAGCACGGCCTGGGTTCCACCAGCTTTCCTGGCATTCCTGCCAGGACAAAGCACCTGGTTAGTGTAGCTGGGAACAGACAGCAGCACTTGCCTAAAATGGGCTTTCCAAAGGATGTTTTAGCAACAAAAGCAACTTGTTCCAGCCCTGGACTTGCCAGACTCTATATATAGCAGAGAGCAAAATAGCTGTTCTTGTCCCTAAAACTCCCACGGGCCGCTCGGGTTCCCATTTCTCCAGTTGAGGGACACGGCTGGGACACAGCTCAGAGAGGGCTGGCTCGGGGCAGGTTGTGCTTCCCAGAGGAGCTGGGGCAGCTCCCAGGAGGGCAGGACCTTCTGGGGTGTTCAGGGACACTCCAGGGGACCCAACACACTGCTCTGAGGACACAGCCTGGCTGCCTTTCCATGCCATGTGTCCTTCCTGCTCTGCACACCATCCCAGGCAGGGCACCTCCAGTGCCAAGGCTGTGCCAGCACAGGGCCTGACTCACTCTCCTCCACAGATGAGCCAAGTGTTCCTTACTCATCCTGCTGCAGCTCCAGGGTCCCTGTGACTCCGTGTGCCAGGAATAGCTCAGCAGGGCCGTGCTGTGCCTCGGGAATGGGAGATGCTGCAGCTCATTCACCTCCCAGCACCTGGAATGAGCACAATCCCAGGAAAAGCACAGGCTTCCCGGCCCCAGAGCAGCTCCCTGCCCAAGGCCCTGTGTCCTGACCTGTTCCTTGTCTCCCCAGGGAACAGAGGAGCTCCTGCAGGTCTGGAGGGAGTGCTGGGCTGGATCTGCACAGGGATCTGCACAGGGATCTGCTCCCTGCGGGCTCAGAGCTCTGGGCTCACCCTGCTGCTGCTCTGGAGGTCACTGTGGCCCTGAGACCCTCAGCCCCCTCAGTCCCCACAGGCAGGGAGTGACCCCCTGTGCTCCCCAGCTCCCCCCAAGCCCTAACGAGGGACCTGTTAATTGACTGCCCTGTTAAAGCAGCAATGGGGACTCTCACCATCAGGACCAGCTGCCCTGTCCCTTCCTCAGACACCTGCAAGGAGTTTGTGCTTCCCTTTTCCACGACACTGCAGGGCTGGCAGAGGGACATGACATGGGAATTCTCACTGGAACTCCAGTCCAAGGAAAGGCCTCACTGTTGAAGGCACAGTGAGAGCAGGGGCTGAAGTTCCTCTGGCTGTGACTTTGGCCCAAGGCTTGTTCTCCTCACATCCCTGGCAAGGATAAAACATCCATGGCCATTTGGGCTTCCTGGCTGCAGGACATCAGCCCTTGGGCTGTGCTGACCACTGGCCCAGGGGAGGGAAGAGTCTGGAAACTGGGAGCAAGAATCAGGTCCAGTCTCTCCTGAGATGCTGCAGCCACAGGGTAAAATCAGGAACAGGGCAGGAAAACAGAAACCAGAGCTGGAGAAAATTCACTGTTAGTTAATGCTGAACCCAATGGGCTGTGATTCCACCTCGGGGGAACTGAATCCCCCTGATTTCACTTATTCCCAACCTGAGACATTCAGTGCCACGCTCTCCTCTGCTGGAAATCCAAGCCATGTGGTCTCAGGAAAGCTACACTTGAAGAGCAGGAAATCATGGTGAGCCTTCAAAGGGCAGCTGATCCCTGTGATCCCAGAGCCCACAGCAGCCTCTGTCCTGGGGTCTCACGTGGCCTCTTGGGAAACAGGAATGGTTGGATCTGCCAGTTTATTTACAGGCTGATTGTGGTTGTTTTCTAAAGGCCACATTTTAAAATGTGTGAACAATAAAGGGAATATTCAAACATCTCACACGTGGTGCTTTTTCTTCCTAATGCCTCCAATGCTGATTCCATAGGACATCCCAGGAGATCATCATTCCATGTCTCCACACGCACATTCCATCCTGCAGGAGGAAGAGTCATCATTCCACATTCTGAGCTGACAAGTGAACCAGACTCATCACCATGGGGAGGTTCTGTGGGTGCTGTCAGTGCCCACCAAGAACTCACAGAAATCATGGAAAGGTTTGGGGTGGAAGAGATCTTGAAGCTCATCCAGTTCCAGCCCTGCATGGGCAGGGACAGCTTCTGCTATCCCAGGGTGCTCCAAGCCCTGTCCAGCCTGGCCTTGGACACTCCCAGGGATGGAACACCCCCAATATTTAGCTGTGCTGAGGTGACTTACACTGGGAACAGGAATCCTGGGCCTTTTCTTTACATCCAAATACACAAAACACACAGAAAACGAGTCAGTCCCACAAAGTGCTGAGCCCAACAGTGCTACTCAAACATCTCAGCACCAGGAGAAAAAAAGAGAGTTATGACCCTTCCTAAACATCCCCCAGAACAGCCAAAACCTCTTTACTGAAAAAACTATTTATTTGTTTGACATAAAATATCTAATGTGGACTTAACTCTCCAGGACCAGGAACCAAAGGAGTATTTTACAACAAGCTTGATACACACCAAGTTTTTCAACATTAAAATGTAAATCCAGCTCAGAAACTGTACATTCAGACACAGGAAACATTCAATGCTCTCTGGGCAAGAAGTTTGGAATAACAAATCATCCCATCAAAGCTCACTTGGAGAATTCTTTTCCCACGCCAGCTTGGCACGTCCATGTCTTGGACAGTTGGCAAATCTGAATCCCACAATTCTGTCTGAGTTCCAAATGATCTCACTTGGCAGTTTGAAATGAAGCAGCCACAGGAATTCCTTCATCAGTGAAAAAGACTCAGTGTGGAAAACAATCTTTGGGAGCTGATTTTCTCCAGAAATGGTGCTGCCTTATTGACAGAATTGATCTGTGGTGATTTGGAGCTGTGTGTGGGGACCTGAATGTTCTCAGTTTTACAGTGAACAAGCTCAAACGTCCTCCTGTAATTAATTATATGCAAATACCTGTAAATCCTGAATTCCAGCTGTTTCTCCTGCTGAACTGAGAAGTGGGATCAGCTCTGGGGGGCTCCTCTCTCCTGCTCAGCCCATCCAAAGCCCACAGATATCCACAGGGGTTTCTCCCAGGATTCAGAGCTTTGGATCAAGCTTTAGGCATCCCCTAAATCAAAGGCCCAGCAGGACCAATCGTGGTTTTTATATCATTAAACACATTTTTAGTGCAGAATTCATAGAAAGTGAAAAGCAAAAATGCCTTTAATTGTTGTTTTTTACCACTGTAAATGTCACAGGTTAAAAGGGACCTATTCAACAGCAGCAAAACTTGGCATTCCCTCTAATCTTTAGTGGGCAACAGTTTATCTGTAGGACCCAGGTGTGCAGGAGCAGAGAAACTCCCCCCAGACTCTCCAGGGGCTGTTGCAATTTGTCAGAACTGTTGAATATTGGCCTAAGAAATGAGGTGAAATGTGAACAACCACCCTGGAAAAGCAGAATTCTAACGGAGGGCCATGAATAACCCCTGGCTGGGGGTGGTTCTGCAGCCACTTGGATTCCATCCCCTCTGAGCAAGCTCTGCCCCAGAGACCCCCAGGTTTGGGGTGCACAGCCCTGGGGGTTTGGTCACTGGAACAGCCAAGGTTGGCTGTTCAACCCCTCCTGGGCTCCTTCCCTGAGCCACCAGTGGTGTCTGGAGGGATACTTGGCAAACTGGGACTGTCCCCAGAGAACACCCACACACACAACCCCAACACCCTCTTTGGCCTCTGCCATCAGCCTGAGTTTCCTCGGGTTTTTTAGGAACTATCCACTCCTCTTTTCCCTCCAGTCTCTGATCAAGGAGCCCAACACGAGGTGGAGCCTCACACTGACCCCAGCGCTGGAGACCCCAGGGCCAGCTGAGCCCAGCAGTGTCCCCTGCACGGACCAGACAGGGCACAGAGGCTGTGCCTGCCCCAGGAATGGGACCTGCTGGCCAGGACACCCCAACATTCAGCTGTTCCTACCCCAGGAATGGGACCTGCTGGCCAGGACACCCCAACATTCAGCTGTTCCTGCCCCAGGAACAGGACCTGCTGTCCAGGACACCCCAAACATTCAGCTGTGCCCCACCCCAGGAATGGGACCTGCTGCCCAGGACACCCCAAACATTCAGCTGTGCCCCCAGGAACGGGACCTGCTGCCCAGGACACCCCAAACATTCAGCTGTGCACAAATGTGTCACTGTCACACACCTACCTGTGTTTGTGTGAGACACCTGATCACAGACCACACAAACACAGCCCAGCAGGAGCACAGAGTCCACCTCACTCCCACCTGGGTGTGTTCCACAGTCTGGAATGCTGAAAATACACTGAGGCCTGGCAGGTCTCAGATCCTCACACATTCCCACAGGATCTGCAATGGCATTTCCTGCCCAGGGACAGGTTTCTGAGCTTGTCCTCACCTGAACTCTGTGACATTCCCTGGCAAGGGCAGGATGTTCCTCCTCAGGGGTCATTGCAGTTTGGCTCTTCCTGTGGTTTTTGTTCCTTTATGGCACCATTCCAGATACATTCCTTGGTCACCAGTCAATGTACAATCAGCAGCTCTGGAAGTCCTGCCCAGCTGTCAGGAGACCAACTTTCCTTGGGAGACACTTGGAAGCAGCTCCATCCCAAGAGCAGCAACTCCAGCTCAGGTTCTGTGGGAAGGTGCTCAGGGAAATGGGGCAGGGACACACCTGGATCCGTGGAGAGAACCACAGGAGGGTCCACCTCCACATTCCAAGCAAGACACAGAGCTCAAGGTTTCTGGCAATGTCAGAGAACTCAAATTCTGCTCCAAATCATGAGGATTTAAAAGCTTGACTTGATGATCTTGGAGGTCTTTCCCAACCTTAATGATTCTGTGAGTTAATTTGTGATAAAAGGTTTTGGCTCTGCAGCAAATATCACCCTCAGTGCTCCAACCACCTGCCTGGGATGGGAGAAACACTCAGGAGCTTCTTTCCAAGCAATCCATGCCTGTTCAATCTCCAGAACAGAACCCACAGCCAGGGGAAGTGCAAAGCACGGGCTGGTTTGGCAGAACCACATTTGTTGTTGTGTTTAATGGCTGAAAGTGCAAGGCAGGCATGTAATTCCCAGTGTGGTGTATAGACCCTCCTGTGCTGGGCAGGGGCACACAGAGACCAGTGTCCTGCTGCCAGCTCAGGCTTCAGGGCTCAGTCCCAGCTCCTGCTCAGGGCTCAGTCCCTGCACTCACTGGGCTTGGCTTGGCACGGGACGGTGGGGCTGAAGAGCTGACCATGCAAGCACGACAGAGGAACACCCTTCCTGCTGCACTCTGAGGGGTGTGTGGGTCACAGCCCTGTCCCCACAGATGGAAGGGTTTGATGGGTGTGAGCAGAGGGCAGCAGACAGTTTGCTGAGGTCCCCCAGCCCTGGGGGTGACACGTGACGGTGGCAGTGACGAGGCTCAGCCTTCGGCGCTTCGGGCTCGGAGGGCTCGAGAGAGATCTCGCTCCTGTCCTTCATCCCTTCCCGGGGCCATCACTCCTGGGACTCCCCTGGGGAGTGGGAGCCTCTGCCCACCATCTCCTGGCCCCACTCCTTGTGGCTGGACTCCTGCAGGCCGCGGCCCTGGGTCTCGATGGGCAGGAAGCAGGAGGCCAGGGCGGCCAGCAGGCAGCAGCCACTGTACACCACCAGGCTCAGGTACACCGAGGACTCCAACAGCACCTGCAGCCAGAGGGGACAGCACAGCGCTCGTGGAGGAGCAGATTTTAATTACAGTGTGGGGAAAAGGGTTAATTCCCACTGCGGCTTCAAAAGGGTGAAAAGGACATTTTACCCGGGCAGATCATGCAGGACAAGGGCAGCGGTTTAAACCCAAAGAGGGGGCATTGAGATGGGATACTGGGAAGGAATTCCTGGCTGGGAGGGTGGGCAGGCCCTGGCACAGGTTGCCCAGAGAAGCTGTGGCTGCCCCATCCCTGGGAGTGTCCCAGGCCAGGTTGGACAGGGCTTGGAGCACCCTGGGATAGTGGAGAGAAAAGCAGGTTCTCCATCACCCTCACAGAACTATGGAATTGTTAAAGTTGGAAAAGACCTCCAAGATCCTCGAGTCCAACCTTGCTGTGCCTCCAGCCCCAGAGGAGAAGGGATTTACCTGTGCAATGAAGGGGGTTATGAGGGCTCCCACCCTGGCCATTCCACTGCATGTTCCCAGGCCCAGAGCACGTGTGGCTGTGGGATAAACCTGGGGAGGAAACATCAGCCCATTAATGCCAGTGGGAAGTTCCCCTCCCTTCCCTCCTACAGCAATGGAAAGTACTAAGTGGTGCCACAGCAGGTTCTGTTAGACAATGACAAGGAGATCCACAACTCAGATCTGGGCAGGAACAGGTCACCCACATCACCTGCCCCAAGTTCTCCCTCCCCTTGCACATCCTCATTCCCAACACACCCCCCTTACCTCAGGAGTGTAAACATAAGCAGCCTGAAATCCTCCAGAAATAAAAGCTCTTGCAATGAAGAGCAGCACAGTCAGAACATTCCTGGGAGAAGAAAGAGGAGAGTAGATCTGGGGCTGTTTGGTTTGCTGGGTTCAATTGGAGACAAGGGCCATAAAAATGCTGAATTTTTACAACCATTTCTTTTGGCTTCTTTAATGAACACTTTGCATTTTTTCTGGACCTTTAATATAACAATAATGCCAAGCAATGTGCATTCCCACAATCCCATCAGGTTTCTAAGCCTGTTCCTTCCAACTGAGAGCTGATGCCTTTTGAAATAAAAATGACATCCAGGAGAAGGAAATGGGAGTCCACCTTTGCTGTTTAAAAGCCATGAACCCAATTACCACCTGGATCTGTGCAATTTTACAAGGTTTCTTTTACAGGGTTCTGTACTCTGAGGTTTTGGACAGTGCCTGAAGAGGTTTAAATTCAGATCTGATTTAGAAGTGCCCAGTGGTTACATCTTACTCAGACTTAAACTCTTATTTTCCCCTTCGGATTGCTCAGTCCACAAGTTTATAGTGAAGGATTTCTCCTCTCCTGCTTCTTTTACTTTCCTTCCAAACTCTGGTGAGAAAACCCAACCCCAGCCTTAATTCTTGAACTGAGCACGACCATCCCAGGGCTTTCCAAGCCACCACGTCCAGTTCTCCTGCCACAACCACGAGAGAACGTGGCTGAATTTGGTCTTCCCGTGGTGGCCTGTGCTGTGCTCACCTTCCCACACAGAGGAACAGCAGGAGGCTGCAGAAGGAGAAGACAAGGAAGGACAGGGCCATGGTTTTCTTGCGGCCGATGCGGTCGATGATCCAGAGTGTCACCAACACCCCTGTGGAAGGGAGAGATCCTTGACTGCTCCCAGAGCCCCTTCCCAGCCCCCTGCTGCTCCCTATTGCCACTCACCAGGGAATTCTGACAGGGTTGTCCAGAGCAGGTCTGTGTAATCCTCCTCTGTCAGGTACTCACAGGTCAGGCTGCACTTTGCTTTAACTTCCTGCCTTCTGCTGGATACTGGGGGAGCAAAAAGGAAAACCAGCAAATATTTCATATATTTTAAGGAATCTCCTCCCTGTTCCCATTCCTGCTGTGCCTTTATCACTCTGAGTGCTGCAGTTTAGGAAGGGCTGCACTGGAAGGACTGGCACTGCTTCCCTGAACCCACCACCCTTTGAAGATACTCCTGGAAAGTCATTGAGGGGTAGAAATTCAATGATTCTGCCCCTTGGATTGAACTGGTTTTCCTCCTCTGAGTGCCTAAGGTGTTGGAATGCACAGTCAGAGGGGCCATTCCAGGCAATTCCTGGTGACTTTACCTGGAAGGCAGAGCTGCCACTGAGCAGTTTGTGGTGTGTTCTGTGGCAGCTTTGTCACCACTGGCACAAGGAAAACTCCCACCCCTTTATTCCCTGCGCAGTCTTGGACACTCTGCAACCCAAAGGATGATGATTTCCCCCCATCATCTTTTTCCTCAGCAGGTTTTCCCACCTGGGGGGCCCAGGAGCTCCACAGCAGCAGCTCCTCTCCCTCAGAACTAATTAGCTCTGTCAAATCTGCAAACTTGTATTTATTCCATCACTTTTTCCTCAGGAGGAACAGATACCAGGCCTCCCTTGAAGGCTGTCCTGCTGCTTCACATTTTGGGCTCAAAAACACTGCAGGGCCTCCCTGCCCTGTGCAGGAGAGCAGGAACAGCCTATAAAATATTTAAAATTAACTTCAAACTCAGCCACATTCCTTCCCAAACCAACTGCAGAAGGAGAGCCAATGACAGATATTCCAGCATAACAGGGTGTATTTAAGAGGCAAAGATGGATTAGTACTCACTGCTGCAAACATCTCCTGCTTGGAAGAACTCTGTAGTTAATAAAACTAACCCATAATATGAGAAGGCATTGGAAAACCTGCAGGGAAGCAAAGCAGAGGAACTCTCAGCTGGTCAGACTGAGACTAAACAACATGAATCAAACCTGGACCCACAGTGGGAGGAGATGCACTAAGTGCTACCTCAGGCAATTTCCTACCAGCATTTAGAAATTAAAGGTAATTGGAGTGGCAATGAGGGTGATTGGGTGGTTTAATGAGTTACAGATCAATACACCTTGGGGGTTTGGGGTTTGTTGGGGTTTTTTGAGGAGGAAGTTGCTGTATTTGAGTGCCTGTAAAATGCCCTCAGTGCTGGCACTGAAGTTTGTGCCCTCTTACCATATGAACCAGAGCAACAACGTGGTCCACCTGAAGTGGGGTGTGAAAAGGTCCCTCATCTTCCCTCGGTCTTCCTGTTGGAAACAAGCAGAGATGGGATGACCAGGGAGCTCAGGGGGCCTGGGCTGGAGGATGCAGAGTGGCAGGAAACACAGAATTCCAGGCTGGTTTGGGATGGAAGGACCTCAAAGCCCACCCAGTGCCACCCCTGCCATGGGCAGGGACACCTCCCACCAGCCCAGGGTGCTCCAAGCCCTGTCCAACCTGGCCTTGGGCACTCCCAGGGATGGTGCAGCCACAGCTTCTCTACCCAACCTGTGCCAGGGCCTGCCCACCCTCCCAGGGAGGAATTCCCTCCCAACATCCCATCCCTCCTGCCCCCCTTTCCAGCTTTCTTTTCTTACAGAAGCCTTTAAACATTGACAGGGGGGCTGAAAAATTGGCCATGAAAGCTGAAATGTCACAGAATTCACAGTTCCTGCAGCAATGCCAGCAGTGCCAGCTTGGGTCAGGGCTGAGCAGGAGGGTGCAGCTTTCCCACTCCAGAAAATCAGGATCAGATCCAAAACTAAAGACAGCCAAAGTCTTCCATCTTGTCCCATGAGTTCAGATCTGGGAATTCTGATCTGAGCTCCTCAGACTCAGGGTTTGATTTACTTTAATAACAAGGTCTTAGAGTGAGGTTAAACAAGATTAATGCCCATTTTAAGGGGCTTTTCACTTTCAAAATGAGAAATTACCTCTCCCTCCCTGGGAAGGAGGAAGATGTGACCACCTGGCATTCTTCATTGGCAGCTGAGGCATCAAACCAAACGTACCTGCCTGGACACCACCAGCTTTCCCAGGGGCATTGGAGCTCCATTGTCTGTGGCAATCCTCTTCAGAGTGGCCAGAGCCTTCTCCTGGTTCCCAGACAGCACATCATACCTGGCACTCTCTGGCAGCCACTGAGGGACAAGGCAGGTCACACACACAGGGGTGGCACAAACAGTGGGAAAACTCTGGGGTTTTCCTTGGGGGAGCTCCCAGGGACTCCAGCACAGGGGGATTACAGAAATAATCTCTAGGAATTCACAGAATCATCTCATCAGGCTTTAAGAACTGCAGCCCTCCCGTTTCCCCAAAAACTCAGAATTCCAGAAACCTTTGCCTTCAGTTCCCTTGAGGAATGTTGGGCATTTTGGCAGGTTCTTCACATTATTCCCTGTAGAAATGGCAAAGCTGCCAGGGCAGAAAACGTTCCAAAATTCTTTTTTTGAAGCTGCTTTTAGTGTCAAACAAGGTTGTGAGCACCTGGGTAACTGAAGGGATTCCTGAAAACCTCAGCAATAGGAAGAGCTGCCAAACCACCTGAGGACATTTATCTTTAAGGAGACAGGCAAATATATCACCTAAATCATAATAAAATACATCACTTAAGCTCAGCTTTAACTCATATACATCTTATTTTGGGATCTGATCTGGACTCTGCAGATTTTACCTCTGATTTGGGTGGATTTTAAGTGGAAAGTGACTCTAAAAGTCATGATTTTGACAAACTCCAAAGAGCAACCAGGGAAACAGCACCAGCTTTGGATGAAATGGTGACTCCACTGAAACAAAGCCATTAAACTTTGGAGAGGGTTCCAGGCCTGCCCTCACAGAATTCCAGCCCCCCACTGTCCTCCAGCAGTTGCAGACCCAAAGATAACTCTCCCTGTAGGAGGGAGCACCTCCCTTAGCAGCCCCCTGTGCAAACAGCATTTCTGCCACTATTATTTCAGTATTTCCCCACCAGAGAGGCCAAAGCTGCTGGGATTCCCTCCAGCTGTGCCACAGGGCAGGGCAGGGGGAGCAGAGGGAACACCCCCCAGGCCTGGGGGGAAATACCTACAAAGCAGAGGGCAGCGAAGAGCAGGAGGGGCAGGGCAGAGAGGACGAGCAGCCAGCGCCAGCCCAGCGTGGGCATCACCAGCACTGCCAGCAGCACCTCGAACACGGTGCCCAGGGCCCAGAACACCTGTGGGAGGCAAAACAAACAGCCCCAGGTGAGCTCAGGGGCGTCCCTGAGCTGTCCCTCCTGGCAGCATTCCAGGCTGGGCCCTCCAGGGATGGCTGGAGGAGAAATGATGCCAGAGGCCTTGCAGGGCTGCAGCTGAGTGGGAATTGAGCCCAGCCCCTCCAGGGGGGCTTGTTTAAATGTTTTAGGGGTGAAAATGTTCATTTCCCAGCCTTCCAGGGCCTAAAGGACAGCTGGGAGGGAGATTGGACAAGGGATGGAGGGACAGGACACAGGGAATGGCTTTAAGCTGAAGGAGGGCAGGGTTGGACGGGATGTTGGGAAGGAATTCCTGGCTGGGAGGGTGGGCAGGCCCTGGCACAGGTTGGGCAGAGAAACTGTGGCTGCCCCAGCCCTGGAAGTGTCCAAGGCCAGGTTGGACAGGGCTTGGAGCAACCTGGGACAGTGGAAGGTGTCCCTGTCTGTGATTGGGGGTACAATGGGATGAGCTTTAAGGTCCCTCCCACCCCAACCCATTCCATGATCCTCTGGAACTGCACTGACTCTCCCAGACATCCCTCTGTAACTGGGGGGGCTCCTCATAAGGAACAGACAGGGGCAGCACACACTGCTCACCTCTATTAACAGAATGCACTTTGCTCTGGCTTTCATTGGAAGGAACTCAGCATATAAAGTCACCCTGCACAGAGGAACAGAGAGAAAATGCCCTGTCAGCACAAAGACAGAGGTTTCAACATCCCCTTTGCCTTGTAGTTAAACTGCCAGACCCAGAGGAGAAACTCAAAGCCCCTCCTGTCCCCAGAGCCAGTCAGGCTGACACTGGGTCAGACTCCCCTTCAAACCCTCCACCATTGCAACAGGGGACACAACTTGCTCTTCTGGGTAATTTTGGGAGCCCAGGGTTGTTGGCTAAAGGATGTTTTCCCAGCCCTGCTCTGGGCCAGGCCTTGTATCTGTTATTTCCAGTGTGGTCCATCACAATCCAACACAAACTCTTGCTGGGGAAAGTTTTTCTTCAGCCTTTACAACTGGCTCAGAGAATTCCACATCAGCCTCCTCTGCCAGGGCTCAGCTCTCCAAGAGGGGAAGACTCTCAAGGCCTGATCATGTTACTGGTACAAAATAATTTGCATTCTTTTATTGTGGGATTCCAGAAGAAACCCCTGAGCCCTGCAGAGGTTTGTGGCACAGGGAGGTGGCACAGGGAGGTGGCACAGGGAAGTGGCACAGGGAGGTGGCACAGCTCCCCTGGGAGTGTTTGCTGGGCAGGAAGGCAGGGCCAGCAGCCACCCAGGGCTGACAGACTATCCCACAGAGGATTCCCAGAGGAGGCCAGAGCTTCAGGTGCAGCTCTGGAGACACACAGGGACAGAGAATGAGCTGTTGCTGGAGGTTCCTGTTTTTCAGGCAGCTTTCAGAGCAGTGTCTCTCAGAGCCATTATGGAAGATGCAATGACAAAGATATTCCACAGAGATTCAGCCACTCCCCTCTGCAGTTGCTCAGCCTGCTTGGGGATGGATATCAGCAAGGAGCTGCTTTTCCTACTTTGTGAAGAAGTCAATGAGCCATCAATCAAAGCTGGACTCTGACTCCTCCCAAATAGCACCTCCATGGGGCAAAATATCAATTATTGATAAGGATGAAAGGCTGCACAGAGAGAGAATGGCTGAACTTGCCTTTGCATTTATAATTCAAAGCCTGGAGCAGCCTTAGTTATTGCAGGTGGGAGATTGATGGATCCCTCTCTTCAGTGAATGGAGTGACACAGAAGGGTCCTGGGGCTGCCTTTTCCCTCTGAGCCCTCACAGCACTGCTCCAGGTTTGGAACCCCAGCTCAGGCTGTGCCTGGGCAGCATCTGTGGGTTTACCCCCAGGAACAGGCTCAGCTCTGCCCCTCAGTGCTGGGGTTTAGGTCCTCACCTGCCTTGCAACAAGACCAGGGTTGTTTGGGGCAGCTGAACAGCAACAAGGCTTCCATTTGACAGGAGCATTTTAATCAAAGGAATAGAGAAGAGGAATCTGGAGCTGGGAGCATTTACTTACGACTGAGGGACTCCTCCAATGCCAAAGCCCACCAGGCCCCTGAGCACCAGGATCCAGCTGTACACGGGAGCAAACCCACTGAGGATGCCATAGTAGAGGGTCCAGAGCACACTGATCTTCAGGCCCTGATGGAACAGAGTCACAGAGAGTTCCTGCTGTGGCACAGCCTACCCAGGCACACCCCAGAGCCTCCCAGCCCCTGGATTTCATGGGGGGCAGCTCTGCATGTGCTCAGTTCTGCTTCGTGCCCGTGCACTGGGGCACTCAGGAACATGGAATCACAGAGGGGCTGGGGGGAGGGACCTCAAAGCCCCCCCAGTGCCACCCCTGCCATGGGCAGGGACACCTCCCACTGTGCCAGGGTGCTCAGAGCTCCTCCAGCCTGGCCTGGGACACTCCCAGGGCTGGGGCAGCCACAGCTCCCCTGGGGCTCCATGCACTGGAACCCCCACACTGCAGGAATGTTGGGATATATTCCAGCAGCAGCTTCAGACTTACTGTTTTTCTCCCATACTGGTCTGAAATGTTTCCCCAGAGGGTGGAGCTGGACATCATTCCCACAAACACCACCTGGGAAACACCAGGAAACATTTGTCCCATTAACAACAAGAGAAGTGAAAAGTTCAGTGTGACAGCAAAGAGAACAAAAACTTGCAGGGAAACCAGCAAATCTCAGCCCTACCAACACAGGGACATGTGCAGGGGTGACAGATGGTTTGGGCTGAAGGGACCTCAGGGATCACCCAGTTCCCTCAGGGCACCTCCCCAGTGAGCTGGGCATTAAAGGCCCCTCCAGTGACAAACCAGTCTGGCACTGGACTGGGCACTCTGGGGTTACACCCACTGTGAGTCCAGCCCTACAAGACACGGAGTTTTCCAATGAAAACATTCATGGATAAAGGTTGTTGGTTGAGATCTGCAGGACTGAGCTGTTCCAGGAGCCAGAGCTCTCCCCCAGCCTCCTGCTGCCATCCTCAGCAGGTCTCAGGTTTAGATAAAATTACATAAAATTAGCTCTTAAAAAAGTCTGAAGTGTCAAAGAAAACACACTGTACCTTTTCAGAGGGGACACCACAAGTACAGTTAATGCTGTAGATGGAGGAATGAGATTCTGCCACTGAAGTCCTGGCAAATTCCAGCACCTTTCCCTCATCAGCACGTTAAAACCACAGGAATTTTGTCTCAGAAATCAGTGATAACCAGCAACAAGTGGGGTAAGAGGCAGATCTGTTTGTCAGAGCTTTTGTCTCACGTGCACTGACCTTTCTGCTCCTGATTTTGCTCAGCAAGAATAAAATTGTGCTGAGCTGGAAGAAGGAACAAGACCCTCTGCATTCAGGGGAGGGGGAAAGGATTCAAGTGATGTAAAACTGCTGAGAATTTTGACCAGTTCACACAACAAAAATAGCACTCAAACGAAAGGAAAAGAAGGGGAGGGGTTGAAGTCCATGGATACAGCAGAGGGATGTGCTGAGAGGGTCCCCAAACTTGTTCTCTTATCCCCAAAGGCACTGCATGTTTCCAGCATAACCACACTCAGAGGTGGTGGGGGAAGATCTCTCTCTGCTTCCAGAGACCACTGGACAATAATGGAATCATTTAGGTTGGAAAAGACCTCTGAGATCATCAGGTACAACCTCCAAGAGCAATGTTTGCTCTCTCACAGCTCCCACTGTGTCCGTGTCCAAGGGGGCTTAAATATAGCAGAGAGAGAGATTTGTCAAGCAAGACAGTCAAAATTTACCAATTTTTATCTTCAATTAACCAAATGGTTTGAATTTTAGGATGAGTCTGAGTCAACTCCTGTATTTTTCTGGAAATCATATCAAACTTTGAGCCTGAAACTTCCCCAGTTCTCCCTGAATGTCCTGACTTCAGTCTTTTGGAAAAACCCTCCAAGGCAGAGGAATGTGCAGAGGCCATGGAGAGGTTTAGCCTGGGGACACACAGGGATGTCAGGAAGGCAGAGGGGCAGGGCCTGGGGACACACAGGGATGTCAGGAAGGCAGAGGGGCAGGGCCTGGGGACACACAGGGATGTCGGGATGGCAGAGGGGCAGGGCCTGGGGACACACAGGGATGTCGGGATGGCAGAGAGGTTTAGCCTGGGGACACACAGGGATGTCGGGATGGCAGAGGGGCAGGGCCTGGGGACACTCCTGGCTGCGGGTGTCCCTACCGAGGTGAGCAGTGCCACCTGCCAGCTGGGCAGTCGCCACTCGCAGTGCAGCTGAGGGGCCAGGATACTCAGGATCATCATTTCCATGGCATCTGCCATCTGCAAGGAGAAGAGAGCACAGTGAGCCACTGCCTGGCACTGGCGTGGGCAGGGCACTCACCTGATTCCAGGGATGAGCTTTCAGCTCCTTCACCACACACAGATTCAGCCAGAACTGTTCAATATCCTGCAACCTCTTCCCTCTCTCCCCTTTACCTGGATTTCTATCAAACAAGTTGGTAGATCATCTGTAGACCAAATTCCACAGCTGATTTAGGATCTAAACCTTTGGATTCCAACATTATACATGGATTTAGAACAGCACTGGGAGTGGAGGAAGACAATGATTCATAAGAACTTCAGGGACAGAGAAACCCATCAGTTATCCACCCAAATACCAAGTGTGAGTTCAGCTGCTCTTCCAGAATTCCAGGTGAAATCCCTTCTGGGCCATACATTTATCTGTTTGGAGACTCTCTGCCCCCATTCCTTGCAATCCCTGGGGCTCCCTGGTGACCATGCAGTGGGTGCTGATCCCAGTTACTTGCCCAGGCTAATCCAGTGATGACAGAGAGCTTCCACTGGAACTTCCCAAATCCAATGGCTTCCACCGCATCTTCCACCATGAAAGTGTCTGCAAAGACAACAATTCCAGTGCAGGAGTGATTCCTTCCCTGGCCAGAGGCATCACTTGCTGTCAGTACAGCTCCTGGTTAACTGGGTAACCCACTGACACCTCAAATTTATAACTCAGCCACTCAGTTTTGACACTCTGGAAAATCTGTGTCCTTCAGGAACGGTGCTGAACTCCAACTAACTCTAATTATTCCTACAATGTTTCAAGCACACAGAGGTAAATCCATGTGGCACCACCAAATCCAGCCCATGTTCAGCCTCTCCCTGCTGGGAGTGACTCCCCCAGCCCCTGACCTGGTGAGAAATGTGAGGTGGGAACAGCCCCAGCCACGCTGGGACCTGCAGGGGATGTTTTGCTGCAGGGACAGACAACCTGGAGTGATTTAAATCAGGCTTTGTCCAAGACACACATCTCCTCAACCCTCCCTCAGTTCAGAATGCTGAGGGCTGTTCCCCACACTGTGCCACGACCTCATGACTTTGCTCCAGCTGAAGATGCTGAGACATCTCAAATTCCTTTGCTCAAGTGCAAAGTGAACGGCACACGAAAAGCACATTTTGGTGTCTGAGTCGTTCAAGTCTCAGAGTTGTAACAATCCCAGCAGTTTCAAAGGACATTCCCCACAGAACAGCTGTCCATGCTCACACTGCACAGCCCAAACCCACAATCCAAGAGGAAAGCAAACAAAATCCAAGGGATAAAACAGAACAGGAATGTTCATAAATAAGATTAATAACATCCCACCAAATTTACACCTGCCTTGTGTGAGACAAAGCCAATATTTCTCCTCTCTCCCAGAGCAGTGCTGCCCCCAGGCAGGAGCAGAGCCTGGGATGTCCATTCCTCCTGTCCCTCTTGTCCTCTGGGAAAGGAGGACATGGGAACCCTGCAGACTCAGCTCAGCCCTGAAGGAGATCCAGGTGAATCTGCTCCAGCAAACCTGGCTGTATTGGGAGCAGGGACCAGTTCAGAAACAGGAGCTGGCAGCTGGACCACAACTCCTTCAAGGGGTCTGGGGATACCAACCCAAACACCTGGAGCACCCCCAGAGAATGGGGTGATTCAACCAGGATTTCCAGCTGCAACATCCTTTGCCTGGGTTATTATTTCCTGCTTTTCCCTGGGGATCTTTGCCTTCCCAAACCCAGAGTACCCACCCTGGTCAGAGGGAGTGGCCACACCTTTCCCCAGGCAGGAAAACAAGGGACCTACTCACCATCTGTGGGGTTGGCAAATTCCTTGGGCACTGCAGCTCCATCCTCCAGCTCCACGGGCTCTAACTCTGTCCTGACCCCCTCAATGTGCACCTCGTGCTCCCCAGAAATCCCATCCTCGTCCGACCTGGAGCTCTCCCCGGTGCGGCGGAACTTCACCACCCTGGAAGAGAGGGAGTCACCCCAGAGGCTCTGCCTGGGCTGCTGGGTAACCCAGAGCCCTTCACCACCCTGGAACAGAGGGAGTGCCCCCCAGAGGCTCTGCCTGGGCTGCTCTGCCAGCCCTGCTGGGTAACCCAGAGCCCTTCACCACCCTGGAAGAGAGGGAGTCACCCCAGAGGCTCTGCCTGGGCTGCTCTGCCAGCCCTGCTGGGTAACCCAGAGCCCCCAGGCTCCTCCTCACCCCCTGCCTCCATTCCTCAGCCACAGGGAATGCTGGGGGGGTTTTCCTGCCTTTGGGAAACCTGCAGAGCACATTCCAGTGGGACACAATCCTGTCCTTGTGCACAGACAGTGTCAGGGTGTTACCTGGGAGTTGGAAAACCATCCACATCCTAAAACCATGATCAAATGATCTCTATTTAATGAGAACCACGTTTTGTGTGCCCAGATTTTATTGGGAATCAGGCCCAGCCCTGTCACTGAATTTCAGGGGGTTTGTCCCAAATTCAACTTTCCATGTTATTTTTGAAGGTGGTTTGTGTCTTGGAAGCAAAACTCCTGCAACTTCTCAGATTTTTAAATACTATTTAGTGAGATACAATTCATGGAATAATCAGAGAATTTACTGTTTTTTCCATCCTGATGATGATTCTGGGACTCTCATTGTTTTCACCTTGTCTTAAATGGAATTATTCACTGTTATGTAGTAATTAAATATCTATATTTTAGGAAACTATTAGTCTTCTGTGCATTTTTGACCCTTTGAGGTGGGGCAGGGTATAAAAGTGAATGAAAAGCCATTTCTTTCTCCAAGAAGCCCAAGTGCAGCTGAAGGGGCTGTCCCAGGGCTGTCCCACTCCCACTCTGTGGGATCCTCCTCCCATCCCATCCCTGCAGCAAAGCCACGGAGGGAGTGACACAAACCAGACCTTTGCTACACACAACTCTGATGTGCTGGTCCCTGACTTGCTCCCTGGACATCCAGGGGATCCTTTTTTCCAGCAGTGAAGTTTCCCATGGCCAAACAAAGATTTTGGAACAGATTTCTCCTCTTTAAAGGAACAGACCCCTCCAGTTTCCCTCCGTTCAGCTGCAACCCAGGGGAACCTTCTCCCCTGGGCACCTGAGCATGACTGTGAGAAACCCAACATTTCTGCAGGGAAATAATGCTTTGGAAAGAGATTGAACTGCCACAGAATCCCTGAGTGGTTTGGGGTGGAAGGACCTTAAAGACCAGCAAGTCAATCCCTGCCATGAGCAGGGACACCTCCCACTGTCCCAGGTGGCTCCAAGCCCTGTCCAGCCTGGCCTTGGACACTCCAGGGATGGGATCCAGCCCTTCCCTGCAGGATGTGACACTCCAGGGATGGGATCCAGCCCTTCCCTGCAGGATGTGACACTCCAGGGATGGGATCCAGCCCTTCCCTGCAGGATGTGACA
>JAWWEV010000037.1:10225208-10263491 GCA_035583235.1 Hafferia zeledoni | reverse complement strand
GGCTGGTGATCACAGTGGGGTTGGATCAAGGGTTGGACTTGATGATCTCAGATGTCTCTTCCAACCCAATCAATTCTATGATTCTAACACGGGTTTGCTGTCAGCACGTTGCTGCAGCCTGGCCCTGAGCCCTGCAGGGCTGCACTGCCTCTGCCCTAACCCTGGCTCTCCCCTGCCCTGCCCCTGTGTGTGTGTTGCAGGGGTGCTGCTGCTCAACGCGGTGCTCACCGTGCGTGCCCACCAGCCCACGTCGCACCGGGAGCGCGGCTGGGAACAGTTCACCGACGCCGTGGTGTCCTGGCTCAACAAGAACCTGCACGGGCTGGTCTTCATGCTGTGGGGAGCCTATGCCCAGAGGAAGGGCAGCTCCATCGACAGGGTACAGCCCTCCCTCGGCCTCTCTTCCCTCCCTGGTGGACACTAGAGGGCACTTCCCTACAGGATTGGGAGTTTTCCTGCCTGAACTCTGAATTGAGTGGCCCTCCTGCTCCAGCGTAGCCTTTGCCAGGATTGAGCAAGAAAAGTGGAGCAAGTGTAACCTCCTGTTGACAGCAGTGTCCTGCTGAGGACAGAGCTGCTTTTCCCAAGAAAAGGCTCATGAATCAGTGTAAAATTTGCTGTTGGGAAATGACTGGGGCATTGCTGCTTGCACAGTCTGTCTGCTCAGTGGGACAGAAGTCTCGGCCCTTGTGGCCTGTTCTTTGGGTCTTGGGTTGGTGTTGGAGGGGGTGTAGAGAGAAAACCAGACCTGCCTGGGGTGGGAGGAGAGTGGAGGGGAGATCCCACCTGCCTGGGGCAGGAAATCCCCAAACCATGCAAATCTAAGGGGCCGTTTCCTGTCACATTTGCAGAAACGCCACCACGTCCTGCAGACGGTTCATCCCTCGCCCCTCTCTGTCAACAGAGGGTTCTTTGGCTGCCAGCACTTCTCCAAGACCAATGAGTTCCTCAAGAAATCTGGGAAGAAGCCCATTGACTGGAAGGCACTCTGAGCCCCTGCTTGCTGGGTGCCAGGGTAGGGAGCAGCCCCTGTGTCAGGGGTTGGTTCATTCCTGACAAACTTCTGCTGACCTGAGAATTGTTCTTTGGGTGTTGATCAATGAAAAAATGCCCAAACTTTCATTCTATGTGTATTTTAAAATGCTTATTTTTCAAGAGCATGTTGGGGTCTTCAGTGGACAGCTCTGCTGTTGGAGCAGGTCTTAGTTTAATTTGAAGCAAAAACCCCCCAAACACCAGAGTTCTGTATTAATTTGTGTTTGTTGTTGTAATGGGAATGTATTTTCAGTTTCTGGTGAAGGGATGTCATTTCTTACAGGTGAAGCTGCTCAACTTTTGTACATGCCCTGCTGTCTCCTCCTACTTTGACTCCTCCCAGACAAATCCAGATTTCCTGTTTGGGGGTTTGGGGCTGATTCCCTGAGAGGAAAAGCAAGATGCTTTTGGTTTTAGCTTTTTGCTACGGATTTATTACAAAAATGGTCTCTTGGGGCTGTAAAGACAATACACTGGCAAGAGTGATACTTGGTGTATCTCTTGAGATTTTGGGATAATTCCTCCCAGCAGCCAAGGGCAGGCTGTGACCAAGGCTCTGGTCATGCTCTTGATTTTTTTTTTGTTGGCATTGAGAGAGGCAAATCAAAATTTTTTGATTCTTGGGTGTGTAGATGACCTGGGTGTTGGTGAGCTGTGCTGACCACGAACCTCAGGGTACCTGCTGATGGCAGCAGCAAAGGTTTGTTCATCAAGATCTCTCAGTTGGGGTGGGCTGATAGTTGTAAATTATTTCAGATATTTTAAGGTCTTAAAAGAGGAAACTTTGTGCTTTGCCACCTTGGAGCAAATTAAAGTTTCCAGCTACTGTTGGCAATAATTTCTAGGGCTTCCAGGATGAAGAAGTGTTGGATTTCACACTCCTGTTTCCAGCCCATCTTTGCCTTTCTAGTTCCTTTAATGGAAGTGAAGTGCCTTTTGTGTTTGGAGATTACAGCAGTTTTTATAGAATCTCCCTGTGAACCTTCCTTTGGCATTTGCTCTGTGGTAACACTATCACTGCTGATATTTACACTGTCCGTGGCCGTGCTGTACATTTCCTTGGCTTGTTTTCCTTCCCCAGTTTGTGTTTTTAAATAAAAGTGACGTTGTTTATGTGATGTTACAGTGGGAGGAACAGCACCGGGAGGGAGGGAGGGAGGCCCTGGTTCCCCGGGGGGGTCCCTGCTCTGCTCACAGGGACAAACTCGGGGGCTGGTGACAAACTCAGCCCGGGCACCGGGCACGGGGCCAGGGCACCTTTGTCCCCCAAGGCTCGGGTGTCCTCCCTCCCTCTCTCCACCCTCACTCCAGCAGAAGTTTTCCAGACACGTTAGCAGGGAAGTATTTGTGTGCTTGGCGTGACCGTCACGTGTGAGGAGGCACCGCTGGAGCCTGGGGGGGCCTGGACAGCGGGAACGGGGCTGGGGGGCAGAGGGACACGGAGTGACCAGTGAGGGGGGGACTGATGGACATGGAGTGACCAGTGAGGGGGGGCGATCAGAGTGACGGGGGGGGCAGATGGACGTGGAGTGACCATTGAGGGGGGGACTGATAGACACGGAGTGACCACAGGAGGGGCAGATGGATACGGAGTGACCACAGAGGGGAGGGACTGATGGACATGGAGTGACCACTGAGGGCGGGCGATCAGAGTGACGGGGGGGCAGATGGACATGGAGTGACCGTTGAGGGGAGGGACTGATGGACACACAGTGACCACTGAAGGAATGGACTGATGGACACGGAGTGACCACTGAGGGGAGGGGCTGATGGACATGGAGTGACCACTGAGGGGGGGTGTGGATGGACATACCGAGTGACCACTGAGAGCGGCGAGGCTGGAACTGCCTGTGAGGGGACAGCAGCTGGGATTGTCTCTGAGGGGACAGCAGCTGGGATTGCTCAAGACAGCAGCTGAGATTGTCAGGACAGCGTCTGAAATCTGTGTTGGGATTGCCTGTGAGGGGACAGCGGCTGGAATTGTCCAGGACAGAGCTGAGATTGCCCTGAGGGGCTGCTTGGGCCAGGCCGGGCCAGGCCACGTCGGCACCGATGGTGAGTGACCTTCCTCGGGGCTGAGGGACTGTGGTGGTTTTTCCTTCTTTGCCATCCCTGGTTTGATGGGGATCATTGACCCAACTTGTAGAGATTTGGGGCTTCCATTAATGCCCCCGCTCTGTGAGGGACAAGCCTGGGGTTGGTGGGGTGGCCCTGTCATCACCCTGAGGGCACTGCCGGTGGCTGAGGGGAGGCCATGGCAGCCCCAGAGTGGGGCTGTGCCCCCCCTGCCCCCTCACAGAGCTGCTCCTGTGCCCCCCCTGCCCCCTCACAGAGCTGCTCCTGTGCCCCCACTTTCCCTCCCAGCTCCCCCTGCTCCAAGCAGGAAAACCATCTCTGGCTGAGCCTGTGACTGTCCTGGGGGAGCCTGGCTTGGCACTGGTGGGGCTGCGGTGTGGGGAGCACTGGGGAAGGGGCTGTGGTGTTTGGGATTTTTCTATGGCTGGGGTTCCCCATGGCTGGGGTTCCCCATGGCTGGGGTTCTCCCTCTCTCCCCAGGGCAGGGAAGGGGCTGTGGTGTTTGGGGTTTCTCCATGGCTGGGGTTCCCCATGGCTGGGGTTCTCCCTCTCTCCCCAGGGCAGGGAAGGGGCTGTGGTGTTTGGGGGTACTGCCATGCCCCCAGCTGATGGCAGGTGTGGTTTCTCCATGGCTGAGGTTCTCCCTCTCCCCAGGGGCAGTGAATGCTGCCGGTGGCCCTGTTCCTGCTGCTCTTGGTGCTGCTCGTTGGGGCCAAAATGTCCAACCCTCGGTACCAGGCGGAGGAGCGGCCGGAGCAGCCCCCTCCAGTCAGACCCCCATTGCGAGTGAGCCCCCTGAGTGAGCCCCCCGTGCCACCCCGGGGTGCCAGGGCAGGGGAGCAGGAGCAGCTGGCCGTGTACAACCCGTCCGCCCTGCGCCGCCCGACCCTCACCCGCTTCGTGCTGGGCTCCTTCGAGGACAACTCCTCCGATGACGAGGTGGTGACCACGGCCTTCAGGGTGGGCCGGCGGCGCAGCAGCCTGGCCGGGCTGGGGGGCACCTTGCCTGAGCCCCCCACTGCAACTGCACCGCCAGAGCCCCCCGGGGGCATCAGGTGTGGCTGGGATGGGGGTGGCTGGGATGAGGCCCCCCAGGGGCATCAGGTGGGCTGGGCTGGGGCTGACTGGGCTGGGGCCCCCGGAGGCATCAGGTGTGGCTGGGATGCTCCTGTGCTGTTCCTGCCCCTCCTCTGCCCTGGCAACTACTGCAGATAAATTGTTCAAGGCATGAAAGCCTTAGGTACCTTCCAGCATTTAAAGGGGCCCAAAGAGCTGGAGAGGGACTGTGGACAGGAGTCTGGAGTGACAGGACAAGGGGAAATGGTGTTTAGCTGAAAGAGTATATTTAGACAGGATATTAGGAAGAAATTGTTCCCTGTGAGGGTGGGCAGGCCCTGGCACAGGTTGGGCAGAGCAGCTGTGGCTGCCCCATCCCTGGGAGTGTCCAAGGCCAGGCTGGAGCAGCCTGGGCTGGTGGAAGGTGTCCCTGCCCATGGCAGGGGGGTGGCACTGGATGATCCTGAAAATCCCTTCCAACACAGACCATCCTGTGAGTCTGAAAGTAGCTTTGTGGTGTTTTGGTGATGAATTGATGAGAAATAGTTGAGTTTTGGGCAACTTCACAGTGATTTTCCCAGTGCTGGCGGGGCTGTGGGGCAGCTCTCTGCTGGTCTGCACCAGGCAGCTCCCACAGGAGTGCAGCTGACGCTCTGCAGGAACAACTGGAAGCCAAGTTCTGCTGCCCAGCTCTGCCAGCTGCTCTGCTCGGGATAAAAATAGCAGCCCTTTGGCTGTGGGGACGTGTTGTGACACTCAGCCCAGCAGTGGCTCTTGCTGTGCTGGGTTTGGGGGGAGCTCAGGGTGCTGCCAGTGCTATCCCTCCGTGCTTCCACACAGAAGGAGTTTCCTTCTGTCCTGCCTGAGTCATGCTGAGACAGGGTTGGTGTGTTTTCCAGGATGGGATGGGCTTTGTGGTGGGTTTGGGGCTAAGGGAGGGCAGATACACCTGGCAGTGATCAATGTGGTGCTCCAGCTACTTGGAAAATACCCTGAGTGCAGGCAGGGACTGGGATATTTCCCAACACTCTGGCAGGCTTGACACGTCCCCTCAAAATAAATGTGCCAAGGGCTACTTGTGCAAAATCTACTTGTCCGAGGGGGCTCTGGGGTGGTCCTTCCTTTGTTTATTTAGATCAGCCATGGAATAACAATGAAATATCTGACTGACCTATGAGGGGGGATGTGAACCTGCTAGTTAAAATTAGAAGTTGCTTAAAACTCTGGGCAGAGCCATGGGCTAGCCCAAGCCTGACTGCACCCCTCAGAGGCTGTGGCTGTGGCTATCTGATGTGGCTGTAGCTCTCTGGGGTGGCTGTGGGCTCTCTGGGGTGGCTGTGGGCTCTCTGGGGTGGCTGTGGGCTCTCTGGGGTGGCTGTGGCTCTCTAGGGTGGCTGTGGGCTCAGTGACATCCCACCACAGGCCCAGCATGTCTGGGACAAACCTGCCGAGGAGGTCCCGGGAGCACAGGAAGATGGATCTCCAGCGGGAATTCTCCGTCGCCTCCCCGGCCGAGTTCGTCACCCGCTTTGGGGGCAACCGTGTCATCGAGAAGGTCTGTCCCCACATGTCCAGGCTGCAGAGTGGGCAGGGGGTCATTGTTTTTCACAGGGACACCCTTGAGCATTGCCTGAGCATATCCCATGTCTGCCAGGCTTGGACTGATGGCAGCCTGGGGCAGCCCAAAGCTGTTCACTCCCAGCTTTTCAAGGGCTGGGAGAGGGAATCCCATGCAGAGGCTTTGCCTGGTGGACACAAGCAGTGGCCAAAGTCCTATCCTTGGTTATCCCCAGTGCCAAATACAGAGATGATGCTGAGGACCCTCCTGCCCTGCCAGGGCACACAACTGACTGTCAGGAAGCTCCCAGTTAACACCCCTCCCCTGCTTGGCTCCACACCTGTCACTTGTCCCTCAGGGCCACACACCCAGTGCTGCACCCCAAGGACGGGGTCCACCCTGACCCCCCCATCCTGCCCCCAGGTCCTCATCGCCAACAACGGCATTGCAGCCGTGAAGTGCATGCGCTCCATCCGCCGCTGGGCCTACGAGATGTTCCGCAACGAGCGCGCCATCCGCTTCGTGGTCATGGTCACCCCCGAGGACCTCAAGGCTAATGCAGGTATCCCCTGCCAGCAGCCCAGGAGGGCAGCTCCCTGCCCGGGGCTGAGCCAGCCAGCCCTTCCCTGCCTGCTTTGCAAGGGGTCTGCACAGCCCAGGCCCACACACTTTGCTTCTGTGCATCCAAATCTGGGAGGAAATTACTTCCCCCCTCCAGCCTGCCCAGGATGGACGATTTGGGGAGGGGGTGCAGCTCGGGCCACGGGCTCCCATCACCCCCATGTGCTGTCTTGCAGAGTACATCAAGATGGCAGATCACTACGTGCCCGTCCCTGGTGGGACCAACAACAACAACTACGCCAACGTGGAGCTGATTGTGGACATTTCCAAACGGATCCCAGTCCAGGTAGTGACCACCTGTGTGTCTCCCACCCCTTTGCTGAGGGAAGCTGCTGGCAGAGGACACATCCAAAACGGGTGATGTCCCTGTGTGCTGGGGAGGTGGGCACAGCGTGTGGCCAGTGGGAGATCCAGTGTAGGGGTAACGCTCCCACTGCTCCTTCTCTGTGTGCCAGGCGGTGTGGGCAGGCTGGGGACACGCCTCTGAGAACCACAAGCTGCCAGAGCTGCTGCAGAAAAATGGCATAGCTTTCCTAGGTAAGGTCTCCCTGCTTCCCTGTGCCAGAGGGAGCAGTGGCGTTGGGCTCCATCCCAGGGGCACTGCACCAGGAATGCCCCTTTGGTGCCTCTGCCATGCCCACCCTGCTGAGTGCCAGTCCCTAGGCTGGTTTCCTGCAACATTCCCAGGGATCCTGCTGTTTTCTGAGTTTTCCCTCTAATTCTCAAGCTGATGCAGAGCTCATGAGAAAATTGGGTGGGAGCAGACCTTGTGAGATTCCCAGCCAGGGACAGCCTGGGCTCCCTTTGGAGAAGGGTTGAGCTCCATCCTGATCCAGGCAGTGGGTTTGGGGGTGTTTCCCATGCCCCTATCCTTGCAGAAGGGCTGCTGGTGCTGCCTGAGTGGGGAGCAGCTCCCTGCAGGCTCCATGAGATGGGAATGGGCTGGTAGGTTGGGCTGGCCCCCTCACCCCTTCCCTCATCTCCAAAGGTCCCCCCAGCGATGCCATGTGGGCACTGGGGGACAAAGTCGCCTCCACCATCGTGGCTCAGACGCTGGACATTCCCACGCTGCCGTGGAGTGGGAGTGGTAAGAACCTCCTCACAGCCCCCCTGCCCTCCCTGCTCCCCCATTCCATTCCCTCCCCCTGCCTCTCCTCACCCCAAACAAGCACCAGGGTTGGGGTCCCTGGCCTGGCTGGCTGCAGCTGTTGGAAACCCCACTGCAGCTGCTGCTTTGGACAAAGGGCTTTCTGGAGACAGGGTGCATGGAAACAGGGCAGATGGTGTGTTCCAACACGGAATCCCCAGCTCCCTGGGCACAGCCAGGATGCCCCAAACACCTGTGCCACCCTGGGGGTGACCATAGCTCTGGCCATGCCCACAGGTCTGATGGCCCAGTGGTCTGAGGAAGACCAGAAGCACCAGCAGACGATCAGCATCCCCCTGGAAACATATGCACAGGGCTGTGTGAAGGACGTGGAGGAAGGCCTGGAGGTAAAGCTGAGCCCATGGGCAATCGGTTGGCTCTTGCTCGCCATAATTTCTCCTCAGAACCTGCTTGTCCTGGCCCTTCTGGCCTCCCAGCACATGTGACAGTGACACAAGGCTGTGCCAGCAGCAGTTCGTCCCTCTGCATGGCTGTGGCTCATGGCAGTCCTGCTCAGGGATGTGTGGAGCTGTGTGGACTGCAGGGGTGATGGGTCAGCCCAGCACTGTGGTCAGCCCAGCCCTTTTCCCTCCTCAGGTGGCCATGAGGATTGGCTATCCACTGATGATCAAGGCAGCAGAAGGAGGTGGGGGCAAAGGCATCCGGAAAGTGGAGGCAGCAGAGGAGTTTGGTGCCTGTTTCCGGCAGGTGAGAGGCACCTGGAGCCCCAGTCCCTGTGTCCATCCCACCCTGGGGCACACAGCAGGGTCCAGCTCCCACCCGGGGCATCTCCCCGTTCCTGCCTGCAGGGGTGAGTTCTGGGCAGTGGTGGCAGAGCTCGAGCCTGTCCCCGCCGCAGGTGCAGGCGGAGGCGCCCGGCTCGCCCATCTTCCTGATGCAGCTGGCGCAGCACGCGCGGCACCTGGAGGTGCAGGTGTTGGCTGACGAGTACGGCAACGCCATCTCCCTCTTCGGCCGCGACTGCTCCATCCAGCGCCGGCACCAGAAGATCATCGAGGAGGCGCCGGCCACTATCGCGGCCCCCGCCGCCACCGAGGTCATGGAGAAGGTGGGTGACCTGGTGTTGGGGCAGCACGAGGTTTACTGGGAGGGAAACTGGTCTGGTCCTGGCTGGGTATATCGGGGTTTTAGGAAAGGGAAGGACTCCTGAGCCGAGCAGGGACTCCCTGTCCAGGGTGGTCAGGCATTGGAACAGGCTCCCCAAAAAAGTCCTGAGTTCAGGCAGCGTTTGGCCTCTCAGGCACATGGGATTTTTGGGATGTCCTGTGCACAACCAGGGGTTGGGTCGATGGTCCCTGTGGGTCCCTTCCAAGCCAGGATGCCCCCTGATTCCCCGCTGTCCCGCAGTGCGCTGTGCGCCTGGCCCAGATGGTGGGGTACGTGAGCGCGGGCACCGTGGAGTACCTGTACGGCGAGGACGGCAGCTTCCACTTCCTGGAGCTCAACCCGCGCCTGCAGGTGGAGCACCCCTGCACCGAGATGGTGGCCGACGTGAACCTCCCGGCGGCCCAGCTGCAGGTATCTGCACCAGCGGTGGCTCCAAGGAGTGTCAGAGGAAGCAATTTTGTGGTTTAGGGAGGAATGCTGGGCTGGAGCCTGGCACAGGGAAGCTGTCCCATATACCAGAATGGAGGGTGCAAGTGGAAGTGACACAGCATCCCTCCTTCTCTGGCTTCCCGCTGGGAGGTCTTCATTCAAACCATCTATTGACGTCTCCCAGTGCTGACTTTGCTGCTGAAGTCTTGCTGTGGCAGCTCAAGCCCCATTTCTCACACAGATCGCAATGGGCATCCCCTTGCACAGGATCAAAGACATCCGGGTGCTGTACGGGGAGAGCCCCTGGGGCGACACCCCCCTGTGCTTCCACAGCCCCACCAACCCCCCCGTGCCCAGGGGCCACGTCATCGCCGCCCGCATCACCAGCGAGAACCCCGAGGAGGTGAGCTGGGGGTGGGCTCCTGTGCACGGGCCCCACACGTGGGGACAGAGCACCCCACTGCTCACAGGGGTGATCTGGGCATCGTCCTCCCCAGCCACACGCGAGATCCGTGGGGTGTCCCCTTCCCTGTCTCACTTCACGAGTCTCAGTCGTGGTTCCTCCATCCCTGCTCTGCCTTGGCTCAGGGTTTCAAGCCCAGCTCGGGGACGGTGCAGGAGCTGAACTTCCGCAGCAGCAAGAACGTCTGGGGGTACTTCAGCGTGGCAGCCGCCGGGGGGCTGCACGAGTTCACCGACTCCCAGTTTGGGCACTGCTTCTCGTGGGGAGAGAACCGGGAGGAGGCCATCTCGTGAGTGGGGGGCGTCAGTGTCCTCGGGGAGAGGCACAATCAGTGCCTAAGCTGGGAAAGTGGCTTTTATCCCTGAATGGTGCCACTGTGCTGAGCAGCTGGCCTGTGTTGCAGGGGCTGTCTGGCCAAAGCCAGAGTTTTTAGGACTGTGGTGGTGCTGCAGCCCCACTTGATCAACCTGATCCTCAAGGACACGTTGTAGTGCTGTCCTGAGCACTGCTGAGTGCTTGGGAGCAGCAGTGTCCATTCAGGAATTGAACAACATGTAACAAGGCTGTCTTGGGTGTTTGTGTTTTATTAAGTCAATTCTTACTGTTGGGGCTGTTTCATGGCCAGGTTGGGTGGGGCACTGAGCAACTTGGTCTAGTGGAAGGTGTCGCTGCCTATGGCAGGGAGTGGAATTGGATGATCTTTAAGGTCCTTACCAATCCAAACCACCCAGTGATTCTATTCTGCGAGGGTGCTGGTGGTTTGGGAGCTCATCACCTCAGGAGCTCATCATCCCTGTCCCTGTGGCTCCCCAGTGCCCTCTGCTGAAAGCCAAGCGCTGCCTTCTCGGTCATTAACGGAGGGTTTTGCTCCCTAAAGGAACATGGTGGTTGCCCTGAAGGAGCTGTCTATCCGTGGGGATTTCCGGACCACGGTGGAGTATCTGATTAAGCTGCTGGAGACAGAGAGCTTCCAGAACAACGAGATAGACACCGGCTGGCTGGACCACCTGATTGCTGAGAAAGTGCAGGTGGGGGACACCACCGGCTCTGGGGTCACCACTGCCCTCCTGGTCTAGGACCCAAACCCTGTGATTTTTGTCCCCCCAGGCAGAGAAGCCGGACACGATGCTGGGGGTCGTCTGTGGTGCCCTGAACGTGGCAGATGCTGCCTTCAGGACGTGCATGACCGACTTCCTGCACACGCTGGAGAGGTGTGGGGTGGGGGCTGCCTGGAGGGGGGCACGGGGAGTGCATGTCATGGAATGGTTTGGGTCGGAGGGGACCTTAAAGACCATCTAGTTCCCATGGTTGCTCCAAGCCCCTTCCAACCTGGCCTTGGACACTTCCAGGGATGGGGCAGCCACAATGGAGACCTGAGCGTTGCTCTCCTGGGCCATCTTCCTTCCACTTTTGCTGCAAGAGCTTTGCTGTGACAGCCAGGGACAGGGGGTTCTGCTGTCACTCACAGCTCTGGCTCCTTGGCTGTCACTCTGTCTGGAGAGCAGGAAAGCTTTCCCATGGCTGGGAAAGCAACTTTCAAGGGAAAGCAGCTTGGCTGATGCTACTTGCTTTTGGTTTTGAATATCAAGGTTATTCCTCTGGCCTTGGAGGGTGCCTGGGGCTCCCCCACACTTCTTATCTGAGTGTTTTCCCAGTGCTTGGCCTCCCTCCAGACCTGTTTGTACACGGTGCTCACGTGGGTCACTTAAAGCTGACACTTGTCCCCTCCAGTCCCTTCTGTGCCCTCCCACAGCCTGCTGGGAGCCCACACAACCTGGCACTGACAGCACCACTGACATCCCGATGCTTGGAGAGGCAGGGAATGCCGTGGTGCTGACCCCTCCGTTGTGTTCCAGGGGGCAGGTGCTGCCAGCAGCCTCCCTGCTCAACATTGTGGATGTGGAGCTCATCTCCGAGGGCGTGAAGTACATCCTGCAGGTGAGGGCAGGGCTGTGCTCCCCCTGAACCAGCCATGGCTCTGTCCTCAAGGAGAAAGGTGCAATAAACACAAGGTTGTCCTTTAAAACTGTGCAACATAAATTGAGGTTAATAACCTCGTAACCTTAATAACCTCATTTTAACTTAGCAGTTTCATACACCCTGTTGCCCTGAGTTTATTAAAGGACTTCCTTTTCTTGCTTTTAAACCCAATTAGTGGAACTTCATGCAAAACTCCCTACTCACAATGAAAACAGCAGGTGAGCCATGAGTTGTACCAGCTTCAGGCTGTGAGTTGAACCGGCTCTGGGCTGTGAGTTAAACCAGATTGGGCTATTAGTTAAACTAACTCTGAGCTGTGAGTTAAACCAGCTCCTTGGTGCAGCCTGAGGCTGCTGCCTCCTTCCCTCCTGGCACAGCCCCTTCCCATGGCACCGGGCCCTGCACTGAGCACAAGGAGATGCTCCTCACCCTCTGCCGCCCGCCCCAGCCCCCAGCCCAATCTTTGTGGTGTTTGGGGTTGCACTGAGGGGTCTCCCCCCCTGCAGGTCGCCCGCCAGTCGCTGACGACGTACGTGGTCATCATGAACCGCACGCACATCGAGATAGACGTGCACCGGCTCAACGACGGCGGGCTGCTGCTGTCCTACGACGGCTGCAGCTACACCACCTACATGAAGGAGGAGATCGACAGGTACCTTCCTCCTCCCAGGGTCCCCCTCGAGCCTCCCTGCTCACCCACAGCCGGCTGTGACACCCTCCCCTCTCCCGAAGGTACCGGATCACCATCGGCAACAAAACGTGCACCTTCGAGAAGGAGAAGGACCCGACGGTGCTGCGCTCGCCCTCTGCGGGGAAGCTGCTGCAGTACGTGGTGGAAGACGGTGGCCACGTGGACAAGGGGAAGGTTTTTGCAGAAATTGAGGTGAGTTTTGCAGAAGGGCTGGAGGAGCAACATTCCTGCAGCTTTGGGGGATGGCAAAGGTGGAACTTGCCCACGCTGCCGCGATGCTCGTGGGATGTGCAGCCTGTGGGTGCTGCTGTATCGGTGACGGTCTCGCCGGTGCCCGCCCAGGTGATGAAGATCATCATGACGCTGACGGTGGAGGAGGCCGGGCGGGTGCGCTACATCAAGCGGCCGGGGGCGCTGCTGGAGGCCGGCTGCATCATCGCCCACCTCCAACTCGATGATCCCACCAAAGTGCAGTCCGTGAGTCTGCTGGGCCCTGCCACGCTGCAGGCCCCTCCTGCCTGCTTCCAGTTGGTGTCCTTGGGGTGCTTTCTAGGGGACAAAGTGGAGGAGCTGCCCCGACTGGGGCAGCACAGGGATGTGTCCCCATGCCTGGGGGAGTCATACCGTGTCCTCCAGCCAGCTGTGCTGGGGCTTAAGCACTGCTTCAGGTGGATTGCTGTGTGTCAGCGTCCCACACGTGCTTACTTGGTATGCAGAGGCTCACATGCACTAAAAATGTGCACCTACAGTACTAAAATCTCCAGGTTTTCTGTGTTTCTCTCATGATGAGGCAGTGGTAGAGCCACGGTCATAATCGTCAGGTTTTTCTCCATATCTAACACAAAGCAGCCACTGGAGGGGTCGTGCTGGTTCCTCTGGGGCAGCTGCAGCTCTTGGGGGGTCTGTCCCAGGTCAGCCACCTCCCTGTGCCCTCTCCAGGCACAGCCATTCACAGGGGGGCTCCCAGCCCAGCAGACCCTCCCCATCACTGGCGAGAAGCAGCACCAGGTTCTCCGCAACGTGCTGGACAACCTCACCAACGTCATGAACGGGTACTGCCTGCCCGAGCCCTACTTCAAGGCCAAGGTGTGTGCTGGGTGCCAGGTGTCCTGCCCCGTGCCACGTGTTTGCCACGATGGCAAGCCCGGCAGTGCCTGTGGGAGTGGCAGCACCAGGTTCTGTGCCCACAGGTGAAGGAGTGGGTGGCACAGCTGATGACCACCCTGCGGGACCCTGCCCTGCCCCTCCTGGAGCTGCAGGAGATCATGACGAGCATTTCGGGACGGATCCCGCTGTCCGTGGAGAAGTCGATCCGGAAGGTGATGGCACAATATGCCAGCAACATCACCTCAGTGCTGTGCCGCTTCCCCAGCCAGCAGGTGAGTGCCACAGGGGCTGCACCAGCTCTGCCCCGCTCCTTTTCACTGGGGCCAGTTGGCAGCTTCTGGTGCCAAGATCTGATGAGTGAGAGAAATATGTGTTTCTGTATGTCTGTTTCTATGTGTGTTTGTTTTGTATTTATTTGCCACTTTACATTCTTCACTTTGGGGAAAAAAGCCCCAGGGGCAAGACTGTGTGTGCAGCAGCCCCATCCCCAGGGAAAGGGGGAGCTGGTGCTCTTGTGCCCCTGAGCCACTCCAGGCCTCATCCCCTCTCCCCACAGATCGCCAACGTGCTGGACACCCACGCGGCCACGCTGCAGAGGAAGGCTGAGCGGGAGGTCTTCTTCATGAACACACAGAGCCTGGTGCAGCTGGTGCAGAGGTGAGGCCTGTGCTGGCTGTGGCCCCCTGGTCCCCCCACCAAAGCCACCTCCTTGCAGCACAGTATGGTCTGTGCTCCCTAGATACCGCAGTGGCATCCGGGGGTACATGAAGACGGTGGTGCTGGACCTGCTCAGGCGCTACCTGCAAGTGGAGTCACAGTTCCAGCATGGTGAGGACTCTGGGCAGTTTGGGGAGGGCTCCTGGGGGGCTGCAGGGCTCCTGGGGGGCTGCAGGGCTCACCATGCCTGCCCCACAGCTCATTATGACAAGTGTGTCATCAGCCTGCGGGAGCAGTGCAAACCCGACATGACCCCTGTGCTGGAGAGCATCTTCTCCCATGCCCAGGTGGCCAAGAAGAACCTGCTGGTGATCATGTTAATTGTGAGTACAGCCTGTGCCTGAGACTCCAGGAGCAAAGGCTGCAGGCAGCTGTCACAACCCTGTGCTTTCCCCACAGATGGGGACACCTGGGAAACAGCTTTTCTGCTCCCGTGTTTAGTGCATCCCAGGGTTTGGGGTTTGCATTCAAGTGTCCATTCCAGCCTCGTTATCCCTTTATTTTAATTATCTCTTCTCTGTTGTGTGGCTACACTTGGGTCAAAGAGCTTCTTGCCCACTTTAGTGCCTCGGGTCTTGTCCCCATTGCCTGTGTGGGGTTGTGGCTTGGGATGAACCATCCTGTGCGGGGTGAAGCCATCCTGTGTGGGGTTGGGGTGCAGGATGAAGCCATCCTGTGTGGGGTTGGGGTGCAGGATGAAGCCATCCTGTGTGGGGCTGGGGTGCAGGATGAAGCCATCCTGTGCAGGGTGAAGCCATCCTGTGTGGGACTGGGGTGCAGGATGAAGCCATCCTGTGTGGGGCTGGGGTGCAGGATGAAGCCATCCTGTGTGGGGCTGGGGTGCAGGATGAAGCCATCCTGTGCGGGGTGAAGCCATCCTGTGCAGGGTTGGGGTGCAGGATGAAGCCATGCCATGTGGTGCTGGGTTTGGGATGAATCCATGGCATGCAGCGAGGAGCCTGAGCTGGGCTATGGTGGTGTGGCCTTGCAGGACCAGCTGTGTGGCCGGGACCCCACGCTGACGGACGAGCTGACGGCCATTCTGCATGAGCTGACACAGCTCAGCAAGACCGAGCACTCCAAAGTGGCACTGAGAGCCCGGCAGGTCGGTGAGCACCACGTGGTGCCATCCCCATCCCTGTGCCCCTCCCTGTCCCCACTCTCCCAGCTCCAGCTCTGTCCTTGCAGGTGCTCATTGCCTCTCACATGCCCTCCTATGAGCTGCGGCACAACCAGGTGGAGTCCATCTTCATCTCTGCCATCGACATGTACGGACACGAGTACTGCCCTGAGAACCTCAAGGTTGGGAATTGCACAATTTCTGCAGAGGGAATTCAGGTGGCTGCAGGGAGGGGGTCTGGCTGCAAGTGGTTTAGTGTTAAAAATAGCCAAGAAAGCCCTCAAAACCTTGCTGCGGGGGCTGTGTGGAGCAGAGGATGGGTTGCAGTGCTGCCAGTCCCCATCCTGTTGAGGCCTGACATGTGGATCCACATCTGCCTCTGGCAGTGTCCCCATGGTGGGCTGGCTGTCCTGTTGCAGCCCAGTGGCCAGTCCTGCACAGCCCCACATTGAGGGACCCCTCTGGAATGTGCCTCCCCCATCCTGTGATGGTGCAAGGGGGTCCCGCTTCATCCTTGCCCTAAATTCTGCTTTCTTCCCCCAGAAACTGATCCTGTCAGAAACCTCTATCTTTGATGTGCTTCCCGTGTTCTTCTCCCACACCAACAAGGTGGTGCGCATGGCATCGCTGGAGGTGAGGGCTGGGGGGCCGTGGGGGGCACAGGAGGCCCGGGGGTGCAGGGGCAGGGTGGTACCTCCTGCGTGCCCCCAGGTGTACGTGCGGCGCGGGTACATCGCCTACGAGCTGAACAGCCTCCAGCACCGGCAGCTCTCGGACGGCACCTGCCTGGTGGAGTTCCAGTTCATGCTGCCCTCCTCCCACCCCAACAGGTATGAGGGTCCCACACACCTGTCCTGCTACCCTGGGCATGGTTCTTTTTGCAAAGCTGGTGGGTTTGTGCCATCCCCTCTGTGCAAAGCGCAGGGACCCTCAGCAGGAGTCCCACCACGCTGTCCCATTGCCAGTGGAGCAGGATGAGGCCTCTCTAGTCCGGGGTCCCACGTGGGACCTGTGTGGTCCTGGTTGGACCTCAGACAGGTGCCTCTCCCCATGGCTGATGGCTGGTCGCTCCCCTGGGCAGGATGGCCGTCCCTATCAGCGTCTCCAACCCCGACCTGGCCCGGCACAGCACTGAGCTCTTCATGGACAATGGCTTTTCCCCCCCAAGCCAGCGGATGGGAGTCATGGTGGCCTTCAGGAGATTTGAGGACTTCACGAGGTAGGGGTGCAGGAACGTGCCTGGCTGGTGTATGTGCCTGTTGGGTGTCACTGCAGTCATTGGAAAGCAAAACAGGGTAGAGGAACCGCAGCTGGGCAGTGCCTGAGGCAGTTCCAGTTCCCACCACAGCTGGAGGCTGGGTGTTCTCAGTAGGACAGTGACCTGGTGGGGACAACTGGGACATGGGGAAAACTTACATGGCACAGGTTCAGTATCTCTGCTTGTTACACAGCAGCTCTCAGAGCTGTGTTTCCTGGGCTGCGGGTTTGCCATGGGCTGGTGGAGTTGGCACATGCCCTGGCCCGTGGCTGGTCCTTGTGTCCCTGCCACAGCGGGTCCCTGGTGCTGTCCCCTCAGCACAATGTGCTGGCTGATCACCCCATCCCTGCTGTTTGGGCAGGAACTTTGATGAAGTGATCTCCTGCTTTGCCAACTCTCCCTCAGAGAGTGGGCTCTTCAGCGAGGCACGAGCCACCATCTACGAAGAGGATGCCAAGGTGGGCACAGTGCTGCTGCTGACCCCCCAGGTGGTGCTGGGGTGGCAGTGGTGCTGCTGGTTAGGGTTGACTGGAGAGGTTTGTTCCCAGAACTTCCGAGACGAGCCAATCCACATCCTCAACGTTGCACTCTGCTCAGCTGACCATGTGGAAGACGAGAAGCTGGTGCCCATCTTCAGGGCCTTTGCCCAGTCCAAGGTCTGTCCCTGGGACTGGACCCTCTCTTTACAGACCCTGCAAGCCAGGGCACCATCTGTACCCCAAGGCCTGCCTCATCTCCATGCAGTGCTCCCCAGAATGCTGTAGCTTGGGTTTTCCTCCTGACTGGTGAAATCTTCTGTTTCCATGTAGAAAAACATCCTTGTTGATTATGGTCTGCGGAGAATCACGTTCCTCGTTGCCCAGCAGGTGAGTGCAGAGTGAGACACTGCCATCCACAAATACCTTATAGACACAGCACTGAGTGATGGATGAACCCACTGTGCATCAGGAGCTGGCAATTAATTACTAAGGGATTCAATGAGTGATTTATCTCCTCTATCTCCTTTATGCTGCTCATGTCTCCAGGGAAGTGGTTCCTGCATGGCCACTCCATAGCTTTAAACTGCCTTTAAAAGGCATCATAGAATCATTATAGAGCCAGAATGGTTTGGGTTGGAGGGGTCCTTAATGCTTATCCCATTCCACGCCCCTGCCATGGGCAGGGACACCTTCCACCAGCCCAGGTTGCTCCAAGCCCTGTCCAGCCTGGCTTTGGACACTTCCAGGGATGGAGCAGCCACAGCTTCTCTGGGTAACCTCTGCCAGGGCCTGCCCACCCTCACAGGGAAGAATTTCTTCCTAGAATTTAATCTAACCTGTTCCTCCCAGCCCTTTTCCTTTTGGAGAATGAAGCCTGCCAGGTTTTTCCTTTGTAACAAATCCACTGAAAATCTGAACAATCCTCTGCATTCCAGGACTATTCATGTTGTCCTCTCTCTCTGTTCTGCTCTAGAGAGAATTCCCAAAGTTTTTCACGTTCAGAGCCAGGGATGAGGTAAGAGTGGGTGGGATTGGACCCTGCCTAGTGTTGGTTTGGTGCCGTCTCAGCACCAGCTCACGGCGGTACCGGCACAGTTTGCAGAGGATCGGATCTACCGGCACCTGGAGCCGGCGCTGGCGTTCCAGCTGGAGCTGAGCCGCATGCGCAACTTCGACCTGACGGCCATTCCCTGCGCCAACCACAGGATGCACCTGTACCTGGGGGCTGCCAAGGTGCAGGCGGGTGCCGAGACCACCGACTACCGCTTCTTCATCCGCGCCATCGTGCGCCACTCCGACCTCATCACCAAGGCAAGGCGGTGCAGCCTGTCCCTGGGGGCCACGCTTTGGGTGCCGGGGTGCTCTGGCCACTGCTGAGCCACCTGGGCCACCACAGGAGGCCTCCTTCGAGTACCTGCAGAACGAGGGCGAGCGGATGCTCCTGGAGGCGATGGATGAGCTGGAGGTGGCCTTCAACAACACCATCGTCCGCACCGACTGCAACCACATCTTCCTCAACTTTGTCCCAACCGTCATCATGGACCCCTCCAAGGTGTGTTTCTCAGGCTCCTGCTTCGTGCTGTCTGCCTGTTGCTGATCTGGGGGTGGAGTTTCTCTCATCCCCTATGCTTGATACCATGGGTGGGCAGCCAACCCCTACCTGTCTCCCTCTCCCTGATGGATGACAGCACCAGGCCCTGGGGATGGAGGGACAGGGAAAGGGAAGGGACTCTCCAAAGCAAATCCAAAATGGCTGTTTGGGGTGGAGATGCCACAGGGCTGTTCCAGCTTTGGCTCATGCTGTCGAGGGCAGTGCTGTCCCTGGAGGCACTGCCCCATCCGTGCCCATCCCATGCCCAGATCGAGGAGTCAGTGCGCTCCATGGTGATGCGCTACGGCAGCCGCCTCTGGAAGCTGCGGGTGCTGCAGGCCGAGGTGAAGATCAACATCCGCCTGACACCCACGGCCACCGCCATCCCCATCCGCCTCTTCCTGACCAACGAGTCCGGGTACTACCTGGACATCAGTCTCTACAAGGAAGTGAGGGACCCCAGCAGTGGCAACGTGAGTACCCACAGCACCTGCTGCAGGTCCCTGGCCATGACTGCCCCACGCTTGGCTACGGCAGGGCTGGGGTGGGGCTTCTGCAAAACTCCCTGTGCATCTGCAGTCCTGCTCTGTGCAGAGCCCTCCAGCTTCCAACAGCATTCCCAGAGCTGGTCTGCTTTCATTCCCCTCTGTCTGCATCCAGTTGGGCTCCTTGAGATGGTACTTTGTCCCCCTCAGGTAGCAGAGGATGATTTGGAATTGCATGGGGGAAGCAGGTGGGAATGGCTGGTGACTCAGCCCATCTGAGCCCAGGAGATGCTTCTTAACCATTTTGTCTGTTGGTTAAAGCAACCTGAAGCTCAGCCCCTGTGTCTCTTGGCACTTAAAGTAATTGGCAAAGTGGTGACTGGTCAAAGGTTGGAGTTGGTGAGGTCTTTCCAACATAAAAAATGTGCTGAGCTCCATCCAGTTTGGCTCCTTGGGGTGATGCTGTTGTGGAGTTGGGCAGATTTGGGTCTAGGAGGTGAAGGTTATGGTGTCACTGGTACTTGCAGCACAGCAATGTGACACTGACCCTTCAATAGCAAAGAATGGGGTGGAAAATCATGCTTGAGACACAGACACGAGCACCTTGGCCAGGCAGAGTTCTGCAGTGCTCCAGCAGAAGACTCCCCATGACACTGGGGGAAGGCAGCCAATGCTCTGCCCTTCTCTCCAGATCATGTTCCAGTCATATGGAGACAAGCAGGGGCCGCAGCACGGGATGCTCATCAACACCCCCTACGTCACCAAGGACCTGCTCCAGGCCAAGCGGTTCCAGGCGCAGTCCTTGGGCACCACCTACGTGTATGACTTCCCAGAAATGATCAGGCAGGTGAGTGTGGCTGAGCAGAAAGGGCTCTGAATTATTGCACTTGTTCTTCAACCTCACCCTTCCTAAATATTCCCATCTGGGGAAAAGGCCCCTCTCCCGTAAGCTAGAATATGAAAAAATGAGAAGAGCCAAAACACCAACATTTTTGGTTACAGGAAATATTTCTAAACCAATTCCTAGCTCTTGGAATTCCTGGCTCTCCCTGCCCATGGCAGGGAGTTGGAACTAGATGGTCTTTAAAGCCTGTTCCAACACAACCCGTTCCAGGATCTGATGATTCTTGCAACTTGCCCTGATTGCACTCATGGGGGATGTGAACCTGAAGTGGGGGGCTCTGACACACAGTTTTGCTCCTCCCAATCCCAGCTGCAGGAGTGTGCCTGTGCTGGGCAATATCCTGCGGGCTGGCCCAGCCCCTCCTTCCAGCTCCTCCCCAGCATTGTGTCTCCACAGGCTCTCTTCAAACTCTGGGGCTCCTCAGACCTGTACCCCAAGGACATCCTGACCTACACTGAGCTGATGCTGGACTCACAGGGGCACCTCGTGCAGATGAACAGGGTCCCTGGAGGGAATGAGGTAGTGGGGGATGATTTGGACGTGTGGTGAGGGATGCAGATGGGAATGGCTGGTGGCTCAGTCCAGCTGTGTTTAGAGCTTGGGAGATGCTCCTCAACCACCTTGTCTGTTGGTTAATGCCTCCTGCAGCTCAGTCCCATGTCTCTTGCATGTGGCACTCAGTGCTCTGGTCTCTTTGACAAGGTGGTGATTGGTCCAAGGCTGGACTTGATGATCTTGGAGGTCTTTTCCAACCTCAGAGATTATGTGGTTCTCTGGAGGATTCTATAACCCTGTGCTGGTTTGGGGCAGGTGGGGATGGTTGCTTTCAAAATGAAGCTGAAGACCCCTGAGTACCCCAAGGGCCGGGACATCGTGCTCATCTGCAACGACATCACACACAAGATCGGCTCCTTCGGGCCCGAGGAGGACCTGCTGTTCCTGCGGGCGTCGGAGCTGGCGCGGGCCGAGGGCGTCCCCCGCGTCTACATCGCGGCCAACAGCGGCGCCCGCATCGGCTTCGCCGACGAGATCAAACACATGTTCCAGGTGGCCTGGGTGGACCCCGCCGAGCCCTACAAGGTGTGTGGGCACCTCCCCTCCTGCAGCACAGGGACAACAGAGGGCTTAGCTGGGGAAGGAAGAACCAGAGCTGCACTGGGACAGCAAACTGTGGGGTCAGAGAGTGGGGTGAGCCCACACCTGCACCCAGCACCGTGGGGACAGTTCCTTTGGCTCTTCTCAGCAGGGTGGAGATAAAGGAGCCAGTGCTGGCACAGCTGCTCTGTCCAGCCCTCGTCCCTCAGCCACTGGTGATGCTTGGTGAGGGTTTGGGGTGGGTTTGGAGAGCAGCCATGTCCCACATGAGTGTGTGCATGGGGGACTGTGCAACTCATTCTCCTCCTCTTTCTTTTCAGGGCTTCAGGTACCTGTACCTGACTCCCCAGGACTACACAAGGATCAGTGCCATGAACTCAGTGCGCTGTGAGCATGTGGAGGAAGGTGGTGAGTCCAGGTGAGCCCTGGTATCCCACGAGTCACATGGAGCACCCCAAGCCCTGCCCTACATTCTGCCAGGATGCAGCTCCACCCTCCTAGCTCAGCAGCCTGCAGGTGAGTTCTTCTCTGCATGGCTCTGCTTTCCCCACAGGTATGTCCTCCTGGACATCATTGGGAAGGACAATGGATTTGGGGTGGAAAACCTAAGAGCTGCTGGCACCATTGCAGGGGAGTCTTCCCGTGCCTACGAGGAGATAGTGACCATCAGCATGGTACTGCTGAGCCCTTCCCCTGCTCCTCCCTTCTCTCCTGCTGGGAGAGGTCACAGGGTGCAACAAGGAGGCAGATCCCTTCGGAGCATCCTTCTCCAGGTGTTTGTGGTCTGTCCTGCACCCCAACCCCCCCAGTGACCCCACTTGTCCTTGTGTGTGTGCCCAGGTGACCTGTCGTGCCATCGGGATCGGTGCCTACCTGGTGAGGCTGGGCCAGCGTGTCATCCAGGTGGAGAACTCCCACATCATCCTCACGGGTGTCACAGCTCTCAATAAGGTACTGAACTCTGGCCACGTGCCCCCTGTGGCACTGTCCCTCACACCCCTCCCTGTGTGGGCTCCTTCCCTGTCCCAGGGGAAGAGGTGGCAGCTCCCTGCACATCACCTGTGGAGGAGCTGCAGAGGAGTCCCGGGTCCCTCTCTCACTGAGCAGGGAGAGAATGGCACCCCACAGCTTTGTGGTGCTGCTTTAGGGACCAGGGCATCGTTCCTGGGGCAGGGTGGGATGGAAGAGCTGCCTTGGGGACAGCTGGGCTCTAGGCCCAGGGACAGGATCCATCTCTGGGCAGAGGTCTGGATTAACAAACAGAGCAAGGGAGCAGCTCCTGTGGCAGCAGAGCCCCATCTGTTTCTGTCTTAGGTGCTGGGCCGGGAGGTTTACACGTCCAATAACCAGCTGGGAGGAGTGCAGATCATGCACAACAATGGCGTTTCCCATGTCACTGTCCCGGACGACTTTGAGGGGGTCTACACCATCCTGCAGTGGCTCTCGTACATGCCCAAGGTAGGGAGGTGCTACAGGATGGTGGTGGGGGTGTTACCCCTTACCTGGCTGGTGACTTGCCCCTTGGGGTATTCCTTGCAGGATAACCAAAGCCCAGTGCCTGTCACTGCCATAAGTGACCCCATCGAAAGAGAAATTGATTTTGTCCCTTCCAAAATGCCCTATGACCCCAGGTGGATGCTGGCAGGGAGACCTCATCCAAGTGAGTGAGGGCAACCTGGGGCCTTTGCAGCACTGCTCCCAAATGTACCTTGCAGGTGCAAACCCCATGTTCTGCTACAGAATGGGTTTGGGCCATGGGTCGGTGCACAGGGAGCCCTTCAGTGCTCACCTGGAACCATTGCCTGTTTTCCTATGCTCCACAGCTCTCAAGGGGACCTGGCAGAGTGGCTTCTTTGACCAGGGCAGTTTCATGGAGATCATGAAGCCGTGGGCTCAGACAGTTGTGGTTGGCAGGGCGAGGTACGGCCGGGAGCAGGGGATGGAGCCTGGGGCAGGGAGCCCACATGTGTGGCTGGGCACACTCGAGTCCTGGCACTGCTCTTGGGAGGGTGGAGGGGGACCAGCTCTGTGGTGGGCCTGGGGTCCATCATGGAGCCTCTGCTGAGCCCACCCTGCCTCACTGCAGGCTGGGGGGTCTCCCTGTGGGCGTCATCGCAGTTGAGACCCGCACCGTGGAGGTGACGATCCCTGCGGACCCTGCCAACCTGGACTCAGAGGCAAAGGTGTGTGGGGAGACCTTAGTGAGGCCAAGCAGCATCTGAGAGGAGGCTGCAGGGGAGAGCAGGGAAAAAGCTCAGTGGAATTCTTTGGCATGTCTGGATTTCCTTCATTCTGGGGAAATCAAGGGCACTGGGTCAGTTTCCTTTCAGCTCTTTCACAGCATGTGCTGCTGACCTACACTGTGGTGTGGTGGGAAGAACTGGCACATTCTCAGAGCTGCTGCTCACTGTCTTTTCCAGATAGTCCAACAGGCTGGGCAGGTCTGGTTCCCAGACTCAGCTTTTAAAACATCTCAGGCCATTCGGGACTTCAACCGGGAGCACCTCCCACTCATGATCTTTGCCAACTGGAGAGGCTTCTCCAGTGGCATGAAAGGTACTTGTGCTTGGGATGCCCAGGTTCCCATGCCATGAGGTACTGCCAGCACCTCTGCCACCCCATGGAGTCCTGGGTTGTCCCACCTACCAGAGTCCTGCCCACTCCGCTCTGGGATGTGTGACTGGGCTGGGGAGGTGATGGGGCATTACAGGGCCCAGATCCCAGGGGTTGGTGGCTCCCTGCTGGGCTGCTTTTGGGGAGCTTGTTTGTCTCTCCTGTGGGGTAGGTGGCTCTGGGGGTGTGCCTGGCCCACGGCAGTGGGGTCACCCAGCCACGGAGCCCTTTGGCTTTCAGACATGTACGACCAGATGCTGAAGTTTGGGGCGCTGATCGTGGACAGCCTGCGGGAGTTCAGGCAGCCTGTCCTGGTGTACATCCCCCCGCACGCCGAGCTGCGCGGCGGCTCCTGGGTGGTCATCGACTCCACCATCAACCCCCTGCACGTGGAGCTCTACGCCGACAAGGAGAGCAGGTCAGCTCCCCACACCCGTGGGGGTCCCCACAGCCCCTGTGGTGGGGGACAGAGCTGGGGCACGGCGGCGGCAGGGGCACAGTCCCCTGGCAGGGACCTTCTGTCACTTGAGATGTCTCTTCTTCACCCTTTCAAAGCTGTCAGTGATGAGTTCCAAGGTTCTTGCAGAGCAGCATGGCAGGTATCACAGAATCATGGAAAGGCTTGGGGTATCCCCAAGGTACCTCCTTGGAATATCCTCCTGCCTCCAACAGAGGCTGTGGGAGAGTAAAACACAGTTCTGGGGTCAGGAGGCCTTTCCTCTGACATGAGTTAATGCACACTGGAGTGAGTTGTGAGGAGTGGAAAGACAGACAAGAATCCCAGACTGGGAACAAAACCCTTTCAGGTTTTATCTCTCTAATTTTCAGAAGAAAGAGCAGCCTTTCTTCCCCCATGAAAAGCAGTCCCTGCTTTTCCAAACTTTCTTTCCAGGGGAGGTATTTTGGAGCCTGGAGGAACAGTGGAGATCAAGTTCAGAAAGAAGGATTTAGTGAAGACCATGAGAAGGATTGATACAGTCTATGCCAAGCTTGTTGAGCAGCTGGGTAAGGGGAGGGGGTTTCAGGGCATTGGTGATGGCAAGTTAAAATATGAGGCTCAAGCACTATCATGGCAACCACCAGGAGATCCTTTAGTGTTCCTCGAGGAACATTCCTTGTGGCTTTTCTGATGGTGGAGCCAAGAGGATGTGATGGTGCTTTAGAACACTGATATGCCCTGGGAGTTCTGTAAATGGGGCTGGGGTCTTCCATGTTTTGAGATGAAGAATGGCAATGGCCATGCCGAATCAGTACCCAAACCGTTGGGGGGCCCTTGCCCCCTTGTCCCTCCACCTGCTACCACTCAGTCCCACAGAGTCCTTGCAAATGCCACCTCCCCTCTCCTATGGCCGGCACTGAACATGGTGTGACCCTTTTGTGGCTGTGGGGTCTGTGCCTGGGCTCTGCTGTGACTGTGCCAAAGCAAAGGGACGTGGGCCATTTCCTGGCAGGGTGGGTAATGTGGGGGCACTGAGCGACCCTGGCCCAACGGTGCCCATGGCTGCCCCGCGGTACCCATGGCCACCCCGCATCCCGCAGGGAGCCCCGAGCTGTCGGAGGTGCAGCGCAGGGAGCTGGAGCAGCAGCTGAAGGCCCGCGAGGAGCTGCTCCTGCCCATGTACTACCAGGTGGCCGTGCGCTTCGCCGACCTGCACGACACGCCGGGCCGCATGCAGGAGAAAGGCGTCATCACGGTGAGCTGCGCCAGGGCAGGGCTCAGGCAGGCACCAAGGTGGGAAGGAAACCCCCTCCTGGGGGCTGCAGCTCCCAGGCTGCCCCTGCCCCTGATCTCCCGGGGCTCCCTGTTCCCCCGGGGCTCCCTGATCTCCCCGGGCTCCCTGATCCCCTGGGGCTGTGGGCAAGCACGTGGGCTCCTCCTCCTCCCACAAAGGCACACCAGGCTGTGCCTGTTCCCGCAGGACATCCTGGAGTGGAGGAACGCCCGCTCCTTCTTCTACTGGCGGCTGCGGCGGCTGCTGCTGGAGCAGGCGGTGAAGGCAGAGGTGCTGAAGGCCAACAGTGAGCTCAGCCACATCCACATCCAGTCCATGCTGCGGCGCTGGTTCATGGAGACCGAGGGAGCAGAGAAGGTACCTCCCACCCCGACTTCCTGGGGCACCCCAAGGACTCTCTCCCTGCTCTCCCATCCCTCAGATGTTTTGGTGGTGCCTCCCTGAAGGTTTAAATGTGTGACAGGAGAGGTCTCTGCAAATCAGGTGACCCCAGCTGGGTGCTGATGCTCAGCAATAGAAGGTGGTCCCCAAATGAACACTTTGTACCATGAAAGGGCTTCCCAGGGCAGATGAGAGACTTGAGGTCTTGGCATTTGAGCTGCTTTCAAATGACACAGACATTTCCATGCCAGTCCTGTGCTTGCTGAGCCAGGAATTGGTGACATGCAAAGGAAATGTGCTTTACCTTAAATTTTGCTTTTCAAACAGTTTGCAAAGGTTTCCTGAGTTTCAGTTTCCAGACTGAACCTTTCACCCTGTGCCTGTACAACCTGGGAGTGGGGGATTGTGCTGTGATTGTGCAGGGCTGGGGAGGAAAATCCCACTGCCTGGTTTTGAGGCCACAGGAGGAAGGGAGGCTCAGGCTGTGCAGGCAGCAGGACCCCCTGCCCATGGTGCTCCTCTCCCCAGGGCTACCTGTGGGACAACAACCAGGTGGTGGTGGAGTGGTTGGAGAAGCACATGCAAGAGGACGACGGCACCCAGTCGGTCATCAGGGAGAACATCAAGTACCTGAAGAGGGATTACATCCTCAAACACATCCGGAGGTGAGGAGGGTGCTGCTGATCCCTGGGATGGGAGCAGCAGTGGGTGGGGAGAGGGTGGGTCTTTTTTCAGCCTCCAACCAGCTGCTCTCTCCCATCTACCTTGTAGCTTGCTCCAAGCCAACCCCGAGCTGACCATGGACTGCATGGTGCAGATGGCCCAGCACATCACCGGGGCCCAGAAGGCCCAGGTGGCCCATCTCCTGTCCACGGTGGACACTGATGACCCCTCCTGAGACACGGCCAGCCCTCACCTCCCCACACAGCTCCTCAGCCCTGCAACTGAAGCCTTGGGCTCCTCCTCATGTGCCTAAATAAAGGACCCCAGTGACTGTATTTTAAGCCATGGAGATGGTCTTGCCATCCATGCAGAGGCCCCTCAGGCACAGGGATGTTCACCAGGGGGGTGGCTTTGCAGAAGATGAACTTGTTCCAAGCCAAGCCTGGAGTCTGGACCTGGTGCAGAAGTTGGTTTTAATAAGAATCTAAAATCTTTTACTGTGTTGCAAAGCCTGGCCTTGATCTTTAAAACAAGAACCAGGTCAGACACATCTCATGGGACTGGACAGAGCTGGAGGTTCAAACCCACTGGCCCAGGGGCTGTGGGGAGCAGGAGGAGGAGGAGGAGGTGTCTGTATGGCTGGGCTGGAGCTGCCCAGCACCAACACAAGGAAACGAACACCCTGTGAGCAGCAGCCTCAAACTGATGACTTATAAACTGGGAGGAGCAATTTGTCTTGTCCTTCCCCTTGCTGGAGACTGCAGAGTAGACCAGATAAGACCCAAGTGAGCTCATCTGGGAGCTGCTGTGGTGGGAATGTCAAAGGATCCACCACTGATGGACCCAACTGTTTCGCCCATTTTGTGTCCTTTCTGGCTCCTGTGGAGGGTGGAGAGGAGAGAGGACACAGCTCCAGGTACTCCTGGGATGGGAAGGGCCTTGTGAGACATTTCCTGGTATGAAAGGTGTCACTGATGCTCAGGTGCAGGAGCCAAACCACCAGCAATAAAGAGGGCTTAGCTCTCCAGGGAGGGATTCCTGACCTCTGTGTCTTCTGTCCCCGTACCAATGTGGTGGATCTGAGCAGGGGCTGGTGGCTCTGGCCCCTTCCTGTGGCACAGGACCTGGAGCAGCTCTGAGCATCCCTCCTGCCAGCCCCTGTCCCCCACCACTGCCCTCCCAGGTGTTTGGCTACAGAGGGTTTGAGGAACAGGGGCCACCAGAGTGTTCATGCAGTAAATACCTGTAACCTCCTACTCTCCAGAGGATTTGAGCCAAGGAGGCACTTATGGAACTGTGTCTGTAAAGGGAATGGATCCTGGGAAAGTCCAGCATGGCAGGGGCTCCCTGGTTGTCACCCAGCACATCCCAAACAACCCAGGCTTAGTGCTAAGAAACATTTATTTAGAAAAACAAAGACATCATAGATGACACACCAAATGATCATCAATCACATTGGTCCTTGAACAATAAATTATGACATGGAGCTTCCTGCCCTCAGGAAGAGGTTTCCAAGGGTGGATGTGCTGGGAGGATTCAGGCCCAGCTGGTTTCTATCCCTCATCTTCACAGCAGGGTTTTCAGGCAGGAAGGTGCCCACTGGGTCTCTCCAGCATCCTGCACCTTCCAGGTTTGATCCCTGGAGAGAGGAGCCTGTGAGCACCTGGATGTGACACTGGAAATTCTGTTAATGCACAGGAACAGACAAAACCCGAGATATAAATATCACCTTGTGTCACAGAGGTATAAAAGGACTAAATACTAAATCCCAACTTACTTTCAGATGTTTCATCACATTTTTGCAACATGTTGCCAAGTACAAAGCAGGGTTTGAAAATCTAAAAAAATACTACATTAGAATCAGTTTTTCTTAGTTAATTAGTAAAGGCAGATTATTAGGAATGGTACAGTGACAATATTTGGTCTCTGAATTCTTTAAAAACAGGAGTTTCACAGTATCAAAAGTGCTTATTAAAGAAATGTAGTGTACAGACTGTGACGAGCTGGTTGTATTTTTGATGCTGAATAATTTAGTGGCTGTAAACCAGGTTACTGCAGCATTATAAAACTTGAACAGTGCTCAATAATTTCTTTTCTCTTCATAACAATAAATATAAATAAATTTACAAATAGTAATACTGCCTAGCACAAGAACAGACAGAAGCACAATTCACAAGACTATAAACAAATCTATTTATTTTAAAAATCCTAAAAATAGGCATAATTCCTAAAATCTTCTAGCCAGTGTAGTAGTTCAGTAGTACCACTTCCTTCGGGTGAGGACTTTGCCTTTAAATCTAAATACAACAGTTTTCTGCTATGGGGTCGAGGTTTCCTTTTTAGCATCTTTGCTCCTTTTTTCCTACCTCAGAACAATAAATTAACAACAGTTACGTCAGGAAAGTGTTAGTGGTGCAAATGTCCCCAGGGACTTGTTCAACAGCAACAGGGGTTGGCAAATGAAGGACAAATGACCCACCAGGTGCCTGCTGAAGCATTCTGGGCTCCAGCTCGGTGCTGCCCAGCCCGTGGGCTCGTGTTGGTGACCCCCCAGCTGCCCAGGGCAGGGGCACAGCAAAGGTATTGCCCTTTACAGGGTCGTTTTTAGCTTGGTTATATTCCAGAGAAAATTCCTGCTGTCTGACGCCTTCCAGATCCTTCTGGAGAGCTCACCAGCCCCACAGCACAGGTGTCTGTGCCCTTTCCTCAGTGTTGCCACAGGTGAAAGTGGTTCTGCCGAGCCCAGCTGGATTCCCGTTGGCCTCACACGCTGCAGGAGCCGACACTTCCCGGGTGTCTGCAGGAGGGGCTTTACTGCCTCCAGGTGTCGGGATCCACGGAAGGGTGCCCAGCTCAGAGCAGGGGGATGGGTTTGTTGCCCTGGGGGGCCATGTACTGAGCTGCTGCCACGTTGTCCAGGGCGGTGTAGGTGGTGTAGAGGCCGGTGACCTGCAGGTCGGGGAAGGAGCGGTCGCTGCCGCTGGACACGGGCGTGAGGCCGGGGGTGGCCAGCTCGCAGTCAGAGAGGTGCAGGGGGGACGTGCTGAAGGCACCCAGGGTGTCCAGGCTGAAGCTGTCATCTTTCATCTCCTCCCAGATGTTCCCTGGAACAGATTAAACCCTGCTCACAGCAGCACATCCCTCACCCCTGGGCACTGTGTGTAGGTCACCCACTGCAGGGGTGACTAAAGGGCTTCCCCCACTGCTCGGGGGTGGGACCACCGTGGTGTGAGGGCAGCAAGTGTGTCTGTTCCCTACAAATCCCCTGGTTCCAGACCTTTCTGGGCAGCACCCGTTTACCTGGGCTAACCAGACCCCCAGGGCCCACACCAGGCAATGCCATAAGTCAGGGAAGTTCTCCTTGCACAGAAGGGGAACACCAAGGCACAAGCAGAGCTCTGGTTTCCCTTGGACAGAGAGATGTGATGTCCCAGATCCAGCTGCTGAACATCCCTGCTTTCCTCTCCTGAATGCCTGCACTGGAGCCAGGAAGGGTTTGCTGCCCCAGCTGGCACAGGGACAGAATCCACCCTGGAAGGCCAGGGAGGTCACACTGCAGGGGCCAACACGCAGCACCAGCTCTCAGCTCGGTGCCATCCCGCCCCAGGGGGCCCCGGTTGGATGGTCAGTGGCACCCAAGCCCACCCTCCCCATGTCCTGCCCATACCCTGCAGTGCGAAATCCACGATGCTGGGGTCCAGGGCATCCACCTCGGTGCTCATGTCCACTGGCACGCTGGGCAGCTCCGGGGGGGCCCTGCCCAGGGGCTGGGGGCGCAGGGGCTCGGGCAGGGCATGCAGGGGGGGCGTCTGCGCCGGGGCTGGAGAGCTGGGGGCGAGGCGAGCCTGGGGCTGCAGCTGGTGGTGCAGGGGCAGGGGCTGCAGGGACAGCGTCACCAGGGGCTGGGGCTGCAGCTGCGCCACGGGCACCCTGCCCTGCGCCGTGCCCATGTGGCTCAGCGCCGGCACCTCGGGCTCTGCCTGCTTGCTGGGCCGCCGGCAGCTCTCGGGTCTGTCAGTGATCAGCTTGTCCAGCTCCTCTGCGCAGGCAGTGCCCGGTCCCGGGGAGGAAAAGAGGCAGTTTAACCCGTTTGTTGGAGCAGGGATGGGCAGAAATGTTCACAGGTGAGCAGAGCCTGTGCCACACAACTGGCCTGGCAGTGTCTGTCACCACATGGGACACCAGCACAGGCTCAGAATGAGCAGCAGCAAAGAAGTGCCATCCAATTCCTCACCCTCAGCCCGTACCCCAGTCCACTTCCATGGTCACCCCTGGCTGGGCTAAAGGAATGATCAGGAGACTCACACAGAGCAGTAAAACCACCCTGCATGGCAGCTGCCTCTGAACTCTGCTCGTCTCTCCAGTGAGACTCACATGAGAGAGTCCTGACAGTTTCAGTGGCAGTTTTGCTTTAAAACAAATGCAACTGTAATTTATCAATGTTTGTATGTTACTGATTCTGCAACAAAAACCTCCAGTTGTTTTGGCAATACTGAGCTCCTGAAAGCCTCACAAACGTGTGTTTTATAAATAAGAATGAGAAAGGCTTAACAAAAGGAGAGTTTTGCTGAAGAACAGACAAGGAAATGTGGCACTGTAGGTAGTGAGGCTGCGACCCTCGGGGAAGGCCAGGGCTGTGCTGGATGGGGCAGGGAGATAAAACCCCTACCTGGGTTGGCCATGCTCCTGTGAATGGCAGCCAAGTCCTTCCTCTTCCACTTCTGCATCTCCTCCTCCATCTTGTCGATCTTGGCGGGGTTGAGGGCCCACAGGCAGCCCTTGCGGGAGGTGCCGCTCAGCTTGTTCTCCACCTTCTCGAAGCACTTGTTGAGCGACAGGTTGTGGCGCACCGAGTTCTTCCATCCATCCGGGGCTGTCTGCAAGGAGGGGGGGACAGGACCAGCCATGAGCCAGGGGTCTGGGATGCTGCACCTCCACCCTGGGGCTGCACAGGTACCTTGAAGTAGGGGAAGTGCTCCTTCATGAAGCTGTAGATCTCGCTCACGGGGAGGCTCCCGGTCTTGCTGTTCTTCAGAGCCATCGCGATCAAACAGCTGGGACAGGGCAAGACAGGGAAGAACTGAGTCACCATGGAATGGGTTGGGTTGGAAGGACCTTAAAGCCCATCTCACCTCACCCCTGCCATGAGCAGGGACACCTCCCACCAGCCCAGGGTGCTCCAAGCCCTGTCCAACCTGGCCTGGGACACTCCCAGGGATGGGGCAGCCACAGCTTCTCTTGGCAACCTGTGCCAGGGCCTGCCCACCCTCCCAGGGAGGAATTCCTTCCCAACATCCCATCTAAATCTCCTTTCTTTCAGTTTAAAGCCATTTCCCCTTGTCCTGTCCCTCCAGGCCTTCTCCTGGTTTGGCAACCTTGGACCCACCTCTCTAGTCACAGCTGGCTGACCCTTGGACTTCTGTTCCCAAGGGCTCAGAGGTCACCCTGTGATCCTCAGGGTTTACTCCTCTCTGCTATTACTCCACCTTTATGCTGACATCCAGAATTAGCTCCTCGTTCCCTCCTGCTGCCCTCAGAGGCAGCTCCCACAGAGCTGCTGGGGGGGTGGTGGGATTTCTGTCCCCTCCAAAGGATTCCAACAGCCCTGCAGAGTCCCAGCTGTCCCTGCTGCCCACTCACCTGTATGAATAGATGGGCTTGGGGTAATGCTTTGGGTGCAGGTCCTGGGCAGAGTGAGGAGCCAGGCGTGGCTGGGGGTAGTGTGGCTGTGCCCCAAAGGATGTGCTGTAGAGTCCTGCTGGGTTGCACTGTGTGCAAGAGGGAAAGAGGGAAATGCTGGATGCAAAATGTCTGTGAGCTTGTAGGTCTGGGGATATTTTATTGTGATTTTTGTTAAAGAGTTCTACATGTGATCTTGGCAGGCACTTCAGGACAGACAAGACACACATGGCAGTACCTGTTGGGTGTTCTGGGCCAGGCCAAACACCTGCTGGGAGTGAGGAGGAGGAGGAGGAAAGAGTTGCTGCTGTGCTTGCAAACCAGGAGACAGTTGCCCACCCACAGTGTAGGGGCTCATCTGCTGAGAGAGACACACCAGCTGTGACACCCCTGGACTGCCAGCACCTTTTCCTACGAGGTGTGGCAATAATGGGCCACCAGGGCCTGCTCTTACATTTGCTCCATGTGTTGCAATAGAGTTGAGCCCCAGGATTCCCTGGGGAAGGCTGGCCTGGACATGGATCATGGCTCCAGGAGCTCCTGTGGAGTGCAGGGCGTTCGTCACAGGACCTGTGTGGAGAGAGGGAGGCAGGGAATGTTCACATGGAAGTGCTTCAGGGAGCTGACACTGATTTTGAATGGATGCTGTTGAACCCAGCCAGGCTCTGGAGTGGATAATCCCACCTCTCTGCCTTCCCCAGTCCCTCCTCTCTGCCTTCCCACCCCCACAGAACCGAGAGCATTTCACAGCTTGCAAAGGTCACTCCAGCTGATTCTGGCACAGGCAGTGAGGGGTGGCAGCTGCTGAACAGCCCATGGGGGGTGACAGACAGTGTCTTGCAAAAGAAAAACATCTTCAGCCCTGCCTGTGCTGCAGGAGGGTCTGTGCTCTGAAACAGGGGATGATGCTGCAGAGAACAAGAGTGTTTACCTAAAGGATGTTCACAAAGGAAAGAAAGGAGTTCAGTGAAGTCGGGCTGTAAATCTGCACAAAGCAAAGAGGGATGAGGTAAATCAGGTGCTCTTGGTTTTGAAACAAAGCAGAAACACTAATTACCTCATTGCACAGCTGTTGAAAACCTCTGAACCTTGGCCAGAGCTCACCCAACGAGGCACCAGCAACTGCACTGAGCAGAAATTCCCAGGGGATCCAGGGATCTGCCATCAGTGCTGGGGCTCTGCCCCTTGGAATGAAGGAAGGGGATCAGCAGAGCCCTTATGAGAAGCCAAAAGGCTGCAGGTCTTTGGACAGGGAGCAAAATGTAAAGCACTTAAAAGGAACCTCCTAATGGGAAGAGGAGCCTGTGGGAGGGGAGGGAGGCAGGGCAGGGGGTGCTGGTGAGGAGCAGTTATTCCCCATCCCACCATCACCTGTTTGCTGGAGCAGAGCGTTCTGTGCCCCCAGGCTGAAGTCCATCCTCCCACTGGCCATCTGCTGCAGCCGGGGCACGTCCACAGATGTCAGCCAGGACAGGGACTGCAGGTCCCCCGGGAGCTCCTCCTCGCCCAGCTGGGATGGGGCGGAAGCCAAGAGCCTGCAGGGAGCAGGGAGGGTTGGAGGGAGGGTTGGAGGGAGCAGGGATGGGGCTGCACTGCCCCTGCAAAGGGGGGCCATGGCTGGGATGCCAAAGCTCATGTGGGTCAGCAGGAAGAAGCATCAGGCTGGAATTCTGTTTGCAAATCCAGGTGTGCCCTTTGGTTTCCCAGCTGACCCCCCTCACCTGATCCCAACTCTTTGTACAGCTGGAAACACCTTGGTCAACAAAACTTCTGGTGGGGTATTTATAGGGGAAGAAGGCCCAGAAACCCAGAGAGAAACTGCCTGGAAACAACCCCCAAACTGATTCATTATTTTCACATTTGTCAGAAATTTACACTTGTTTGATGTAGGAGAAACCTGTCGGGAATTTTAACCTGGTAGTTCTGTGTTAGCCCTGAAATCCAGAGGCCACCCAGCCTTGGAGGGAGTTCTGTGCCTGAGGGCCTGGCAGTGCTGCTGGAACACCCTGCCATGGAACCAGGGAGGACATGGAACAAAGTGAGGCAGTTTGTGACATCCTAAAGCACCAGAATGGTTTGTGACTGAACCCTCCACACCTGCCTTTGGACACAAACCCAAGGCACAGCAATGACACACTGATTTTGGTTTAAAGCTCTGGGTTTGGCACATTTTACACCCTCCATCTCACCTGTTTGGCTTTGCTTCTGGTACAAAATGGGAATACTGGAATATGTTTACAGTATTCAGAAGTTCCTGTGTGATCCAAACTCCTACTGAAGTCACTAAAAGAAGTACTGCAAGTGAAAGGCCAAATTAATTTATTTCTGTGGGATGGTATTACTGGAGTCACTGGTACCTCGAGGAGCAAAGCAGGAATTGGGATGTGTCAGGAAGTTGTCATTAAACATCCAGAGTAAATCCAAAGGGATTCACATCCAGAAAAAACATCTTTATCTCCCAGAATAACATAATTTAGTTGGCTGTAGTTGGTTTTGTTTTCAAACCCAAGGCTTCAAAGAGCTCTCAGTGTGTGTTAAAGCAGCTGATTTGTGTTTGTTGCCAAATGATGTTGCAGAAACCTTAAACAAATCTGGTCTCTCGCTGAAACATCTTTTGTTTTCCACGACTCTCAATCAGCTTAAAAGAACAAGGTCGAGCTGCAGTGCCTGCCCTGGGGCTCTCAGTTCCTCTGCTCGGGAATCCCAGAAACACCTCCCAGAGCTCCCTAAACTGTTACCTGGGAGTCTTTAAAGCCGAATGTGGTTTATTCATAAGAGCTGAATGTGATTTGTTTGTAAAAAGATTTTGAAAAGAAAAGAGGAAAAAAATCAACACAGGAGCAGGAGCCAAAAGCTCCAGCCGTGCCCAAACCCCCATGCCCGGTCTGTGCCAGCCTGGCCCGGGCTCCTCATCCCACTGCGGTTATCGGGCAATAATTAGCATTGCCATGGTTACGCTCTTCAGTTATTTTGTGAGCCTGGGACTCAAATGCAGAAAAAGACTATCAGGTGACGGCTGTGCTGGCGGAGATTGGCTGGATTGGAAGAAAACAAGGGCATTAAATGATTTGAAAACCGGGCAGGCTCCTGTCGTTTGCAACAGTTGGGCGCATTGAGGGGCCGCCGCTCGCCCTTTGTGCGCCCAACGCCCGCGGCACGTGGCCCCCTTTGTTCGGGCATTCCTGCTTAATTGTCCCCCTCCTCCCCTCGCCAAACCCCCCATTCATTCATCTGCCGCAGTGACGGCGGACACACGGCCCCCCCCGCTGCCATCTGGCCCCGGGCACGGCGGGGATGGGGCAGCGCCCACCGCCCTGCCCTGCCCCGCCCCGCCCCGGGGGCTCAGCCTGGCAAAGAGGGGGCTCTCCTCGCCCTCAGCCTGGGGGCACCAGCTCGGGGCTCTCCCGAGGTGGATGGGGCTGGAATTGCGGCGGTGCCATCGCCACGTGCCCGCTGAGCACCCTCACCTGCAGCGCCAGCGCTGCCCCCCCGGGCACAGCGACAGGGGGGGCTCTGCTGGCCCCACCAGTCTCTGTCACACTCACTGGGCTCTGTTCGATACAGACACAAAGGTCCAATAATGTGTAATAACCAGACAAGTGTGCAAGCCGGTTCTCTTTCCAAGTCACTGATTTTCCCTCCTCCTGTTCCCTTCCCTTGTTCCCTTCCCTGTCCCTCCCCACACATCTCAGCTGTTTGGATTTGGGTTTACAGCTCTTTGGAAACCACCCCTGGCTGGTCACTTACACATTTTTAAATGGATTTGCTCGTTATCAGAATAACTTCCAATTAATATTGGGGGGGGGAAAGTATATTTAATCAGAATAAAACACTAATTGGCATCCCTGCAGGACCCCCTGGAAGGGCAATGGAACTGGATGGGCTTTAAAGTCCCATCCAACTCAAACTGCTCTGAGATTCAGGGATTCTATAATTTGATGGCTCTTTGATTCTATAATTTCACATTTAAGGGTTATTCTTTGGGCTCTCTTCAAAACCAAATGCTGATTAACTGGGGGGGGAAAAAAAAAAAAAAGAAAAAAAGAAAAAAAAAGGGAGAAAAGGAGAGCAAAGCACAGGAATACCCAACATTGTAATCTCACAGGGTTCAATCTTTTCAACCTGGAAAATTCCCTGTGCCAACACAACTACAGATCCATGAGCACAGATTGGAATATGAGGGTTCTTGGCCACTGTTCCCCTCCCTCCACCACCCTCTTCACCTCAGGCTGGAGGGTAAACTCCAGGAGGATAAACTTCAGCTCTGCCTGTGGGTGGGTGTTCACAGCCCCTGGCACAAAGGGGCACTGTGGCAAAAGCGGCCACTGCCTTTCAGGGCATGTAAATGAGATAAATAGCGATGGGCTGTAATTAATTCACGATTCTGAGCCTTCCAGGCTGCATTCCCGGGGCTCCTGGGGCAGCCAGCGACCCACCAGACCCCTCTGGAGGGCAGGGCATAGTGCCACCTGTGAGGGGAGGGTGCAGTGCCACCAGACCCCTGTGAGGGGAGGGTACAGTCCCACCAGACCCCTGTGAGGGGAGGGTACAGTCCCACCAGATCCCTGTGAGGGCAGGGTGCAGTCCCACCAGCCAGATTTTGTTCCCATTTCCAGCACTGAGCTCTGCCTGTGCTCAGGCAACACAACTGCTCAACACCAGGAGCACTTGGGGTGACAGATTCCCAATTCCTGCCTGCAGGGGTTCATGCAGAGTGAGCGTCAACTGGGCAGGAAGAGTCCTGAGAAAAGCTCTTCTCTTCTGGAAGGAGTGATGGGAAGCTGCTTTCCTTTGTCTGGGATTACACAAGGTCCCCCGAACCAGCACAGAGATTTCTCACATGTGAGACAGGGAGAATATTTGGTTTGTGACTCTGGAGCTGCCTCCAGGTGAGAAATGTGCTCTGTCTTATTGAAGGAGTCAACTTCACCACCTCCTTTTCCTCTCACTCCACCACTCTGCTCCTTTTACCTTCCTCCTTTCCAGAGGAAAGCTTTCCAGAGACAACCAGAAATCCCCTCTTCACCTGTAACTCCAGAAACATTGGATGATCAGAACCAAAACCAGTGAGGAAAAAGCCAATACCGTGATTGACCTGCCAGGTGTTGCTGTTCTCCTCTCCAAGCCCTCCTGCAAAGGGGCTCAGCACCAGCAGGGCAGGCACAGCTGTGCTCCTGGAGCCTTTGATGCCCCTCAGCCCCGTGTTTCACATCCCTCATTGCAGCCTTTGCTCTGGGATGGAGGGAAAGGGAATCACAGGTGACCTCTGGGATTTGCTTCAGCCCAAGAGAAGTTTGGAGCAAGGGCAGCACTGAAGTCCCAGCCACTCCCTCCCTGCTGTGCTTTAGCCATTCCCACACTGGGAATTGCCAAAGCAGGACCTGCCTCTGGGTTCTGTTTGTTTAAAAACAGCCCAACCAGCCAATCCAAACCCCAAACCTGTGACTCATGCCAAGACAAGCTTCTCTTTGGTGCAAAAATGCACTGAAGTCCCAGGCACTACAGGAATGTTTTATGTCCATTCCAGGGGGATTGTTATCTGGGAAGCTCCTTTTTCCTTGAGCTTTGCTGTTTCTCAGCTCTGGAACCTTGGGCAGTTGTTTAGCCCAGTGTGAAGGGAATACAAACTGTTGCTTTGCACCTGAATCACTCACTGCCCTGACATTTGAAATGGGCACAATGAGCCTCTGAGATCCCACAGAAAGGCTGGAAAAGTCCCAGTTCCCTTTCCCTGTTTGCAGGGGAGGACAAGCTGTTTCAGAGGTGGGAGATGAAGCTGTTGTGGCCTCACTGGGGGCAGAGGAGCCTGAGCTGCTCTGGGTCCCACCAGCCCTTCCCACCTCTGTGTCCCCACAGGACAATTTGAGAAGCAAAGCCCCAATTTTTCTGCCTTCAGATTAGCACATTTAAGAGCTGCAGAGGAAACTTGCACTAATCCACTTAAATCAATCCACTTGGACTGATTCCTCAGAGGTTTCTCACATTTTTCTGAAAGAATGAAGGCACAAGTGTGAGGAAATTCCTGTGACACAGCGAGCCATGAGCTCACTCCCTGCCAGACACACAGAGTGTCCAGCAGTGGACACTGGCACGTTCCTCAGGGACAATTGTGGGTGGTTGGGTATGCATTTGTAACCTTTTGTGTGCAGCTGTGTCCTCTCTGCACACTCCCAGAGTCCCTCCCTCCCTCCCTCCATCATCCATCCATCCATCCATCCATCCATCCATCCATCCATCCATCCATCCATCCCTCCCTCCCTCCCTCCATCCATCC
>JAWWEV010000037.1:10161883-10190963 GCA_035583235.1 Hafferia zeledoni | reverse complement strand
GAGGGGTGGGTGGGTGAGGAGCATGATGGCCAAGGTTCTGTCACACCCCTGGGGCTCCTTCTCTGCGTCCCCTCCCTCAGCCTGGCCAGTGTCCTGTTTATCAGCAGTGGAGGAAGGATTTGCACCATTCCTAAGAAGTGGCAACCTGTGCTCTAATGGTCTGTCTCCTGTTGCCAGCAACTCTTTGGGATTGTTGCCAGTGTCCTGCACCTCGGGAACATTCAGTTTGAGGAGGACAGCAATGGCCACGCCATCATCCGGGACGGCACCCAGATCAAGTGGATCTCAAAGGTACCTTTGCCAGGGCTGGGAGGAAACCCTTCCCCCTGCTGGGCTTTTCTCTTGAGGACAAAACTTGTGTTCCCCAAAGCAGAAGGATAACTGTAAATACATAACTACATCAACACCCAACTCCTGCTGGAAACTGCTTGGAGCTTTCTCTGTATCTCATCTCCCTGGAAATTCCTTATGTAGTTTCTCACAGATGAGGGTGGCTGGGAAGGGGCTGGGGTTGTGCCCCACTGATCCCCCAGTGCTGCTGACTGTGCTCTGAGTGCAAACACCCCCTTTCCTGCAGCTCCTGGGCTCCCACCTGTCCATCCTGCAGGAAGCTCTGACCCACCGCAAGATCGAGGCCAGATCCGAGGAGGTACCGAGAGGTTCTGTGAGACCCCAATCCTGGGGTTGCAGGAGGGGCTCTGCCCTCAGTGCTGCAGCCCAAACAGGGCCCTCTCCTCTGCCATATCCCAACACATTAAATTACATAGATCCCCAAAATTAGAGGTTTTTTTGCTGAACAAGAAACTGCAAAAACCTGGGAGCAGGGACTTGCAGGCAGCCCTGGGTTTGAGCCAAACATCTTCCCTTTGTCCAGTCCTTGGTGCTTCCTGGGAAACAGGGGGGAAACTCTGGTAAAAACTGCTCCTTGAGCATTTTGTATTTCTATTTCAATAAAATAAAGCCAAGAGGCAACCAGGATACCTCCCCCACTTGTCTAAATTAGGACTCTCCAAAGTGGGGTGTTCCAGTCCTGCTGGCATGTGGTGATACACCAGACTGAAGGAACACTTACTTCCTTCTCTTTTATCTCCATGCTTGTTTTTTCCATGTTTTTTTCGTGGAAAGGGGGGTCAGGCATTGGCAGGGGCTGCCCAGGGAGGTGGTGGAATCCCAATCCCTGGAGCTGTCTAGGAATGACTGAATGTGGCACTTGGGGCTCTGGGCTGGGGGACAAGGTGGGGATGGGTCACAGACTGGACTCTGTGCCCCTGGAGGCCTTTCCCAGCCTCAGTGATTCTGTGATTTGGGTGTATCTGTGTTTATTCCCAGGTGCTGAGCCCTCTGAACGTGGATCTGGCATTCTATGCCCGGGACGCCGTGGCCAAGGCCATTTACGGCCGCACCTTCTCCTGGCTCGTCAACAAAATCAACGGCTCTCTGGCCAACAAGGTTGGTTCCCGGGCTGGTGTCCCCCTCAGGCTGGAGTTCTCCTCAGATACTGAGCAGAGTTTCTCCAGAGAGGCCCCATGTCCCTCTTCACCAAATACACTGGATGTTTATTTGCTGTTGGGACTCCCCCCAGCCCTGAGCTGGAGAAGCGCTCAGTGTGGTGTGGAAGTTGGTCTCTTAAATGGCTTTAGCAGTTCATTGTCTGCTTTAAAGTGGCTTCTCCTTTAGGATGTGACATGAAACTCTCAAAGAGAAAGTTTAAAATTTAGGTGAAAGAACCCACGTGCAGGGAAGGAGGAATTGCAGAGCTGTGGTGTCTTTAACAGGATTCAACTCAGAAAACAGTTATTGGCCTGCTGGATATTTATGGCTTTGAAGTGCTGGACACAAACAGGTAAAGTCTGGCTGTTCCTGAGGCTTGGAGTGCCCTGGGGCACGTGCTGAAGTCCTGCCTGACTTTCTCCAGTGTGTCCTTCCCCCAGCAAGGAAGACCCAGGGACTGTAATACCTGGGTGTGCCTGTAAAACCTGAGTGCAGGGCTTGGCTGAGCCCCACTGGGAGCTTTAGCCTGGGCTGCAGGTCTGGGGTTGGGCTGTTGGCACCGCAGTGGGTGGGTTTGATCTGGGTGCACGTGGGAGGTTTGTCTCGAGAACAGCAGGTGGTGAAGGTGGGAGAAGCAGAACTGCCCATGAATTGAATAAAACCTGATGCTCGTTTAACCCTCTGAAGCTTTGAGCAGTTCTGCATCAACTACTGCAACGAGAAGCTCCAGCAGCTGCTGATTGAGATGACCCTGAAAGCAGAGCAGGAGGAATATGAACTGGAAGGGATAGAGGTAAATTGTATTTCCCCCTCCTTTTCTCCTTGGACTGCCATTCCACTGAATGCTTTTGATCAGCGGTGGGAAGGACAATCCTGACTTTGGCAGTTTGTTATAGTTCCCATGGGAAGTGTGAAATTGCCACGGGGCTCATTCTGAAACCCCTTTTGAAGTGTAATTTGGCCAAGACTTAATTTAAGAAAGAAGCAGGACCTGCCCCAACGCTCAGATGTTCAGCGGTGACAACGTCCCTGGAGAAGGAGGAGCTCCAGCAGTGCCAGACACAGGAAGGTGGAAAACCAGGAGCTGGGCTGGGCTGCTGAAAGCAGAATCTGGAGTGGGGTCATGGGTCACTGTGCTGTCACCTTGTCCCCTCAACTGGTCCTAATTCACCACACTGATCTTTAGTGGGCTCAGAGTCTGGATCTAAGTTCTAAAGAAGTTTAAAATTGCAAAGAAAAGGTCTTCCTTTAAAGCTGTCCTTCCTTTTTCCCTCTTCCAGTGGGAGCCAATCCCGTATTTTAACAACAAAATCATCTGTGACTTGGTTGAGCAGAAGCACAAAGGAATAATCTCCATCCTGGTAAGAAGAGTTTGTGCTAAGTTAAAGTTCCAGCCTGTGCCCTGCTCTAGTGGTCCATAATCACATTCTTTCCTCTAATTATGGGATGGATCTGCATTATCCAGAGTGTAAACCCACAGACCTTGCAGACAAGCACCCAGGAGCTGAAGGCAGAGGGTCTGGGGGCTGGAGGGCTGTGGGGGCTTAGGGGGTGGATGTGCTGCTTCCCCACCCTCAGGTCTTGGGCTCTGTGTACCAAAATTAGGCTAAATGTTGTGGAGGAGGATCAGGAGCTCAGGGCAGCTGATCCAGGTCTGCTCTTCCAGGATGAGGAATGTCTGCGGCCTGGGGAAGCCACTGACCTGAGCTTCTTGGAAAAGCTGGAGGAGAAAGTAGGAGACCATGCCCACTTCGTGACGTATGCATTCAGCTCTGTCTCCTTCCCCAGCCCTCCCAGCTCACACCCACAGCACAGTGGGGAGGGAACAGGGGTTGCTTGGCACCAAAGCAGGTCAGGCAGCCCATCCAGTGTCTGACACCCAAATGTGCTGCACTGGCAGAGCCTGCCCTGGGGCACTGCAGGGTCCTGTCTCCTTACTGGTGTCATGCTGCTCTTTGGGATTGGTTTCATCCCACACCAAAATTCGGCACTCATGGGTTCAGCCCAGGATTTCAGCCCACCAGGGTTAGAAAACTCTGGGCAGGGGTGGCTTTGGCCCCACTGTCTCCAAGGAAAGCAGAGAGAGGATGTTGTGATGAGCAGCCCAGTGCCTGAGGGGTGTGTAAATATTGACACCCCTCTTGCCATGAGTCAGCTCTGGGTATGAAGAGGAGAGGAAATGCTCCAGTTTGGTTGGTGCCCCCCTTGCCGTGGGTTTGGAGCTGTTCTGGTGGCAGCTGAGCGTGTTGGCACCGGGCTGGTTCCAGCAGGAGCTGCTGAAGCTCTGACAAGGCATCAGCCCCAAGTCCTGCTGCTGAGCTGTCACTGTTCCTACAGCTCTGAACTTCGCCACAGCCAAGTGGAAAATTTGGAGCCAACTTCCTTGTCACCACAACATGCCTTGATGCTGTTCTGCCTGATTAAAAGCTTTAAATAGCAGTGCTGGGATGACTTAAACAGGAGCTGCACTTGGCGATGCTCTTGGAAGGAGCTTTGATAGACTAATGTGCTGTTGTGACACCCAGCTCTGCACTTACTGACTGCTTACAAAGCTGAAATTCAACTGTGAAGTTGCTCTTTTTTTCTTGGTGTATTTTTTTTTTCTTCAAGGAATCCTTGCTTTCTAAAATTTACCCACTATTCCTGAAAATTTGGATTCCTCCTTTGGATTTGGGTTCTTGCTCCAGGGCAAAGTATCTCGAACAATCCTTTCCCTGGGTTCACTTTTAAGCTGAGCCACGACCTTTTCCCTACACAGGCAGAAAGAATGTGTTCAAATAGATGTTATGGGAGGAAATCTTAGTACTTCTGGAAAGGGTGATCTTTGCCAAATGGCACAGGGAGGTCACAGCTATTCCAGAGTTCTGGGAGCTGCTCCCACTCCCTGCTGCCACCAGAGATAAATTGGGGTTTGATTCTGGGCTGTGACTCCACACTCAGAGCCCATCCCTGAGAGCAGCCCGTGCCTTTCCAGCTGTGCTGCAGCTGTGGGTCCCTCCCAGCTGAGCAAAGCTGTTTGTTGCCCTTTCTCTCGGTGCTTTGCTGTTCTCCCCCTGCAGCCGCAAACTGGCGGACCAGAAAACGCGCAAATCCATCGACTGGGTGGATTTCCGGCTCCTCCACTACGCGGGAGAGGTCACTTACTGTGCTGTGGGTGAGTGAGCAGGGCCGGGCTGGGCCAGGGCACTGCTGGGCTGGGGGGGAGTGAGCAGGGCCAGGCTGGGCCAGGGCACTGCTGGGCTGGGGGGGACTGAGCAGGGCCGGGCTGGGCCACCTGAGCCCCTCAGCTGATGTGGGAGAGGAATTCCCAAATTCCTGCCCTCTGCTACTTCAATGTCTCACACGGGACTGCAGTGAGAATTCTGAGGGTGGAAGTGCCTCATTTTTGTGCCGAAGTGTTTGTCTTAGGAAAGAATTAAACCTTTTTGTGTTGTTTTTTTTTCTTTTCAGGATTTCTGGAGAAGAATAATGATCTGCTGTACAGAAACCTGAAGGAGGTAAGGACAGAAAAGGGATGCTGTTTTCTTGTTACCTGCTCTACAGAAGATGCATTTGATCCCCACAGAGAACAAGAACACGCTTTTCTCTTCAGCAGTGACCTGGAGGCACCTGATGTGTGTCCTCAGGGCTGTGCTGCTCACAGGAGGAGCAGAAGGGCTGCTCAATAAGGCAACTTTTAATTCCTCCTTTTTAATTCCTCAGGTGTTGTGCAACTCCAAGAATGGCATCATTAGAGATTGTTTCCTCCTGTCAGAGCTGGACAACAGGAGGAGACCAGAGACTGTGAGTTTTTTGTCTTCAGTCTGAACTTTGAATGTGAACTCGACTCCCCAAGGCTTGATTTAACCACTGATCCTGCCCTTAGTCCTCATGGCCACAACCAAAACACAGGAAGGTTCCACCTCAACATGAGGCAGAACATCTTTCCATGGAGGTGCTGGAGCCTGGAACAGCTGCCCAGGGAGGGTGTGGAGTCCCTCTCCCTCTGGAGACATTCCAAACCTACCTGGACATGTCCTTGGTTGGGAGGTTGAACTGGATGATCTCCAGAGGTCCCTTTTTTAACTCTAACAATTCTGGGAATCTGGGATTCCTGCACTTGGTGGATGTTTTTGCTGCTGTTCAACCCCTGCAAACTTCTGGCAGCTGAACAGTGATGCTGCTGAGACAGCAGCCAATGTTAAATATAAATATAATATATCTAATTTATATATATATATATATACACACATACATAAACCACATCAGCTTGCACTTCCAGCTTTAGGCTGGATGCAGGGAGTGAGTTGACCTCAATTGCTGCAGTGATGAGTTTCAAGGCTAAGAAAGTTCTTCCAATGCTGTCTTAGGTTGCAACCCAGTTCAAAAACAGCCTGACGAGTCTGATAGAGATCCTGATGTCCAAGGAGCCTTCCTACATCCGCTGCATCAAACCCAACGAGAACAAGGAGCCTGGTAAGGCTGGAGACACTGCTGAGGACAGGGAGGAGCTGAGGGCTGCCTGCAGCCTGTGGGTGTGTTTGTGCACATCTGTGCAAGGAGCTTGGTTAAGCTGCAGCAAATCCATCACCTTGAACTGGGGTTTGGATCCATCACTTGGCTGGCTGGGGATTTGATTCCTCCCTGGTTTCTCCCAACACATGGGCAAGTGGGTGAGCTGCCCCAGGCAGAACTCGCCAGGGAAGGTGTGTCCTTGCTGCAGGGAAGTTCGATGACTTCCTGATCCGGCACCAGGTGAAGTACCTGGGCCTGATGGAGCACCTGAGGGTGAGACGAGCTGGATTCGCCTACCGGCGCAAGTACGAGCTGTTCCTGCAGAGGTGAGCACTGCCAGGGCCTCCTGCCCTCCCCCGGGGACCCCTGCCCTCTGCCAGGGACCCCTGCCCTCTGCCAGGGACCCCTGCCCTCCCCAAGGGACCCCTGCCCTCCCCAAGGGACCCCTGCCCTCTGCCAGGGACCCCTGCCCTCCCCAAGGGACCCCTGCCCTCCCCAAGGGACCCCTGCCCTCCCCAGGGACCCCTGCCCTCCCAGGGGCTCCAGAGCAGGCTGGGATTCCAGGTCAGCTCTCAGTGATGGGGGTGTAAGCACACACTCCTCTTCATCACAAATAACCTCTGCATGTGTCTCGTCTGGATCTGTTTTGATCTGCTTTGGCCTCGTCTGTCTCGAACAAGGCAGTGGGAGTTGGAGGGGGAGAGTTTCAGGAAGGGGCTCCTCACCTTCCATGCCATCTGTGTTGATGTCTTGCTGCTCTCTCAGGTATAAATGCCTCTGTCCAGCTACCTGGCCCAACTGGAACGGGACAGCAGCCGAGGGTGTGGAGAGGCTCATCAAGCACATTGGTTACAAGCCTGAGGAGTACAAATTAGGAAGGTAAATGGCCTTGCTCTGCCTGTGATCTCTGCTCTCAGTGCTTGCTGTGTTGGATCCTCTGTCCTGTCTGTGACACAAGCAAAGGGACAGATAAACCCCTAGATGCATAAATTTCCTCTTTATTTCTGCCTCTTTCCATGAAAACTTCAATCCAGGCTCGTTTCCTCCATCTCTGGGTGAGGGCAGAGGGGCTTTGCCTCAGCTCCTGGTGCCCTGTTTGCTTGGGCAGCCCAAGCAGCTTCGGCTTGGGTGGCATCACAGCTGGTTGGAGATCTGACCCTGGGTGGGCAGCTGAAATGATGGCTGACAGTGAATAACAACCTGGTCCTGGTCTCTCTTCCAGAACCAAAATATTCATTCGCTTCCCAAAGACTCTGTTTGCTACGGAAGATGCGTTTGAGTACAGGAAACACCTGCTGAGTAAGGTTCCAGTTCCCTTTCTGTGGCACAGACCAAGCTGCAGGGCCTGCTGGACCATGTTCCTGGGCTCCAGGGTGATGTAGGGAATGCCAGGCTGGATGGGCTTGGAGCACCCTGGGCTGGTGGGAGGTGTCCCTGCCCATGGCATGGGGTGGCACTGGGTGGGCTTTAAGGTCCTTCCAACCCAAACCACCGGGGAATTCTGTGCACAGCCCCCTGCTCTGCACAGCTCTGCAGAATCCATGGAAAACTTAGTGCAGTTTCTCCAGGGTGGGGAGAAATCCCTGGGTGTATTGCTTGACTCCTGGATCTGTGGCTCCTTTAGAGCTCCTCAGTCCCAGGAGTGGCTGTTGGCCCATTCCTGGATGCACCAAGTGCCTTTCCCTTGGGATTGGGGTCTCACCTGTCTCATCCTGGGGGTTCCTGTCTGTACCTGCTAGAAAAGCATAAATGAAGGGCACATCCTGGGCCTGTTGGTGTTGTGGCTCCTGTTCCTTGGTGCCTGAGCAGCCCCTGCTGTGCTGGTGGGATGTGGGATCTCAGCTCCTCACCCTCTGATCCTGGAGGCACAAGTGATGCCTCTGCTTTTTTTTCCAGTTTCAAGACTACAGGCCAAATATAAAGGATTCCTTGGGAGAAGAGCTTTCCAGAAGAAGAGGAAAGCAGGTATGGGCTCTGGAGTCGAGGATCCTCAGGGCTGGACTTTCCATTGGAGCTGCAGCTTTGGGAGGTCACAAATCCACATTGCTGTGGGTGACACTCGTGGGTTCCCTGCAGGGCTGTGGGTGTCAGGTGGGATGCAGGTGTTAGCTGCATGAAGAGCAGCCACAGAGCAGTCTGAGGGGCCTCTTTAGCTGTGTTGGCTCTTCACACCACGAGCTGCCCTTGGCCTCAGCCAGGCAGCAGCTCTGAGCAGCAGCAGCACCTTCTGCTGAACATGTGGGGACATTCTGGGTTACCCAGGAGTTGATTATCAGCTGCTGGGGTGAAAAAAAACCCTTTTATCACATCAGGCAGGCTGATCTAAAACCTGCAGGAGCAGCTTTCTGAGATGGGCTGTGTGCAGGGGACAGTGCCAAGGTCTGGCACTGCCCTGGTGTTGTGCAGGTGAAACTGGATCAACCACTTAGGATGGAAAACGTTCTGAAATTCTTGCTGTTCCCATCAGCTGATCTTTAGAGCTGCAAAATTGCCAGCTCTAAGTTCTGCTGTGTGGGCTCAAGCACAGCAAGGCACAGGCCTCTGACCCCTGGCTGTGCCTGCAGCCATCAAGCTGGAGGCGTGTTGGCGAGGAGCGCTGGCACGGAGGGAGGCCAAGAAGAGGACGTGGGCAGTTCAGACCATCAGGAAGTAACTATCACTGTGGGGAGATCCTGGGAGGGCTGGGGATGGGGGGCCAGCATGGAGATGCTCTCTGGACAATGAGCCCAGAGCACTGACAGTGCAGGGAGTCACAACCAGCTCCTTCCCAGCCATTTCCAGCTGTGGTCGTAGGTAGGAGCACAAGTGCCAGGGGCTGGGTCTGAACCACCTGGCACCTCTCCAGGAATCCTCTGACTGGCACAAATTTTGTGGCTCTGCTGCTTTGTGTTTGTAAACCACAGGGGTCAGAGTGGTTTGGGTGGGAAGGGACCTTAAAGCTCACCCCCTGTTAACCTGCTGTGTGTGCTCCTCCTGTGGGTTTCTGGGGGTCAGAGGTTGGTTCTGCTCTGGTGTTTTCTGCAGGTTCATAACTGGCTTCATCAATCGGAAGAAGCCCCTTTGCCCAGAGAACAGGGAGTTTGTGAGGCTTGCCCAGTACAACTACCTGGTGAAGCTCCAGGACCACCTTCCAAAAAATGTGTTGGACAAGAGCTGGCTCCAACCTCCCTCCATCCTGGAAGAGGTGAGGGGGCTCCTGGAGGCTTTGGGAGAGGTGGAGCTGCTTCTGCTCCGTGGTGTGGGAGAAGAGCAGGGATCTGCTGGCTTTGTCCTCAGTTCAGGTGGGATGGAAGAGCCTGAGCTCTGCTGTGTTTGGATGGGAGTGGGAGGAATGTCCCCACTGTTGGTGTTTCCATGGGAAAGGAGGGAGCTCTGAGTTTTAAGCACAGACAGAAAAGTGAACTCACGAGCCCTGCAGAGACAGAATTACTCCCACGAGGCTTTAGGCTCATGGCACAGACAGACCTGTTTGCACAACTGCCCTGCTGGTTTGTTTTTCCTTTTTTATTGTAGACATCTGAGTTGCTCCAGAAAATCTGCATGAGGAACCTGGTGAGGAAATACTGCCGGGGGGTGACTGCTGAGAGGAAGGCACAGGTAACCAACACCTGAGTGCAGGTGTGTGAGGCACAACGGTGTGCTGTGAGCTCTGCTCCCTGGGGATCTCCTGGACACAGGCTGCACCTTCTGACCCCGCTGCTCCTCTCACTCCCTCGGGAATGGGAGCCATCACATGAGAGCCTGGAGTCAGAGGGTCCCTCTGGTGTCCTGCAGGGTACAGAGCAGTTCCCCTCCAGATTTATCTCCTCCAGTTTTATCTTGTGGCATTAAAACCACAGTCCATGTAATTAGAAAAGATCCATAAATCAGAAAAATCTGTAGGATTGTCCGTGCTGGCCCTTTATTTGGTGTAACACAGGAACAGCCTAAAGCTGCTGGAAGAAATGCAGGACAATTCCATGACTCCATAGTCGGGCAGTGTGTCAGGGGAAGGATGTTGGGCAGTACCAGGGCTCACACTGCACCTGCTGATGTTCCTGGTGAGGCTCTCCGAGGTAAGGCCTGTTCCTCCCCTCCTCAGCTGCAGCAGAAGGTGGTCACCAGTGCTGTTTTCCGAGGGAAGAAGGAGGGATACGTGCAGAGCATCAACCAGCCCTTCCTGGACACGCGGCTCAGTGAGTGCACGGCGGCCCCAGGGCCTCGGGCTCCTGCCCAGGGAAGGTCTGTTGGACCAGACTCATTTCCAAGAGCAATTCCCACCCAGAAGAGGCAGCATCACCTGCTGTGTGTAGACCCTGCCCCTGGAGTTCCCCTCCTGTTGTGTCTGGTGACACCAGCTCAGAGATCCATCTGCCAGATTGGTTCTCACACAGCCAGAAACCTGAGCAGAATTCCCGGTGGGCTGGGATGGATCCGAGTCTGAACCAAGAGCAGACTGAAGAACAGGCAGAAACTCCCAGTGTGAATTAATTGTCAGGCAGGAGAGTGACCACAATGGGTTTGGGGGTGGCTGGAAGTGACCACCCTCAGCTGGGCAGGGACTGTGCCAAGGGGACAAGCCAGCTGGGCTGGACAGTCAGGGCAGCTCTGTGGTGTTTGCTGGGGCAGTGGGGACTCTGTCTGTCTGTGGCTGTGAGTCTGTCACCCACACTCAGGTTCTCTTTCTCATTTCCTCCTCAGAAGTGAATGATATAAACCCCAAAGTGCTGCAGCTCATCCAAGGGGAGACCATCAAGGTAAGGGAAGGACAGAACCCTTGGAATTGCCTTCACTGTAGTCCTGGAGCTGGTTGGTCACACAGGGCCTGGCCAATAGCAGGGGAGCCACTGTATCCTGGGTTTGAAATTGGAGACAGACCTCAAAATGCACCTAAATAAGTTAAGATTCCATTCCCAGCCCTGCTTGGGCTGCACGGGGCAGGAGCAGAGCTGGGGTGTCCGTGCCCTTCCCATGGGTATGGCACAGAGGGCACAGGTGCCCCACCTTGCTCAGATCAGGATTCTGCCCCCTGAATTTGCAAGTATAAAGAATCCAGCTCCCTGAGAGCAGAGTTGGCAGGAGCTGCTGGGAGCTGGAGCTCCACAGGCAGAGCTGCCTCCAGGCAGGAGGGCTGAGCTGCCTGGCCCAGGCCCTGCAGCAGGGCCAGCACTGCCACCAGCTCCTTGTTCCAGTACGTGACCCCCGTCATAAAGTACGACAGGAACGGGTTCAAGGCGCGGGAGCGGCTCCTGGTGCTGACCCAGAGCTCGGCCTACGTGGTGGAGATGGCCAAGGTCAAGCAGAAGATCGACTATGCCACGTTGAAAGGTAACGCTGGGAGCCCTTTGCCCAGCCTGGATGGGGCTTGGAGCAACCTGGGCTGGTGGAAACAGTCCCTGCCCATAGCAGGGGGTGGAAGGGGATGGGTTTTAAGGTCCCTTCCAACCCAAACCACTCCATGACTGACAGTGATTCTGAGTCCTTGTGGGGCTTCAAGTCCTGCCAGAGACCCTGGGAGGGGGAGGATGAACTTCTGAAACCTGCAAAGATATTTGATGCAATGATCTACCTGGGAACAGCTTTTCCTGAGGGATGGACAAAGGGTCTGGTGTCAGCCTGGACAGAGAATTTGATGACTAAGAGGACACAGTTCTTTGATGTCTTCCTGTATTTAAATCTTTCTGCTGACATAGAGTGGAGAAAAAGTAAAACAAAAATTTTCCTACCCTCCTTGGAGATACTTCTAATCCTACCAATGTTGGAACTACAGTCCAGGGGTAGAATATACACTTTTTCCCTTCTCTCTCATCAAAACCAAATGAGCATAGAAGGGATGGACAAGGGGAGGACAAAGCAATCTTCAGAGGATATTTTGAAAACCTGACCAAAGTAGTTTTGTTGTGTTCTGCTCTAAGCAGGAGGACATTCTTTCTTCCTGCTGAGGAAGGGACAGAGCCCTCCCTCAGGAATGCACCCATGTGGGTCACTGCCCCTGGGGGAAGGTGTTGAGGGTGGGGTGGAGCTGGGTTAGAAAGGTTTTCCTCTAATTCTGGATTTCTTCTGAAGGGATCTCCACCAGTAACCTGAGCGATGGCATCGTGGTCATTCACGTTCCAGAGGACAACAAACAGAAGGTACAAGATCACAACACACTCCTGTGAGCTGGTGGTTACAAGTGGGGTCTTGTGGCTGATGCTTCCAGTATCATCCTAAAAAAACCTGGGAGTACACAATTACTGATGTTTATTAATTCTTCCTCATCAGACTTGTGCTCCAGACCCTTCCCCAGCTCCATTCCCTCCTCTGGACACGCTCTTGCCGTTTTTTAGAGCCAGAACTGCTGTAAATCCTAAATAATCCCTGGAGAAGATGTTTAATTCGGGCATTTCTGCTCTGGCATCCCAAGGCAGTCTGTGTGGGTGCCCCCTTGCTCTGTGCTCACGTGCTGGGGGGGTGCCAGCTGCCCTTGTCCCCTCTCCCCCTCTCCAGGGTGACGTGATCCTGCAGTGCGAGCACCTCTTCGAGACGGTGACGAAGCTCTGCATGTTGGCCAACAAGCAAAGCCTGGTGAAGGTTGTGCAGGGAAGGTGAGGAGGTGGATGGGCAGCACTGGCCAGGCTGTATTCTGTGGAAAAACCTCCTTCAAAACCTTCTAGGCCTGGACTACTCAGGTCAGGAGTATTGCCCTCAGCCAGCAGAGAGTGCCCAAAGCTGGGCAGGTCTGGTGCAGCAGCACCGTTGTTTTCATGGCTATGGAGGCACAGAGGAGACAGGATGGGATAATACATTAAAGAGAGAAAATACATTAAAAATCATGCCAACCTTTTCCCCAGATTTTTCCCAGGCTAATGAGGCTTGTTTCCATGGTGGGTGCACCTTGCTGGGTGTGCTGCTCTGCTCTGAGAGCTGCCTAAACCCCTAACTTTAAATTTAGAGGTGATTGTACTTCAAAACCACCTTTTTCAGGTTTCTGCTGCTGTGACCTGACCATGAGGTTGTGGGTTTAGGGCTTTCCCAGGGCATCCCATTAGCCCCAGCTCTGAGGAAAGCCAGCTGGAAAGGTGGGGGTCACCTCAGGATAAATGCTCCTCTCCCAGAAGGATTGAGGAGGCCCAAAATGTGATTGCAGAGCTCAGGATCCTTCCAGGCAGAGCCCCGAGCTGAGGGCAGGTGGATGGTTTGTCTCTCTCATCTCCCTGTGAATTGGAGCTGGCAGGTGAAACCTGCACTTCTGCTCCAGCTTTTCTCTCTGGCCTTTGCCTTTCAGCTGTAATTAGATTTGGTGTGTTCAGTGGTTTTCTCCAGGTCAGATCTGCTTAACTTCTAATGCTTAATTGCACCAGAACATTCAGAGCCTGGGCCAGGCAGGGCTGGTCCATTCATCAAACCCTTGGGCCTGGGGGATAATGCAATTGTTTAGGAAATTCACCTAAGCTGGGGCTCTGATCTCCTCATCTAACGAGATTTGCCCAGGAACAGAAAGAAAGGGGGCTTTGAGTAAAGCCTCTTGTGGGGAGAGCAGAGAGCACTCCCAGGGGTTCTGTCCTCGCAGCCTCCGGTTCCGCATCGGCTCCGGCAAGGAGGGCACGATGGTGTTCACTGTGGGGAAGGAGCCTCAGGTCTTCAAGGACAAGAATGGACAACTAACAGTGGTAAGGCCTCACCTGAGCATGGGGAACACCCTGAGACACCCTACACCTGCAGAGAGCACAAAGTGCCCCGTGGGAGCTCAGGAGGAACTGAGTCCTCTCAGGGCAGAGGTGCAACCCCAGCACCACCTCCCTGTGTAAGATGATGCCCAACAGCTGGTCACCACTGCTGGGAGCTGCAGCCCCATCAATTGTGCAGGAACTGCCCCTGCCACTTGCCCTGGAGCTGGCACAGGGACAGGGAGCAAGGCTCACCCCTGGCTTGGTCAGGCAGAGAATTTAACCTGACCCAAATTCAGCCAGCACCTGCAAAACGAGGCCTTGGGATGTTTCCCACCTCTTGTTGCCTCCCTCAACCAAGTTATGACTGAAATAGGTTGGGGGATGAAGGGAAGGTACTTCCCACCCAAGCAGGTCCTGTGAGGACTTGAGAGCTCCAAGGGAGAATTCCATGGAGGTGTAACATGGCCAGCTGTCCCTGGAGATGGAGTTGTCTCCATACCCCAACTGTCAGACAGAAACACCACCACCTCTTTTCCCAGGCACCCCAAGGACATTTGTCCCTGATTTAATGACTCCATTTTTTTATCCCTAATTTAATGACTCCTCCTTCTCATCCCAGGTGTCAACCCAGGTAAAGTCTTGATGAGAACCAGTTCCTGTTCCCAGGCCCTGCCCTGGTTGGGAACAGAAAGGAGCCTGCAGGATGAGACCAGCCCTCACATCTCCCCTGGAATCTCTGAGGCCACAGGGCTGCTGTGATTTGAGAGTTTGCTTGCATCTTTTAGGCTCTTTTTTATAGCTTAAAACTACTCAACTCTAGCTAAATAAAACCCATGATGTTGCTGTAACACTCCAGTGAGCAGAGATGCTCATTACACAGTCACAGGGACACGTGTAAACCAAAAGCTGCAGTTCCACAGGTAAAATGTCCATATCTGAGAGCTCTGACCAGTCAGGAAGGACTAAGACAGAAGCCAAAAGGCTTCTTTAGCTGTACTTTGAGTCACAACTCAGAGAATTGCAAAAAGTGCAGATCAGTGATGTTAACTCTGGCCTTAAAACACCTTTTCTCTGGGCAGACTGGCCCAACCTTTAGCTCAGCACGAGGAGAGGGAGGTCAGGGCAGCAGCAGGGCTGGGGCTGCTGCTTGTGGTGCTGGAAAGCTCAGGAACTGCTCTTGTCTGTTCTGACACAGCTCTTTGCTTTCAGGGCACTCCTGTCCTGCTCTCCCTGTGCAGCCACACAGGGCAGGGCAAACACAACCCTAAAATGTGACCAAAATGCCTCTTCTCAGAGAGGGAGGAGCTGGTGCCATCAGGGCAGAGGAAACCAGGTTCCTGCTGCTGAAGAACCATCATCTCTGTCTCCAGAGCTGCTGCTCCCTGGGCTGTTGGGGCTCTGGAAGGGGGACTGGAGGCAGGAATTCTGTTGCCTCCTGCCTGGAAGCTGCAGCTGTGCTGAACTCTGTTCCTGGTGCTTCAGCTGCTGCCTCAGGCTGAGGGAACTGGTGAGGCTCCTGCTCCAGCTCACTTTGGTTAAGCTGAAATGGCACCTTAACTAAAAAAAATCCACATTCACCACATGACCTTCACTTACATAAAACAAAAAAAAATTCCAACCAGTCAAAACGAAAATCAAAATTAAAATGTACAACTTATACCAACCCCACACCTTGTCCCTTCGCCACAATTATGACTAAAATTGCCCATGCTCAGGTCCCTGCCATGCTGCCTTTGCCCCCTGTGGCCTCTGCCCTGAGCAGTGCCAGGAGGTCAAGGTGACACCCAGGAGGAGGATGAGGGCTGGTATTTCTCCCCCAAAGTTCCTCCATAGCCCACAAGGCCCTTTTGCTTCCACCAAGGAATAAAGTGACTCGCATGTAAATATGAAATTTCTTCTAATTTATTGTGTTATATTAAAAAACAAAAAGTACATATTGCAAACATCAACCATACAATGAAATCCAGCAGAAGCTTGTTTTGTGCCTAAGGATGGACAGGAGGGAATGATTGTACAGGACAGAATCTGCTGTTGGCCAGGAAACAACTCCATTAAGACTGAGAGGTTTTACCTCTGCTTTGCTCTGTGGTGAGATGGGAGCAGCTCCGAGCCCTCCCCGGGGCTCAGGGGGATCCAGACCTGCCTATGGGAGGGCAGGAGCAGCTCTGGAGCTCCAGCTACACAGATCCAGGTGGGGAGGGGTCAGCCTGGGGTGGGCACTGCCCCCTCTCCTGCAGCCCCACCTGTGGCAGGAGCTGCAGGTGGACAAAGTCCCTTCCCAGGGAAGACTTTGCTCTGCTCTCCTGGCTGTGCTGTCACTGCTGGTGGCTGGACAAGGGGAGCAGACAGGTCTGCTCTCTCTGCCTGGGATAATCTGAAGAGCTGCTTGTGCCCAGGACACCTGCCCTGAGCCCCACCTGCACCTGAGAGCTGAGCAAAACCACTTAGAGTAAGGAGGCTCAGGAGCTGAGAGCATTTGTGCAATGGCATTAGCAGGGTGTGCACTCAAGGACAGGGCAGGAGGTAAAGGACACTCCACCAGCCCAGCACAGCTTTGGGCACCACCCCAGCACAGAGGGGGAACTCAGGAGTGTGTTAAGGCAGAGTCTGCCCACAAACAAAGAAACAAAACTGAAACTGCAACTTAGACTCTCCTGGAGTGACTTCACTAAATCAACAGCTCTACAAACCGCTGTACAAAGATTAAAAACAACCATCCCCTGGTTTTTAAAGAACTTGGTCTGCAAAACCTGAACGAGAAAAGCCTGAAGCCAGTTAAGAAGCTATTTACAGAGAAGTTAATCACGAAGATGTGACCTGTCAGGTGCTTAGCACTGCTGTCACCTCCTGGAGCTGGCCCTGCTCTGCTCCACGGGCCTGGCTGGAGTTTGGCTGGGGCCTCCCAGGCAGGCCAGAGCAGCCTCAGCTCAGTGGGCAGGGATTGCTGCAGGACTGTTGGTGTTCTGCAGTCCTGGGCTGGTGTTCCCTGGTGTTCCCACTGCTGAGACACAGAGTGTCAACCCCTCAAGGGCAGCAGGTTTGTTACAGGTGCCCAGGAACACACCAGTAAGTGCCAAAGCACACAGTGCTGGAGAATCAGCAATCCAGGACTTCCCTTCCTCACTCCCAGCCCATCCCATCCAGGAGGGAGGGGCTCTGGCTCCTCCTGCACTCTGAATGGCTACAAACCCAAACAGGTCTAAGTACAGCTCAAACCAGAAGCCTTGATCTGTCAGGACAGAGCTGAGGCTGCTGAAGCTCAGGGTAACTGTTGAGCTCTTATAAACCAGTAGGTGAAGAAGAAAGAGGAGAGGAGACAGGTACAACAACCTCACCTGCTACAGACACCAGCTGCCTGTGACTGAGGGAAGTCTTTGGTTATGAGAAAGATGTCCTCAGCTTAACTTTGAAATATTTCAGCTTTACTTGATGATCCAAAATTGTACAAACACTTCATACTCTATTTCAGCCTCTCCAGATGAGCTCTGAGTAACTGGGCTGTAACTGCTCTGTGGAAGAGAAGCCTTGGGGTAAGAGGGCTGGTGGTGTTGCAACTCCTTTGGTTTATACTCTGCTCACACGTCCTCAGCAGCCCTGAGGGATCCTTGGGGCAGCAACATGGAGCTGCTGCTCCCCAGGAGTCTGGCTGTCAAGGGCAGTGCTAAATATTCCAGATAAAGGGCCCAAAGAAACTCTAGACCAGGCCAGAGTGCTCCAGTGTCAGCCCCAGTGCTGCTGAATTGAGAGTTTAACACTTCCTGCCTTGGGTTTCTCTCCCTCCCAGGATTTGTTACCTGAACTATCACAGCTGTGGCTCTGCTTCCAGCCCCAGGGAGTGACACCCCATCTCCCACCCTCACTGTCACTTGACTCCACAACAGGCAACAGGAGCTGAGGAGGTAGATGAAATATTCATTTACAACAGAAAAGCACTCTCAGAAAACCAGACTGCAGCTGCCTCCTCCACACTCTGCCCTTCCACACACAGCTGCCACTGCTGAAAAGGCTTGGAATATGCTCAGGATAAAGTCAAACATGGAGTATCTGCCTCTGGGCCACTGTCAGCTCCTCTTCCCTGTGGTGCTGCCCTCGCTCAGAGCAAGGACACGCTCCTGGATCAGCTCCAGAAGGGAAGCTGGGCTGCTGTCACAGGGAGGCTGAACCTGCTCTGACTCCTGCCTTACTCCTGTGACTCCCACACAGCACAGAACACACCTGGGAGCTGCTGGGAGCAACTCCCCAGCTGAGCTCCAGGCTCAGACAGAAGCTCCGAGCACTAACAGGTACCAACATCACCCTAAGGGAAAGCAACCACGGACAACTTGCTCCTGCTGCTCCTCCTTTTGGAGGAATTTTAGCCTTGAACACAGGGATAAAGCAGGGAGGGGTGTCCCCAGCTCAGTGCTGCAGAAGCTCCACTGAACCCTTTGAGGAGCAGGCCCTCGGAGCCATGGGGAGCCACAGCCAGGCCCAAGGGAGCAGCCCCCCTGCTCCAAGGGGTCCCTCTGCCCCCAGCACTCCAGGAATGTCACCAGCCAGTGCCATTTGTCCTTCAGGGAGTCACCCCAAGGCAATCCCGAGCTCTCAGCCCTGCAGGCCTGGGAGACAGGGAGCTGTGCAGCAGCTGTGTGACCAAATCCCTGCCTTTCCTGAGTACCAGGAGTGAGGGTCGGGGAGTGCCCAGAGGGAAGGAGGTTGGCTGGGCTGGCTGAGCTTTTGTTTGCTTGTTGTTTTGTTTCTAAAGTGCAGGACAATCACCAAAGGCAGCCAGTCCTCCTCCTCTCTAGCACAAAACAGACAGGACAAGAGTGCTAAAAACTCAGGGCATTTCTCCAGCTGCTCAAGAGGCCCTTGCAGCCCCCACCGTGTGCCCAGTAACCTCGTTTATTCTCATCCTAGAACTACAGCATTTAAATACCCCAAATAACCTAGAGTTTGTTACAAAACATAATTTACAGACTGTGCTGGGGAAAGGTGATCCTCCTGGTCCTCTGCTGCTCGCCCAGAGCCGGGGCCTGGGGCTCACCTGGCTCACTGGAGCAGGAGGGCCCTGTCGTCGGGGCGCTTGATGTGGATCCTGCGCACGCGCTCGATGCGCTCGCGCTCCTCGTCCTCCTCGGGGTGGTGGGAGCGCCCCGCGGCCCCGCCCGTGGCCTCCAGCAGCGCGTTGTCAGGGCCCCTCCCGTCCTGAGACTCGTACAGCAGAATGTTCAGGGTCTCCTCGTAAATTCGGGCCTCTGGGAACTCCACCTGCCCACCCAGGGAACAGAAGGTCACTCGCCTGTTGCCTCTCATTGCAGGCACCGGGTTACCTCAGTTCTAACTCCTGACACCTGCTTTTACAATTTTTTAATTGCTCTCCAGCCACAGAAATGATTTCTGGCACGACCCCTTCCATTGCATTATTTGCTTTTAGTTTCTGAGATCCAGCAACCAGTTTTCACCAGAGGCAGACACATCTCTCCTGGGAAAGGTAAGAAGCCCAGGGAAGGTGTTCCACTGGATCCCTCTTTACACAGGGATGTACAAGTATAGAATGGTTTGGGTTGGAAGGGACCTTAAAGATCATCCAGTTCCAACTCCCAGATCATCTAGTGCCAACCCCCAAACCTGGTTAAATGTACAAGCTTAGCCTAAAGATAAAGTGCTGGACTGGAGGCATCTTATGGGATGTCACAGCTGCGCAGCATGATGTGCCATGGCCAGGCAGCCCCTGCTGTGACCCCCAGGCTGAGCCCTCTGTGAATGGCTCTGATTACCCCACGAGAAGCTGAACCCTGAGCATTCAGGGAGCCAGGCTGGCAGCAGCAGGGCCCTGGCAGGCACACCCCGGGCCCGCCCCGTACCTTGGTCTGCTTCTTCTCGGTGGCGTAGACGATGGAGGTGCAGCAGACCTCGGCGATCTTGCGGCCCTGCCCGTAGAAGGACCAGCAGCAGATCTCGTCGCCGATGACGTCCTTGATGAAGAGCACGCGGCCGTTGAAGCGCAGGGACAGCTTGTCAAACAGCTCGATGTTCTTCAGCATGTTGTCGTCAGAGTTGCTGTGGGGGGAGGCAGCAGGAATTACAGAGGACACAGAGCAGAGCAGGGGCAGCCACAGCCCCAAACTCACAGTTGCCTTTCACTCACAGTGCCACAGGATGGCTTGGGCTGGGAGGGACCTGAAAAGATGCAGTTCCACCCCCTGCCTATGGCAGGGACACCTCCTACCAGGACCCATCCAACCCAACCCTGAACACTTCCAGGGGTGGGGCAAAACCAAAGAGTAATTACCATTACTATTAATTACTATTTTACTACTACAAGCAGGAAGACCTCCAGCAGAAGCAATTCAACAGTAACAGTCCTGTGAACAACTGTCCAAGGCCATGTCACCTCTGTGCAAAATAACCCAAAAAACCCATTCCTGAGCTCAGCACCAGCTGGATGGACACAGTTTTATGCCATGAAACTTAAAATGGCGTAAGGAAAAGGGGACAAGGCCCCTAAGCTGATGGTTTTACCACTCACTGAGCACACTGCAATCCATAGGAATGCAGACAGCACTTGGCCAAGAGCCTTTGCCAGAAGCACCCAAGGATTAGAGGAGCTCCTCTGGCACGGGAATGGCACAGCCTCAGCCTTCTATTGATGGCAGCAGACTCCCTTCTGACTCAAGTTTGAAAATAACTGGGAAGAAATGGAGTGCATGCCAACACCAATCTGTCACTGGGTCTGGGGGAAGAAAAAGGAAACACTTATCATGGATTTTAGTCAATGAAAAACCTCCAGCAAGTCCAGCTGAGTTAGTTTACCTGGTGTAGGAGTATTTGTTGTTGCTCCTGTTGTACAGCAACTTCACTGCTGGCTGTAAGAGACAAAGCCCAGATCAGTCACAGGGAGCACAGCGAGAGCTGGAACCTCAGCCCAGCCCCAGGCCCCACATTGAGATGCTCCAGAATTCCCAGTGGGATTTTGGTGGTGCTGTTACTGCAAACCTGTGATACACAGGTTGGCAATGGGCCTGCAATCCCTCCTCAGCCCTTCTGGCACTGGATCCTCATCTGTTCTTATAGCTGATACATCGTCTGCCTTTGGATCCTCAGCTATTCTCACCTGCCTATTCCTTATCACCACCCCGTGCCATGGGCAGGGACACCTCCCACCAGCCCAGGGTGCTCCAAGCCCTGTCCAACCTGGCCTTGGACACTCCCAGGGATGGGGCAGCCAGAGCTGCTCTGCCCAATCTGTGCCAGGGCCTCACCAGCCTCACAGGGAGGAATTTCTTCCCAATATCCCATCTAACCCTGCCCTCTGGCAGAGCCCTCCCAGCTCTCCTGGAGCCCCTTTAGGCACTGGAAAGGGCTCTGAGGTCTCCCTGGAGCCTTCTGTTGCCACCTGAACGCCCCCAGCTCTCTCCCTGGCACAGCACAGCCCCTCACCTTGTTGGAGGTGGCGATGAGTTTCTGCTCCTCCCTGGAGGAGGTGATCACTGGCACCTTGCAGAACGGCTCGTACGCGTCCATGTTCTGGGGGGGCAAGGACCAAACAGCAGATCAGTTACACGGACTGTGCCCGTTCCATCCCAGCCTCCAAGTGGAGACCAGGAGAAGTTCCTGCTGCCCGCCCTGGGCCCCACCTGCAGGGCTGCCTGGCACTCGTCCACCAGCCCCTGCACCAGGTAGTACTTGGCCTCGGCCAGCAGCTCCTCCGTCTCCCGGCAGCTCTTGGGCAGCGGCACCGCCCCGTCCCGCAGGTAGTTCAGCACCGTCCCAAAGTGCTTCCCACAGCGGTCGATCAGGATCCAGCCTGGCCAGGGAAGAGCAGGGTAAGGACAAGCACAGGCAAATGTGGCAAAAGGCCTTGACAGTGTCCAAGTGCTGCAGGACAGGCTGAGGGACAGCCCCTGCCCTGGAGCTCAATGGCACTGCTGTAAGGAACATGGTGGGAGGAAAATCATGGAATGATTTGAGTGGGAAGGGACTTAAAGCTCACCCAGTGACACCCCGTGCCATAGGCAGGGACACCTTCCACTGGCCCAGGTTGCTCCAAGCCGTGTCCAGCCTGGCCTTGGACACTTCCAGGGATGGGGCAGCCACAGTTTCTCTGCCCAACCTGTGCCAGGGCCTGCCCACCCTCACAGGGAAGAATTTTCCCCTAATTTCTAATCTAAACCTACTCTCTGTCATCATAAAGCCTCATCCTGTCCCTCCATCCCTTGTCCCAAGTCCCTCTCCAGCTCTCCTGGAGCCCCTCCAGGCCCTGGTGCTGGGGCAGGACCCCGAGCAGCTCGGGGCAGTGCGGGCTGGAGTGACCCTGCTGGGACAGACGGCCACTCTCCGGCTGAGCTCAGGAATGCAGCGAGGAAACGCTTGTGGGGAAGGAGTCATATTTTGGACAAATAAGGAAAGTAGGTTAGAGCAGCCCCTGGGTGTTCTGCATGAATGGAATTACGAGGAAAGTCTGAACATTCAGTTGGGTTTGGAAAGGGAGCACTGAGGGACACTGAGACACGGCAGCAGTTTTACTCCAGGCTGCCCATCTCCCTCACTCCTGCTGTCTGCAGGAAACACAGTGTGTGCTCAAAGGGTGATTTTACAGACTAGGAACGGACTAGAAAGCTGGAGGCAGAACTAGAGACAGAGAAACCATGGAACAAAGGACTGAGCCAAGCTAATGAACACATTACACTGCTCCAAGTGGAGCAGAAAAAAGCCCATTTGGCAGTGCAGAGGTGTGGAAAGCAAGAAACCCATTTCAGTGGGAGATCTGGTGGAAGCCACTCCCTCTTGTCCTGACATTCCAGGCCCTTGCCAACAGTCTCTGTCCAGGTGTCTTGTAACCCTTCAGGCACTGCAAGGCCACAATCAGGTCACCCTGAAGCTTCTCTTCTCCAGGCTGAACAATCCCAGCTCTCTCAGCCTTTCCTCTCAGCAGAGCTGCCCCATCCCCATGATCACCTTGGTGTCTCCTCTGGACTCGCTCCAAGAGCTCCATGTCCTCCCTGTGCTGGAACCCCAGAGCTGGAGCAGCTCTGCAGGGGGCTCCCATCAGGGCAGAGGGGCAGAATCCCCCCCTCTCCTCACTCCTCTGTATGTGCACACATCACACCTTCAGGGAATTAACCTTTTGTCTTACAAGAAGTGTCCATGTCAAGATCCAAACACTCCAAATAAACCAGACAGCATTTTCCAACCAAGCCCTGACAGGTGACACAGGAACCTGACCCTGGACACTGCCTGATGCTCCAGGCTTTCATCAGCAGCTGCACAAAGAACAGCAACCCCATCAGCTGGTTCCAGCAGCAGGTTGTGAGGGAACAATCCCACTGGGAATGATGGGAAAAGAATCCCACAGCAGCAGAAGAGAACTGGAAACAGATGGATGCACCTGGAAAACTCACACCCTGCACTCTGCTCATTAACATGCAAATAAAATGTTCCAAATATGCCCATTTGCTACAGTTCATCACCAGTTTCTAAGCTGAAAATACTCAGGTGCCACCCACGAGCAGAGAACTCCAGATCTCTCCTGCAGGCCGAGGAGCAGCAGGTTGGGATTGTTCAACTGGGAGAAGAGGCTGGGCCTGGGTCAGGAGGAGCAGACACAGAGCAGGACCCCGTGGGCCACATTCCAGACTGGTTAAACTCAACTCCCTCCAGTTTCTCCCCTGGTCTGGCTTCTTTTCCCAGGAAACATCTTGCTTGGTGCCAGGTTTTGGGTGTGACCAATTAGGAGGATTTTGAAGAATTCCAGATAAAAAGTGTTTCCTTTAACAGCTCCAATGCTATTGTCCCAGTTTCCAGGCAAGGGGAGATAAAGCAAGAACTTCTGCAGTGGGAGTGTCTGGGTTACAACACACAGGAAATATCAAATTCCTATTAAAACACAAACTGCCTTCATGGAGCAATCCCAGGCAGACACTGTGGGAGTCACAGCAAAACAAACTTGGGATTTTATGTCTCAAACATGATATTTTAGCAGAAGAAACTCCAGTGACTCTGAGATCTGGGGTGCAAACACCACCTGCACTTCCAGGGCCTCTGAGCCCGGGGTGTTCCAGCCCTCCTGCACCTGCCCAGGATGCCCAGAGGAAGGGCTGGGTGGGCTTCCAAAATTCATTTGGAATTTCCAGTACATTTCCAACCTTGAACAGTCTGGAATCACCCAATTTAGTGAAGCCCAGAGCAGCTTCAGGGAGGGCCAGGAGGGTCCTGCTGGACTTGCCTGGAGCTCAGGAGCAAAGGAGAGGGCTCACAGCCTTCCCACCCCTCAGTTCATTCCCACCTGACAGGTTTTATTCCCAGTCTGACCCACAGACTGGATTTTTCATGCAATCTCCATGGTCTGTGGAGTATCTCAGAGACCCTTTGATCTGGAGCCCCAAACCACAGGACCCACATTCCTGCTTTATCCTGGCATGGGATAACACCTGAACAACACAGCTTTGTTTCCCCCAGCTTAAATACAAAGACTTCTGGCTGAAACAGGAATATTCAGCTAATTAGGACGTATTTTTACATTGTTTTCCTCCAAATCCTCCTCCTCCTGTCTCAAGAGCCCTGTAAACCTCTAAATACAGACTATTCCAAACACTCCAGACTCAGACCCACCTCACCATGTGCTGCATTTTCTGTACCTTCAGCAAATTCAAACAAAATTTTCAAATAATAATTAACTAGTCCCAAAAAAGGTGTTTTGAACCTACAAACTTTCTCAATATTTTACAACTGGTCCTGTTTTAGGGAAGCAAACAACAGTCTCACAAGGAAATAGCTTAATTTTTTAAACAGTCAGGCTTTAGCTCATAAATCCCCCCAAGTTCAGAGCAAGTTTGATATTTAGAGACAAGAGGAGGGAATGGCCTTCTGGGCTTCAAAGTGAACACACAAGTCCTGACTCCTGGGTTCCTACTCACAGTCCCCACCACCTTCCTTGGGCTTCTGAGCTTTAGGTGTCAGTATTTCAAAAGCAAAAGATGTTCCAGGGCCTGGCAGGAGCACCAGCACCTCTCAGTGTCCTTCTGGTGTTCAGACACCACCTCAGGTCACCCACGGCCCACACCTTTTCTCAGCTGTACAATCATGGAATCACAGAATGGTTTGGGTTGGAAAGGACCTTAAAGATTATTTAGTTCACCCCGTGCCATGGGCAGGGACAGCTCCCACCAGTCCAGGCTGCTCCAAGCCCTGTCCAACCTGGCCTGGGACACTCCCAGGGCTGGGGCAGCCACAGCTTCTCTGCCCAACCTGTGCCAGGGCCTGCCCACCCTCACAGCCAGCAATTCCTTCCCAATACCCCACCTAACCCTGCCCTCTGGCAGTGGGAAGCCATTCCCTGTGTCCTGCCACTCCAGGCCATTGTAAACAGTCTCTCTGTTTCTTGTTGCTCCTTCAGGCACTGCAAGGCCACAATCAGGTCAAACCAAAGCTTCTCCCCTCCAGGCTGACCCATCCCAGCTCCCCAGCCTTTCCCCACAGCAGAGCTGCCCCATCCCCTGCCCATCTCTGCAGCCCCCCAAGTGGAAGCTCCCCCTGTCCCGTGCCCTCCCTGTGGGGGTCCCTGCCGAGGTGGGGCCGGGCCCAGCCCGTCCTTACCTTCGCTGTCGGTGAGCACCTCCATGCGGCCGCTGAACATGGCCTTGAGCATGGTGTCCTGCTTGGTCAGGGTCTGCATGGTGGTGTAGTACAGGGCCCCCCCCACGTTCAGCTTCACGTACTTGGAGCTGGGGCTCGTCCCCTTGAAGGACGTCGTGTGTGTGGCGGCCGCCGGCACCGCCGAGCTCACCACGCTCTCTCCCGACATCTCTTCCTGCAAGGAACCAACGAGGCCCCGGGGCTAGGGAGGAGTTCCCAGGCCCAGGGAGGAGCCCCCAGGCCCAGGGAGGAGCCCCCAGGCCCAGGGAGGAGTTCCCAGGTCAAGGGAGGAGCCCCCAGGTCAAGGAAAGAATTCCCAGTACTCAGGTCAAGGAAGGATTTCCCAGGTCCAGGAAGGAGCCCTTCAGATCCAGGAAAGAGCCCCCAGATCCAGGAAAGAGCCCCCAGATCCAGGAAGAAATTCCCAGTTCCCAGATCAATGAAAGAGCCCCCAGGTCCAGGAAGGAGCCCCCAGATCAAGGAAGAAGTTCCCAGTCCCCAGGTCCAGGAAGGAGCCCCCAAATCAAAGAAGGAGCCACCAGATCCAGGATGAAGTTCCCAGGTCCAGGAAGGAGCCCCCAGCTCCATGAAGGAGTTCCCAGTCCCCAGATCCATGAAGGAGTTCCAGCCCCCAGGTCCAGGCAGGAGCCCCCAGACTGGCTGTCCCCCTGTGGGACTCCCAGCCCCCTGTTCCCAGCGGGTGTTTCACACCCTGGCTCTTCTCAGCCTCTCTGTGAAGTTCCCAAATGTTTTAGACCTTTAATTTTGGTTTCTTTCTGGCATAAACTGTCAGAAACTGAAGGGCAGGAATCAACTCAGCCTGAGTTTTTTCTCAGGTTTTTTCCCAGCAAAAACCCTGGGAATGCTGAGCTGGGTCTGACACTGCAAAGCCAACACTTTCCCACAACAACTGCCTTCCTTTCTTACACAGCTCCTACAGCTTAAGCTCTTACTCCATCAACAGTCTGGGCCATAACTGGGCAATTCCCAACACAGCTGGAGCAGATGTGTCAAAATGCAGAATATCCCCAGATTTTCAAGGCTTTTTCCCTTGGAGCACAGATGGCTCCAGGCAGAGCTCCCTGCCCTCCCACACTCTGCACACCCCAAACCCACCATGCAGCACCCCCAGTGCCCGTGCCCTCAGCCCTGGCAGGGTGGGCTCTGCCACACTCCCTGTGCCCGAGCTAAGGAGGTCACACTGCAACAGGCTCAGCTCCCTGAGAGCCGCTAAATCCTTAATCAGCCTCAGTCCTCCTGGATTTCTGCCTCACCCGGGACAGGCTGGGATGATTAACACCCTCCCTCCCTGCAGACTGAGCTCCCACCCCCTGGGTGTCACTGCCTGCCATGAGCTTTGCGGCAGAGCCACGAAACTGTCCCATGGCAAAGCCCAGCAGAGCTGGAGCTGTGTGTCCGTATCGCGTGTCCCTGCTGTGTGTGTGTCCTGTGTCCCCATGAGGAGCAGGAGGGCCCGGGGGGGCCCAGGGCCGGTCCCTCTGCCCGGAGCTCTCTGGGGAGCACAGGCAGCGGCCTCAGCCCACACTCGGCTCCTCCAGCCCCTCCACAGCCCACAGGGGTCCCAGAGGGGATCGATCCTGAGCTGCAGCACCACCCTGACAATCCCCGGGCACAGAGCCGGGGGCTGCCCCCCAAACCCCAGCCCTCCCTCCCTCCCCAAAGCACCGGCCCAGGCCGAGGGGCCCCCGCGGGTTTGGGCTCATGCGAACCCGGCCATGCCCCCCCGAGTGCGGGGCCGGCCGCCACCCGGGCCTGCTGCCCCCTCTCCGAGCCCCCAGCCCCGGGGCTGGGCCCGCTCGTGGGGTCTGACCCCCCAAACGCCGCACCCCACCCTGGGGGCCGGACCCCCAAATCCTGCCAAGGACCCCCGGCCCCACCGACGCCCCCCGGTGCCCCCATCCCCCCCATTCCCCCCATGTCCGGCCCCCCTCACCCTGAACGGGCCGCTCCCCCCGCACCGACAGAGCGCGAGCGCGGGCGGGGGCACTTCCGCCCCCGCGTCCTTCCGGCCCCGCCCGGGTGCGCCGCCCAAACCCGCCCGATGTCCCCCCGGGTCCCCCCGGCCGCTCCCGCCGCCGCTCCACGGCTCTGTCCCGGCCCGGCCCGGTTTGTCCTCGCACGGCCCGGCCTTCCCGGTGTCAGGGGGCCTCAGGGCCGGCTGTTCTCCGCGGCCCAGCCGGTGAGCAACGGGCGGAACGGCAGCGGCGGTGCGGGTTGTGGGCCGGACCCGGGGCGCGGACCCACCGTGCGAGGCGGCGGCTGCGGCCTGAGGGGACCGGAGGGTCCGGGGGGTCCCGGGGCCGCTCGGCCCGGCCCGGGGGCTACCGGGGGCAACGGTGAGGGCTGCGGGGCCAGACGGGGGGAGCGGCGCGGTGGGAGCCTGGGCCCGGGCGGGAGGGGGGCTGAGGAGGGGGCAGCCGGGCTGTCAGGGGGCCTGAGGGAGGGCCTGGGGGGCTGTGAGGGGGACTCCGTGTCTGCTTCGCTCGGGGCTTGGGCGAGCCCCCAGGCCTGGAGCCCAGTCCGGGGGCTGTGGTGGCCCCGGGTCCTGCCCCCTCAGCTCGGGGGGTCCCGCCGGTGCCCGAGGCCTTGGAGCGCCCTGCCCTGCCCTGCCCTTCCTGCTGCCCCACACGGAGCCCTCCCTGCCCCACAGCTGTCCTGGCGCTGCTTCTCCTCGCCTGGAGCTTCCCCACTTCCCCCTTCGTGGCTGGAGCAGCTCGGAACAGCCGAGGGAAAGCCCTGGATCCCCCCCAGGCGCAGGGAATGTGCCGATCGGTGCAGGAGCTGCCCGAGCCGCTGGGTGGGATCGCGGGGGTGTGAGTGAATGAGCAGCACACGCTGCTCCTGAAGAAGTGACCCCTCAGGTGAGTGCCCTGTCGCTGTTCACAGAGCTCGTGTTGGCTCTGGCATCTTGTGTGGCGAGAGGCAATAAATGAGAGTCCCCTGTGCCCTTTGCCTCCTGTCCCTGCCTGGGGAGTTGTTCTTGGCTGTGATAAGAAAACAGCAGAGTGTGGAAGGGGAGGTGGAGTGAGGAACACCACGGGCACACACTGGGGCATTGAGGTGTTCCTCCTGGAGCCTGCCTGCCCTCAGCAGGGGCTGTGCTGGGCTGGAAGGGGCTGTGCCAGGCTGGGCTGGGCTGTGCCAGGCTGTGTGCCCTGCTGTGCCATCCTGTGCTGTGCTGGAAGGATCTGTGCTAGGCTGTGTGCTGGGCTGGAAGGGGCTGTGCCAGGCTGGGCTGGGCTGTGCTGTGCCAGGCTGTGTGCCCTGCTGTGCCATCCTGTGCTGGGGTGGAAGGGGCTGTGCCAGGCTGTGCCATCCTGTGCTGTGTGTGCTCCCATGGCTGGGCTCTGCCCTTCCCTGCAGGCAGCTGGGGCAGAAACAGAGCATGGCCTTTCCCTCTGTGTGTGCCGCCCTGTCCCCCCAGGTGCCAGCTGTGTGTCCCAGGTGCCAGCTGTGTGCTGCCCTGTCCCCCCAGGCCCCAGGGGTGCTGCCCCGGCCCCAGCCATGTTCAGTGCCAGCCAGTGCTCGCGGGCGCAGTTCCTGGACAGGGCGCGGCAGGCGCGGGAGGAGCGGCGGGAGCTGAAGGAGCGCGAACGAGCGGCCGTGCAGCTCCAGGCCCTGGCCAGGAGGTTCCTGTGCCGCTGCCGCCTCCACAGGGACATCAGGTGTGTGGCACTGGGGAGTGGGTTGGCTCGAAAGGGAGTTAAAGTTCATCCCATCCCATCCCCTGCCCTGGGCAGGGACATCTCTCACCAGCCCAGGGTGCTCCAGCCTGGCCTTGGACACTCCCAGGGCTGGGGCAGCCACAGCTTCTCTGGGCACCTGTG
>JAWWEV010000037.1:10142998-10159908 GCA_035583235.1 Hafferia zeledoni | reverse complement strand
ATTCCTGGCTGGGAGGGTGGGCAGGGACTGGGATGGATTTCCCAGAGCAGCTGTGGCTGCCCCATCCCTGGGAGTGTGTGATAGTTTTGGCTTTAGTCAGCAGGTTGGAGCACCCTGGGACAGTGGGAGGTGTCCTTGCCCATGGCAGGGGATGGCACTGTATGATCCTTAAGGTCTCTTTCACCCCAAACCACTCCAGGATTCCATACTCTTGGAAGAGCTGCTGGTTGATGTCTCTCATGCATTGCCTGGGCTTTGGGTACAGCAAGAAGGGCTGTGATCCCATGACCTTTGCACCCTGCTGACCCAGCTTGGCCTTTGGAATATTCTGGAGCAGAAGAACAACTTGGCTTTTCAACACCTTGTGCTGAAAGATCTTCCCCAAACCCAACATTTTGGGACTCCTGAGCTGCCTCCCTCCCTGGGAGGGGCCCAGCCATGGGGTGGGGGTGGCTGTGGGGACACTCACCATGCACCTTGGGCACCTTGGCTTTCAGGTGGCGCTCACACTTGGCCTTGGCTTTCAGCAGCAGGAAGATCTGCTCCTCTTTGGTGATGACATCATCAGCATCCACCTGCAGCCATGGGGAGAAAGGGCTTAGACCTCCCAGGACACCAAATTCCTTGGTCCCAAAGCAAAGTGTCCTCTGCATCCCCAGATCCCTCCCCAGCCTGGCCCTGGGAACCTCCATGTGCTCCACAATCAGTGTCCCAACAACACCTCCCACAGGATGCCAAGGGGCATCACCAAAGGAGCAACAGTGCCCATCACACACACACACAGAGGGAGCACTTTGGGAGCTGAGAGCCCCACAGGGCAGGGCTGAATGAGGCTCCTGCCCAGGAGGGAAACATCCCAGTGAATAGGATTGTGCCAAGGAATCTCCTCCTCCTGTGAATTCCAACCTGTCATCATCACTCCTGGGAGACTCCAACCTCTCCATGGAGACCTTGAGCCACAGTGGAATTGGGAATTGGAATTCCTGCCTAAATCCAAGACCACACAGAGGGGGTGCCCCAGGCAGGGCTGGGAGGGGACAGAACACTGGGAAGAATTCCTTCCCTGGGAGGGTGGGGAGGAACTGGGATGGATTTCCCAGAGCAGCTGTGGCTGCCCCATCCCTGGAAGTGCCCAAGGCCAGGTTGGAGCAACCTGGGACAGTGGGAGGTGTCTCTGCCCATGGCAGGGGTGGCACTGGATGCTCCTTAAGGTCCATCCCAACCCAAACCATCCTGGGATTCTGGTATTCCATGATCCAGGGACAACTGACTTACTGGGGTTGGTTTCCTACAAAGATACCACACTGAGGACACTCCTCCTTCCCCATCTGAGCCCCTTTGTATCCCACCTGCCCTGGCACTCCTGGAATCCCTCACACTTGGGAAGTCCTCACCCCTCTCCAGCCTCAAACAGCCCAATCTGCCCATCCAAAGGGAGATGGGGAGGTTGGACAGGGCTTGGAGCACCCTGGGACAGTGGGAGGTGTCCCTGCCCATGGCAGGGGTGGCACTGGAGGGGCTTTAAGGTCCTTTCCAACCCAAACCAGTCTGGGATTCTGTTTCTGCACCTTGTCCCCTCCCTGTGGTTGCCACAAAGGTTCATTTTGCTCCTGTGCTTGCACAAAACAAGGATTCCCTTGGGATTAGACTGTTTCCTGTGGCTGTTTCCCTTAGGACACCAACAGTTGTTAGAAGGTTTTCATAATATTCCAAAATCCCCCCAGGTGTTCGGAGGATAAGGGAATAATGTGCCTTTAGCTCTGGGGTTTTTAGGAAATCTACATAGACAAATACTGTGAGGAAATGAGACTCTTAAACAAGACAATGTGAGCTGATGCCTAAGTGATGTTTTTGTGTTTAAGGACAAGGACTTTGTGCACGGAGTGCTTGGGCAGTGACACATTGCTGTGTTGTGTGTGGGGAGGTGCAGGGTGGGCTGTGGGGCTGCTTTGGTGACACCAGTGCTTTAACCCAAAGGTGAAACCCTGAGGCCTGCAATGAACCACATCTGTGCAAACATCATGGGCCACCTGAACCAGAAGGGCTTTTATTCTGTGCTGCAGGTCAGTCCCAGCTGGTGCAGTCCTGTCTCCTCTCTATCCAAACAAACCCCAGCCCTGAGGAAGCTGTTTGGGTCTGCTGGGGTGTCAGGGAGGAGCTGCTGGGCTTTTGTCTGGGGTCATGTTTTTCTCAAAGCAGTAAAACAGAGTCTCCCCACCTGAGATCAAACAAACCCTCTCCTTTCTGTCATTCATTCTGCTGAATCTAAATCCTCTTAATCATCTCATAATGAGATGGACAAGGAAGTATCTTAAGTATTTTCCCAAAGTTTGCTGCTGCCACATTGTAGGATTGGGTTTGTTTACTGTTCTGTTGGGCACAGAAACTGATGTAATTAACCTTTTAAATGAGAACTAGATTACCAAACTATTGCCTGTTAATTTTGAAAGCTGGGGCACCCTGTGAGTACAAGTCCTAGAGAAATAAGAGCTGCAGAGTGTCTGATTTGATTGCAGCTTCTCTGCTCTGCCACTATTAACCTGCAGCCCTTCTAGAGCTGCCAAATAACTTGCAGGAACTGGATTTCAGGTTGCTTTGGTGTCCTTTTTCTCTGCATTAAATTAACTTAATGTCTTTCAGGTGTAATCATAATCTTTCTTTTCTGAGTACTACAGGGGTTTTATTTTATTTATTTGGTTTTTATTGCAGATTTTGCTCACTAATGGCTTGGCACGATCCAGACCTTCCCTGTCCAAGGGCTCCCTGACTGCCATCTTCTCCCTGGCACTGCGGTGAGGCAGCTGGAGCTGCTGGGGGGATTGACAGCCCAGCTTGGCTTTACTGGGCTTTTTAAGGGCTGCTCATTCTGCCAGTGTTCTCATGCCTTTGGGAGCATCACCCTGATGCAAGAAGCTGCTTCAGGCAAATGGCTCACTCTGCTGTCCTCCTTTTTCAGCTCAGAATGCCTTTAAGTCAGTAATTAGTGTGAGCCTGAACCTCAGGGTGCAGCTCAGTTCAGAGTCCAGGCTCTGTCTGTTGAACCCCAGAAGGGTTGGAGGTCTCCAGGTGAGCTGGTTGTGCTGCTGCAGGTGGACCTGTTAGTCCATCTGCAGGGGCAAGGTGTGTCCCTGGAGCAACACTTTGGAAACCTGCAGCCACTAATGAGCATGGAAACCTCAGTGGTTAATTGGGTGTCCCTTCCCTTCTGCCACTGCTGGGATGGTGAGGTTGTGATGGCCAGGAGAGGAGCAGAGGGTGGCCTTGAGTGTCACCCAACTTCTTCCTAAGGAAAACAATTAATTACTGGTTTCATGGCAGTGGGGAGAAGGGGATCAGGAGGTGAACCCTCTAACCCTGAGAGTTGTGTGGGTGTGCTGTGTAAAAATGCTTTATGCTCTGAACTGTCTTATACTGCTTTGAGCCAGAGCAGTTCTGTGAACCTGCTGTGAGAACAGAAGTGGAAGTGAATGTTGTTTTTGCTGTGCTGCTTCAAGGGCAGGTTGGATGGAGCTCTTGGAGCACCCTGGTCTAGTGCAAGGTGTTCCTGGCCATGGCAGGGGGTGCAACAAGATGGGCTTTAAGGTCTCTTCTGACCCAAACCATTCCATGGGTCTGTGATTCTTGCTGAGGGAGGAATCAGTAGCCAGCTGTGAATGGCTCAGTTGAAGGCCTTGTCTTGCTTTTCTAGGTCAGGTTGTGCTCTGAAGTGTCTCTCTCTCTCTCTCTCCACAGCCCTGTGGTTGCTGCACAGTTCTCAGACAATTTGCTGAGGTCCTTCCTGATCCATATCATGTCTGTGCCTGCCATAATGACTCACCTTGCTACTCTCACCCCTGAGGTAAGTGGGTGATCTCATAGGACCCAAAATCTGCTGATTATCACATCAGGTCATTTATTCCATTTTATCAGCTCTTGGAACAGAGACATTTCTGTCTTTGCCAGTTTCAACTCTGTTGTGAAAGTGCTTGATCCTTACAAACCCCCTGGATTTATAATACAGATGTTGTTAACACCAGTGGGATGGGGGGCTGAACTGCCCTCAAATAAAGAAATAAATAAATAATAAAGGCATATATGACCCACAGCTTGAATTTTTCATGTTCCTACTCTTCCATTTCTGTAACTATAGACAGAGCCAAAGCAAAAATCACTCTGTTGCATGGCACAGGATCTGAGGAGCTAACTAGTGTGCTGTCCACTAATCCAATTTAATCTGCCTGGTGCAGACAGGCAGGTTTTGTGCCAGTTGGGCATCCTGTGTCCTTGCAGACAGATGACTGCAAAGCTCTGTCTACAACTACAGCATCACCTGTTCACCTGCAAGGGGTTTGATTTCCCAGGCCAGCTCCATGTCAAACACTCTGTAGGGCAACACTCTCAACTTGCTGCTTCGCTTGGCAAGGAGAGCCAGTGCCAGGTGCTGTGGCAGATCAGGTGTGGTGCTTTGTGTGGTGCCCCTGAGCCCCACGGGCAGGTCACTTGTGTCTTTCAGCGGCTGGCAGTGATAGAATCTCACGATCTCTTCCGCAAGTTCATCCTGTTTCTGAGCCGAGAGGAGCAGTGCCGAGATGTCTGCGTGTGCCTGGAGGGGAGCCACACTCTCTGTTTGCTGGGTAAGCACCTGCAGCACTTCCTGCTGCCTTTGGAAGAGTCTGGAGTCAGATCTCTCTCTGTGGGACAGAGTCGCCTCCAACTCATCATTTTTTAATCGTTATTTAGCTAATGATTGGTTTATATTTTCCAAGTAATGACTGAGATGTATTTTAGGATATTACAAACATTGTATAAGACCTCTGCAGATGGAGGAAGGGTCAGAGTCTTGTCCCCTTGTCATCATGCTGAACTGGAAAGCACCATCTCTGCCAGCTTTTCATTTGGACTCTGAGAAAGTCCTGTAGAACAGCAGAGCTGGGTCTCAGTTCCCAAAATGGACATGCTGCTGAAACTCTTAAATTCACTTTGCTGTAACAGTAACAAGATTAACAGTTGGAACTCAGGAATAACCACACATGGTCTGTAGCTTTGTAGAAAGTGTTGGTGGGGCACAGGTGAGAAGGTGGCCAAAGGGATGTGTCGCTGGGAATGATTCCCTGCACTGTGGCCTCTGAGAGTCACCATTGACAAAAATCCTCTCCTGGGCTTGAGAAGGGATTGATTTCACCTGCAACCACTGCCCCACAGCATCTGTTCTTGTTAATAAGGTGTTGCTGTGCTGGTCCTTCCTCCAGGTAACCTGGTGTTCCTGGGCTCCTTGAATGACCAGGTCCTGGAGGAGGAGACAGCCCACTTTGTGGGGGTGCTCATCCACATGCTCTCCTACTGCCAGAAGTACGTGTCACAGAAGAAATCCAACCTCACCCACTGGCACCCTGTTCTGGGCTGGTTTTCACAGACTGTGGATTATGGGTAAGTGGGAAGGGCCTGAGGAAGAGAGATGGTTAAGCCTCTCCTTTAATTTCTTTACCTTTTTATTTGTATGTTGCAATGTGCTTTATATCTTGAGATGTTCAGTGAGAGCCTATTCAGAATAATTTCTCAGGTATTTCAGGTTCTATCTGCACAATATAAACTGTTGCATTCATACCATTCCATGGGTAAATTCATATGAGGGTGGTTAAACTGGTGACCAGTGGCCATACTGGTACACTAATACAGCACCTGCATATCAGCCCTCCCTGTGAGCATCATCTGTAGGGTGGGAGGAGCAGATTCCAATTTGGATTATGAGCTAAATGTATCAGTGTCACTGCCTGGTGTTTTATTCCAACCTGCCTTGTCTTTCAGACTGAATGAGTCCATGCCTCTGCTGACAAAGCAACTGCAGCACCTCTGGGGAGTCCATATGATCCGCATCCTCTTCAGTGATGTGCTCAGCAAGAAATTGCTGGAAAATCAGGAAATAGCTCAGCTGCCAGCACAGCCAGTTTCCCCTCAGAACAGCCTGCCCATGAAAAGTCAGTTCTAGAGGGTTGTGGGGCTTTTTGTGTGTGTTTGTACATGTGTCTCTCTCCCAGACTCGCAGGGCTTTGGCTTTTCCACTAATGCTGAAAGCTTTGAGTAATTACCTGCAGCAGCTGCTGCTGCTGAGGGGGGATATGGCCTCTCCTATTTGTAATTCCTGCTCAGAATGGCTCTGTGACCTGGGGCAGGCCTCTTTCTTTGGTGCAGGGAAAATACTTGCTTATTGTAGCAGTTTCTTTTCATTGTTTCTCAAGTAGTGAAGTGATTGCTGCATAACTTGGTGCTTCCTCAAGCAAGGTGGAGGCAGCTGCCCGTGTGGCAGGCAGGGTGAAGCTGTGCACCTGTGGGGTGTGGGGCTGCTGCAGGACAGGGGTTGGGATAAGGTAACTGTACATCAGGTATTTTGTGGTGCTGCCCAAGGCACCGGGTCCTGTGAGTGTTGGTTTCTGCAGGGAGAATCATGGGATGGGTTGGGTTGGAAGGGACCTGAAAGCATATTTAGTCCACCCCCTGCCATGGGCAGGGACACCTTCCACTGGTCCAGGTGGCTCCAAGCCCTGTCCAACCTGGCCTTGGACACTTCCAGGGCTGGGGCAGCCACAGCTTCTCTGCCCAACCTGTTCCAGGGCCTGCCCACCCTCCCAGCCAAGAATTCCTTCCCACTGTCCCATGTCCCCCTGCCAGTGGGAGTGGCCCTGACCAGTCGTTCTGTGCCTCTCTGTGCCCAGACCTGTTCAAGAGAGCGTTCCAGAAATCGGCCTCGGTGCGGAACATCCTCAAGCCGGTCGGGGGCAAGCGCGTGGACTCGGCCGAGGTGCAGAAGGTCTGCAGCATCTGTGTGCTGTACCAAACCACCCTCACCACGCTCACCCAGATCCGCCTGCAGATCCTCACAGGTCAGGGCGCCTCTCTGCTCTCCAGGTCACTTCCAATGTGCAGGAAAAATGGCTTTTTCTTACTAAATTCTGTTGACTTGTTGGTAGTTTTGTTCCTGACAGCAGTTTATTGACTGGCTGGGGTGGAAGGCTTGTTCCATCCTGAACTGCCCAGCTGGTCAATAACATTCAGCACTACCTGATCAAGCATTAACTCTCCAGAACACAAACTGAAGCAAGTTTTCCTCTCGTGCAACCTTGCTTACACCATATCAAACTTCAGCCTGAGTCAGTGTTTTGGGGAAGCCTGGCAATATTAATCTTTCTGTGGTGGGAACACTGGATGCTTTCATACATCTTGGGAACAAATTACCTGTCTTGGGAATTGATGGAGGAGGAGATCAGCACTGCTTTGGTCTGGTGGGTAGAGAGTGCAGAGCTGTGAGAGCTCTGTGGCTGTAGCAGTGACCATGGGTACAGCCCTGTTGTGTTCCCATCTCTGAGATGGCTGGAATGGTGGTGGGATCACAGGAATTTGTTATTTTCTAAAGTTGCAAAAGAATTAAGGGGGAAAGGCCTAAGGTGTGCAAAGAATGTCTCGTTAAAAGCTTTTTTTCTGCTTTCCTGGTGATTGTAATTCTCCTGTTAATGCAGACAGGCCTGGGAGCCAAAGGGGATGCTCCTGTTCCTCCTCTGCTTTGCAAAAGGGCCCTTCAGCTCCAAGGCACATTCAAATCTCAGCCTTCACAGGCAACAGAATGAGCTTTACTGACTGTGCTTTATATTTTCACAGGTCTCACTTACCTGGATGATCTGTTGCCCAAATTATGGGCTTTTATCTGTGAGCTGGGACCACAGGGTGGGTTAAAGCTCTTCTTGGAGTGTTTAAACAATGACACAGAGGAGTCCAAGAGGCTGCTGGCCATGCTGATGCTGTTCTGTGACTGCTCCCGCCACCTGATCACGTAGGTAGCACGTGGGGGCTGCTCCCTGTTTGTGACATGGGCTCTTGGGGTCCTGAAGTGTGAGGAGACATAATTAAGGTTTTAGGCCTTTTAATGAAGATAATTAGGCAGGGTAAAGCAGTGAGATTTTGGGATAGAGTCCTGAGAAATAAACAGCTTCAAAAGGACTTTCCCCCTCAGCCATGGAATGTTCAGCTGACTGGACTGGCAACAAAAGTGAGAAGGGAAGGAAACAGCACAAAGGATGGGAGAGGGGGTGGAAAATTGCCCTTGCTGGTTAGTAGAGTCAGTTCTCTTAGCTTGAATGGTGCAAAAGTTTTCTGGGGAGTGAGAGCACAGGTCCTTCTGAGCCTGAAACTCTGGCCTTGCTTGTGTCTCAGCCTTCCATCTTCTGTAAGGATCTGCTATCAATCAAAATCCATAAATAAGGCTTAGCTGTTTATGACTTTGGATCCTCATGGGTGTCAGTTGTCATAGAAATAAGAGCTGCTGCTAAAGGATAATCTGCCTTTATGAAAATTTCAAAAGGGAATTAAATTTACACTTGTGCATTTGCATTTGTTTGCTGTGACAGGATTCTTGATGACATAGAGGTCTATGAAGAGCAGATTTCATTCAAACTGGAGGAGCTCGTTACCATCTCGTCTTTCCTGAATTCCTTCGTGTTTAAGATGATCTGGGATGGAATTGTAGGTAAGTGCTTTTAGCAGCTTGAGTTGAGACTACTATTAGAACAAATGGCATTAATTTTGGAATTTGAAGCTTCTGCTAATTATTATTTGGCACAAAACCCACTACTGTATGGGAATATGTCCCAGTCTTCTGATGTCCAGATGCCACTGTCATGCTTGGCAGCAAATACTGAATATTTTCCTATTTCCAGTAAGAATTTGTGCAACAAACAGGCATGATGAGCATGTTGGTTTTTGGCAGGGATGAAGTTTAGCATGACTGGGCCATGTGTTGGACAGTAATGCAGTGCTGGGACCAGGCCTCTAGATACCTGGTGTTGATCTATCTGCTGGTTAATTTGGTACAGCTCAGCTCTGGTGATTTAGCTGAGAGAGTCCAGTTCTGTTGTGAAATGAGGTGGCTTTGATGTAGCTCTGATCAGAGAAGCCACTGGATCTCCTGGGAGGGACAAAACCCTTTCAGTGGAGGTCAGGAGGAACACGCCTGTTCTGCTGCTGTGGGGTGCTGATCACTGGGGTGCTCCTGGCCACTCCTGTTGCCTGGGGCTCCTAGCCATGGCTGCCTTGTCCCTTCTGTGCAGAGAATGCCCGAGGGGAGACGCTGGAGCTGTTCCACTCGGTGCATGGCTGGCTGATGGTGCTGTACGAGCGCGACTGTCGCCGGCGCTTCGCTCCCGACGAGCACTGGCTGCGCAAGTGAGTGTCCAGGGCAGGGGGCAGGGGCAGCTCGGGGCTTGTCCCAGTGCTCCTGGCTTGGCATCCCTGTGAGATCAAGGTGAGAGCTGCTCCCTGTGTTTGCAGTTAAGGGCACCCCTCCTCTGGTGCTGCTTTTCCATGGTCTGAGGTTTAGGTGGTGCTTTGAGAACTGACTCAGCACCCGAGAACTTTTGAGTGTCTCTGACCTTCTCACCTCCCTAGGAGTGTGCACCTGAGCACATCTTTGAAATCATTGCAGCTTTCCTGTCTCCCACCCGCAGCTATTCCCCACAGTGTGCATTTCTCAGGGCTCTCTGAACCTCTGCCTTTCTTTGCAAAGGGACCTCAAACCCAGCGTGCTCTTCCAGGAGCTGGACAAGGACAAGAAACGAGCCCAGCTGCTCCTGCAGTACATCCCACACGTCATTCCCCACAAGAATGTGAGTGGGATGGGGCAGAGGATGGAGCTGAGAGGCCACTGACCTGGGTGGGCTGGGGTGGAGGGAACATGTGTCTGGAGCATTTGGTGACTTGGAGCTTGTGACTGAAATGCCAGTTCAGTAAAAGTCTCCTTCCCCCCAACCTCTCCCCAATATTTCCTCTTTCCCACTTCTCCCCAGTATTTCCTCTCAATGTCTTGTTTTCTGTGGTTGAGACTGCACTGCTTTGTGTGGGCAGGTGTGTGGAGTGAGTGGGTGCCAGTGGCATCTCTGGGAGAACTGAGAGCAGGACAACCAGGAGTAGTTCTGTGTGTGTGCCAGCAGCATCCCAAAGCCCTGCTGTCCTGCAGGGTAGGGATCCTTGTGGATGAAGACTGACACTTGTTCTCTTTTTAAGAGGGTGCTGCTGTTCCGAAACATGGTGACGAAGGAGAAGGAGAAGCTGGGGCTGGTGGAGACCAGCTCGGCGTCCCCTCACGTCACACACATCACCATCCGCCGCTCACGGATGCTGGAGGTGAGGGGCCTGCCCTGCAGCAGCCAGCCAGCCAGGCAGCACTTGGGCTGGCAAAAATCTGGGCCCAGAGTGTGTTTTTACCTTCTCTGTGGGTGGTGAGGGACCCAGTCCCAGAACTGATGTTAGAGGCACAATGCTGGACCTTGTTCAGTTCAGACCGCTCCAAACCTGGGGTTCTGTCTAGGAAAGTGCTGCTCTTTTTGAACTCAAGGGGCCATAGCAATGCTGGTTTCTGTGTGTATCTGTCTCTGCTGCCTGTTGTGTGGTGTTTCATGTGTGTGACCTCTGGATCTCCTGCTCTGTGTAGGATGGATACGAACAGCTCCGGCAGCTTTCCCAGAACGCCATGAAGGGAGTGATCAGAGTGAAGTTTGTGAATGATCTGGGGGTCGATGAGGCTGGTATTGATCAAGATGGGGTCTTCAAAGAGTTTCTGGAAGAGATAATAAAAAAAGTGTTTGACCCTGCACTGAACCTGTTCAAGGTAGGACGCAGGTGCTGACTGTGGTGACTCCCTGCAGACAGGAACAGGCTGCTCACTGTGCCCTTGTCTCTGTGTGCAGACCACCAGTGGTGATGAGAGGCTGTATCCATCCCCAACATCCTACATCCATGAGAACTACCTCCAGCTCTTCGAGTTTGTGGGGAAGATGCTTGGGAAGGCTGTGTATGAGGTGAGCCAGAAGCACCACAGCAGGATGTTGTCTCTGTTGGACAGCCCTGTGGTGCCTTGTTGATGCCTTCAGGGGACATGAGGCAGAAGGGAGGATGGAATGACAGAATGACCTCTGCCTGTAAGACAGCTCTTTTCAAGGAAACATGGAGTTCCCTTTGCCTTTTTGCACCTGCTGCACTAATTAATGGATTTTAAGAGGATGTGGGTTTTGTAGCTGATTTCAGTGTCTTGCAAAGGTGGCCTTTGCACTTGTCCCACAGCATCAGCTCTACCTGCAGGTCTCACAGGTAACCAACCAGTTGTCACATGTAACAAGTGCAGGGCAGGACCTTACCTGTGCACTCTTCTTGTCCACAGGGAATAGTTGTGGATGTACCATTTGCTTCCTTCTTTTTGAGTCAGCTCCTTGGGCACCACCACAGTGTCTTCTACAGCTCTGTGGATGAACTTCCCTCCTTGGACTTCGAGTTCTATAAAAATCTCACTTCAATTAAGGTTTGAGCATTAATTTTCCTGTTGTTCACCTCCCTTATTGCTGCTGTTAGAAACAGTAGATTACAAATGAATGCCTTCTGTAAAACCACCCTGGAAGTCACAGGTGGTTCTGCTGCTCAGCACTGACCTCCTTTCCCTCTCCTGTTGTCCCCAGCGCTACGATGGTGACATCAGTGACCTGGGCTTAACACTGTCCTACGATGAAGATGTGATGGGTCAGGTAGGTTTTTATTCAGTGATGTGCTGGGCCTTATCTCTGCTTTGTCCCAGACACTCTCCTCATGCTGTCATGGAATAGAACCATAGAATATCCTCAGTTGGAAGGGTCCCACAAGGGTCATCAAGGTCCAGCTCCTGATCGATGGTGATGAGCAGAATCCTGGGCACTGAAAGTCCACAGCCCTGGCTCAGGCAGTCCCTGTTCCTCCTGGTTAGATCCCAGCTGCTCCACGTGGGAGTGTCTCCTTGTCTGGTGCTACCAGAAGAGACTTTAAAGCACTGAGGGGTCCTGAGGGTCGTTGCCCATCGCTGTGGGAGAGCCTGTGGTGCCAGAACTGGCATATTTGATGTCCATAGAGCAGAGAAATACACCTGCAGTTGGATTTGCCAGCAGAAAACAAATACAATTCTCTGCTGAGCATTCTGAGAGCTGGTGTTGAGCATTTAAGAGCCAGGCAGTGTGTCCCAGCTCGTGCTTTGCACTCTGGAGCTGTGTTTGAGTGTGTCAGGTGGATGCTCTGTGTGGCCCATCTGAGCAGGGATCCCCAGGGGACTGACTGGGAAATGACCTTGTGTGTAATTGTGGTGAGGGCTGAGCTCTGCTCTTCTCTACAGAAGAAAAGCCTGTTCTGCAAGGCTGGCCCAGCTTCAGGGCCTCTCTGGGCTCAGCACAGCATTCACTATTTAGCTGTGAGCAGAGAACAGCCTTTTCCACAAAAAGATTGCCCTCTGACCCTTAATTTTTCTTCTGCCAGGGTTTTTACTTTCTAGTTGAAAAAGTGTTTAATGCTTTCCCTGCATAACTGGTTTTGCCTTCTTTTGAAAGAAGAATCTGTGAGTTGGGAGAAATTCCTTTTCTTCCAACACAGCTGTTTCTGTCAGAGAAACTGGAAGTGTGTCAGGAGGTCTCTTGGCCTAGGGAAGAGAAAGCTGTTTGTCAGTCCCTTAGGAAGACTTGAAAGTACTTGGTTGCACTTCAGCCCTGGGCTCTGTGATGTTGTGTGTGCATAGCTGGAAAATCTGGAGAGGTAAGATAAAACTGCCTTTGCTGTCAGTGTGTTGTGGCTGCAGATTCCGTGGGGAGTCCCAGGCACTGAGAGCAGGATGGGCCCAGTGGCACAGGGACCACGGAGTCAGGGAGTGTTTATCTGGGGCAGCTTGTCCTTGGGAGCTTTGCAGGCTGCACTTTATTCCTCAGCTGGCAAGTTTGGGCCAGCTTGGATCTGTCTGGGAGCAGCAACCCTGGAAATGCACCTGCAGAGGTGAGTGGGAAGGGCTGAGTGTGGGCACAGCACCACTGCAGGGCACCTTCCTGCTGCCTCAGGATTGCTGAGGGCTCAGCTTTGAGGGCTTTTCCATGTGAAGAATAAGGTTGGAAACAGGGTATAGAGCCCAGCAATGAGACATGGAAAGCTTTGGTACATTAAGGTTAAAGATAAACCAGGCTCTCCTGTTTTCCCTGTGTTTTGGCCATGCTGAAGGAGCCAGGTGGGATAACCCAGAGTGAACTGTGTCCCTGATAGGTGTGTGTGTAGGGCACAGGTGAGCTGAGCTCCTTCCCTGAGCTGGGCTCCCACCTGACCTTGGCACTCCCCTCCAGCCCAGGCACAGAGGCCACTCTGATGTGTAAATAAAGACTTTGTGCCTCAGCTTGTGCAAAGATGAGCCAGCACCTGGAGGCCCCTGCACTGTCCCTGAGCTGGAGGGGAGCACCAGGGCCTGGCAGAGCCTTCCCAGCTCTCTCCCTTCCTGCCTGGAGTGCCCAGCTGGAGGGACAGGAAGCCCCAGGAGCTCCTGGGTGAGACCTGTGGCTCAGCCAGCTTTGGACTGTGCTGTTGGTCTGAGCTATCCGGGGCTCTGAGCTGGTTCAGCCCGTGGATTCTGGAATTGTGACAGGCCCCCAGGGCGCTTGGAATTGATTTGTGTGCGGTTCAGCAGTGATGGATCAGGCTGGAGAGGAGGATTCCTGGGAGAAGGGCTGGCTCTGCTGGTGGGAGAGTCAGAGTTCCTGCTGTTCCATTGCTCTGTTAATAGTTCAGTGAAACTGGTTCAAGGCAGAAGAAGGATTATTACTTAAATTTTAAATCCTACTGGTTTATTGTAAAAATAAATGTTTTATGGGGAGGTAACAGCTTAGCATGGCATTTCCTTCCATTGTGGTTCCAGGCAGTAATTAGCAATCCAATCATTTCTTCCCTCAGCTTGTTTGCCACGAACTTGTTCCTGGAGGGAAGACCATTCCCGTTACCAATGAAAATAAGTAAGTACAGCAATTACATTTTTAAGGTCACCACTGCAAAATACTTTATTCTAGTTCCTTGGGCTTGCATCTGGAATGAATTGAGATAGATTGGAGTAGAAGGAGCACATAAATGTCTTAATGGAATTTGCTGGTTACAGTTCATCGGCAGAAATTGTATTAAATTTGATTTGCAAAATAAAAATTGACAATTTACTTCTTGAAACAGCACTTCTGAGGTCAAAGGCACACAGTCAGGGAGATTCTGCAGGATTTAATGATGGTGATGGATACAGACAGATGGATTCAAAGCAATTCAGGCACACGGTGGTGAACACGGAGGGCACAGATGCTCAAAGACACCTTGGAGCAGACAGATCTCCTCAGAATGATAACATGTGGCAGTTGTATAAAGCACCGTGGTCGGAGCAGACAGTGGTGAATTCAAATGCAGTCGACAGTCGTTCTTTAGACACAGGAAATGAGAGGAGACACCGAGCCCTGGGGCTGTTTTCACAGATAACCGGCTTTTAGATAGTTATCGCAAATGTCAACTCGGGAGCCTGAAAACCTACCCCACTTTTTTGTTCCCGTCTCTTTTTTGCTTCCCAATACCCTTCGGTGATCATAAAAGCAGGATGAAATACCTATTAAGCAGATGTGCATTTGAACTGGTAATCGGGGGGTTGTTCTCTTTAATGACAAATGAAAGCTCGGTCCTACCTGAGGATTTGGCAGTGCTGGTCGTGCTCTGCACTCTGATGTTCCCAGTCTTTTCCCTTCTCCAGCTCTGACCAGGGAGTTTGCATTTGAAAGGATCTTCCTCTGCTTTGTCTGAAATCAGCTCAGGGAGGAAGTTGAAAGTCCTGCATGTAGCTCTAGTCTTTTACAGCAGAAACTTTGAAGCTTTTGCACACAAACCGGGAGTGTGGAGGGAGCAGAAGCGGTGCAAGGAATGGAAGCAATCTGGGAACAGCTGTCTGGGAATGGTGGGGTGAGGTGACCTGTCCAAAAGCCCTGTGGGTGGGATTGTGGTGGGATCTGTGTGGGAACTGAGGAGGAACAATCAGCAAGTTCAGGTGTTTTGCCTGTGGGTGAGAAGGGGAAGCTGATGGTGCCTCCCTGTAACAAACAGGGCTCCCCTTCCACACTCCTGGAGGGAGGTGGGAATGTGCTGTGTGGTTTTGGTGTGTTCATCCTTCAGCCACAGGGCAGGTGGCATCAGAGCCCGGTCAGCTGTTTGTCAGGCTGAGAGGAGAGTCTGCCTGGGAATCTGACCCTTTAAAGGGGGGTTGGATGTGAGCTCCCCTCTGGATCCTTTAAAGGGGGATTGGATGTGAGCTCCCCTCTGGATCCTTTAAAGAGGATTTGGATTTGTGCTCCCCTCTGGATCCTGTGTCTGCCCAAGGCTGATCAAGACCTTATTGGAGCCAGTTAGTCCCTGGCTTGGGCAGGAGCTCTGAGAATGAGCAGAGTCACCAAGGTGGGGGGGCAAGGGACAAAGTCTGGGCAGAGCATCTTTATCTGCTTCAATAAAGAGTAGGTGCATGAGGAGAACGTGCAATCCCCCTCCAGGCAGTACCAGTCACTTTTGGACTGCAGAGGCAGGTCAGGGCCAGCACAGGGATGTCCCTGGCTGCTCCCTCCCTCCTGCCACCTGCCCTGTCCCCCCCAGGATCAGCTACATCCACCTCATGGCTCACTTCCGGATGCACACGCAGATCAAGAGCCAGACGGCCGCGCTCATCGGCGGCTTCCGCTCCATCATCAAGCCCGAGTGGATCCGCATGTTCTCGGCGCCGGAGCTGCAGCGCCTCATCTCGGGGGACAACGCCGAGATCGACCTCGAGGACCTGAAGTGAGTGAGCAGCTCCTGCTGCTGGGCCTGCCCTCGGCAAACCGAGCTCCAAAACTCCAGAACTGACTGGAGGCTGCAGGAGACTGGCTTGTCCTTCTGCTCCTCCTGATGGAAATTGGAGGAGCAGACAGAGCTAATTTGGAGAATTAATGAGTGGGAAGGGTCCTTTCTTCCACTGGTTCCTGGGAGCAGAGTTTCTCCCTGCCCTTCCCTTTCCTCTGCCCACGTGCCCAGTCAGTGCTGGGGCCCTCAGTGCTGTCTCTGTCAGCTTAGCACTGAACTCTGGCTTGGGGCAGGTGTTGGATGGGGCTTGGAGCAGCCTGGGCCAGGGGAAGGTGTCCCTGCCCATGGCAGGGGGTTTGGAGCAGGAGGAGCATTATGGTCCCTTCCAACCCAAACCATCCTACATGACTGATCCAGCACTGTCAGCTGTGCCCCTCCTGCTGCAGTGACACAGGCCTGGCACAACCTTTGTCTCCCCAGAAAACACACCGTGTACTACGGGGGCTTCCATGGCAGTCACCGGGTCATCATCTGGCTGTGGGACATCCTGGCCAACGACTTCAGCCCCGTGGAGAGAGCCATGTTCCTCAAGGTGGGTGGGAAATCATGGCAGCCCAGCCTGATGGGCTCCAGTGCTCCTCTCCAGTTACCAGGGTGCTTTCTGCACTCCTAGAACATCAAAATCCTGGACACCTGAACGTGCCCAGCAGAGCTCCTAGAAATGCTGTGGTGTCACCATAAATCCTCTTGCACAGGTGTCACACCTCAGAGGGTGGCAGAGCTGTGCCCCAGAGCTCAGTGGTGTTGGGGTGCAAGGTGGTGCTCAGTTCCCTGCTGGGACTGTGCTACTCCTGTGTGGCTGTTTCTGCCCTCCCTGCTCCCATCTTCACTCTCCATCCCTTTTTCAGTTTGTGACCAGCTGCTCCAGGCCTCCACTTCTGGGCTTTGCCTACCTCAAGCCTCCCTTCTCCATCCGCTGTGTGGAAGTCTCTGATGATCAGGTGGGCCCTGCTTGCTCCTGGCTGAGGCATTCCCTGCCAGGCTTCCCCCCTCTGTCTGACCACGAAACTCTTAAATCAGGAGGGTGGAAGGTTAGATGTTAGCATCAGGTATTATTCCTCTCTGTGAGGGTGGGCAGGCCCTGGCACAGGCTGGGCAGAGAAGCTGTGGCTGCTCCATCCCTGGGAGTGTCCAAGCCCAGGCTGGACAGGGCTTGGAGCACCCTGGGCTGGTGGGAGGTGTCCCTGCCCATGGCAGGGGGTGGAATGAGATGA
>JAWWEV010000037.1:10086229-10133452 GCA_035583235.1 Hafferia zeledoni | reverse complement strand
CACGGGGCAGCACTGCCCCCTGCTCACCCACGGGGCAGCACTGCCCCCTGCTCACCCACGGGGCAGCACTGCCCCCTCCCCACCCATGGAGAGCTCAGCACCCCTCACCCATGTACCCCACTCATGTGACAGCTCAGCACCCCTCACACGTGTGGCTGCCCCCATGCCAGGGCCAGCCCAGGGGAGGGACAGCTGAGTGCAGCAGGATGGGGAAATTTAACTCCCAAATCCTCTCTGCTTCTCTCCTGGCATTTCTCAGTGGAAATAGTGGCCTCCTGAGCTGTTTTCCCCTGAAGTGGAGGGGCAGGGCTCCCCTAAGGGAGGGAGGGAGGGATCCTCCTGCAGCCAGAGGGAGGCACAGGCAGCACCTACGGGCAGGATGAAGGCTCGGAGGGGAGGGAGCTGCTCCGAGTAGCTGTCGATCCACTGCTCCAGCTCCAGCACCGGCTGCTCGCTGAAAGATGTTCGTTCTGCAGAGGGAAAGGAGAACCAGCTACAAAAAAGTGATTCAGAAACCATTCGGTCAACACACAGAGATCTATTGTTGCTTTTCTTAGATCAGCAAGTGCTAAGAAAGCATCCCAAGAAGTTCCTCCTGCTTCAGCAGGGCCGGGTGGCTGCTGGGGCAGTGCCTCGGGCCACCTGACACCACCGAGTGCCACAAGCACCGCAGCCGCTGGGGCTGGGTGTGATCCACCCCCCAGCTCCTCCTCCCAGGACTGACCCTGTGCCTCACCCAGCACCCCAACACACCCACAGCATCTGCCCACCCTCACAGCCCCCTCCCGGGTGTGCCCAAGCCCTGTGACCCCGGGACATGGCAGGGCTTACTCAGGTGAGCCTCCCTGGCCGAGGACAGCGGCGTGGCGAGGTTGGAGCCCACGTCCTGCAGCATGCACTGCACCTGGGGGTGGCACCGGGACAGAAACCACAACAGCTGGCACTGCCCACCTTCGCCGTGCTGGGAGATCAGAGATCCCACCCTGCTGTGCCTCAGAGGCAGCAGGGAAGGGCTCCCCAAATGGTGCTGGAGGAGCCACATCAGCACATGTAACTGCCTTCACTGGCACATCGACCAGCCTGGCTGTCTGCAGGAGACTGGCAGTGCCCACACAACTCCCTGGCTGGCAGGACACCAACCCTCTGGGCAGGCAGGGACAAGCTGCAGCCAGCAGTGTGATGTCCCCTTCACAGAGGGCACCTCCACAGCCCGGGATACGGGAGAGGCAGCCTGGAAAAGCTTCCCAAAATCTCTGAGTAGCTCCTTCTGCATTGCCGTGCTCAGCACAGCTAATTAGCCAAGCTGTGTCCCTGCTGTGCCCACGGGGGTCTGTGCCCCAATTTCAAACCTAAGGCTCTGTGACAACAACACTTGTGTCCATGAACTGTCTGACTTCTCTGAATACCCCTAGAGATGAGTCTGCTGCCCATAATTAACCACTTGCAGCTTCATTATTGCTTAAAGAAATTTACCTCTTAGACAGAAACCCAGGGAGTCTTAAGTATTTATTTCAATACTAAAGGTATTGGATTTCTGTGAGTTTGTGTTTCAATAGCACAGATGAAGTGACAGCACTGGGTGAGGATTATCATTAACACTCACTTTGTGAAGTTGTCCAACAAACGTGTGGCCCTTTTCGCTGCTGAACTCACCAGCCAGCCTTGGGGAGAGAGAAAACCACAGCAGAGTTAGCTGGGAGTGGAAAAACCATCACAGACGTGTTTTCCCCCGTGAAACGCTGCGGCTTCGGGACGGTCCCCACCCGATGGCCGAGCTCAGCTCGTCCGTCGCCCCCAGCGCCTCGAAGAGCCGATCGCCCTTGGGCCGCCGCTCCCCGGTGAAGGTGCTGGAGAATCCTGCGGGAGAGGCGGGGGGGCTCAGGGGGCTCTGCCCGGTGGGCTCTGCCCGGTGCCCCCCGTGCCCCCCGGCCCTACCTGAGTCCCCTGTCCGAGTGTAGATCCGAGGGGGGGGCGCGGGGGGAGCGCGGCTGGAGCTGCGGGGACACGGGGGGGACACAGAGTGAGGGAGGGGACACGGGGGGGACACAGTGAGGGGACACGGGGGGGGGACACGGGGGGGACACGCAGCGTGAGAAGACACAGAGTGAGGGGATACACAGTATGAGGGGACACACAGAGTGTGAGGGGACACACTCACACCGAGAGGGGGCACTGAGGGAAGGGACACCGGGTGGGGGCCAAACACCGTGGGGGAGGACACACACCGCGGGGGAGGGCGCACCGTGAGGGGGTGCCGGCCCTCCCCGCTCACCTGCCCTCCCCGCTCCGCCCTCGCGTCCCCACCGGCCCCCGCAGTGCCCGGCTCGGTATCGCCATCGCCGCCCTCCTCCACATCCCTCCCGGCCGCCGTCACCGCCGCCCCGTGACCCTCCGCGGCCGCCGTTCCGCCCTCACCCCAGCGCCGCGCCACCGCGCAGCGCCGCCTGCCCATTGGCCAGCGCCAAGTCCCGCCCCCGCAGCGCTCCTGCCCATTGGCCAAGCCGCGGGGGCGCGGCGCGGGTCGCGCTGCCATTGGTGGGCGGCGCTGTCAGTCAGCGCGGGCCTGAGGCAGCGGCGGCCATGTGGGCGCGGGGCCTGGCGGTGTCGGCGCCGGGGAAGGTGATTCTGCACGGGGAGCACGCGGTGGTGCACGGCAAGGTGAGGGCACGGCAGGGTGAGGGGCACGGGGAGGTGAGGGCACGGCAGGGTGAGGGGCACGGGGAGGTGGAGGGCAGGGCAGGGTGGGGGTGCCCGGCTCGGCGGCGCTGCCCCCTGCCCCGCGTTGTCCCCGCAGGTGGCCCTGGCCGTGGCGCTGGACCTGCGCACGTTCCTCCGCCTGCAGCCCGGGACTGAGGGCCGGGTGCGGGTGTGTCTGCCCGGGGTCGGCGTCCGGAGGAGCTGGGACAGCCCCGCGCTGCGGGCCCTGCGCGGGCGGATCGCAGGCAAGGGCTGGGGAGGGGAGGGGAGGGAGAGAGGGGCCCCGGGGGCAGTCAGTGCCATCTGCATCCCTGGGGGGCTGTGGGGTTGGTGTGGGATGGGTGTGCAGTGCCCCAGGGGGGGCTGTGGTGGGCCCCCGTGAGCTCTCTGTCCCCTGCGCTGTTTGCTGTCCCTGCTCTGTGTGTGTTGCTGACCTGTCCCTGCACCCTCCAGGCTCCCCCTCCCTCCCCTGTGTCCCCCCCTGTGCTCGGGTGTCCCTGTGTGGCCCTTGCCGTGTGTGTCCCTCCCGTTCAGGTTCCCAGGGGCCTGTTCTGTGCTGCTGTAGCTCAGGCAGGGTTGGAACACAGGCAGGAGCCAGGCAGGGATGGTGGCCAGGGCTGTGAGTGATGGGGGCCCAACGGAGCCTCTGTGGAGCTGGACAGAGCTGGGAGCTCCTGAGGAGGGCAGGGACAGGGGGCCTGTTTTCCTGCCCCTCTGCCCCACCCCAGCCCTCTCTGGAGTTTCTGCAGCATCTGGTGCTGGGTTGGAGCCTCAGAATGTCCCAGTTCCAGAATCCACATTCTTTAATGAAGAAATTGTGGCTGGCCAAGTTCTCCACAGGGATCATGGACAGATGCACTGGGAGCTGTAGGCAGGGAGGCAGTTGCAGGTGGAAACTGCATTTCAGAGTGGCTGGTGGAGGTTTTGCTTTAATTTTATCATGAATCCTCAGGCAGAACCTAAAATTAGCCCCACGTGTTCTGGCTGCTGTAACAGGTGTTGCTGTAAATATTGCCCTCAGTTGAACAGTTCCCTGGTTTCTAAGAGGTTAAATTCTGCCCTGCTTGCTTCCATAGCTGACGTTGAGGAGTCCAAGCCTCCCAGTGCAGAACAGCTGGAGGCACTGAGGGAGTTTGCAGGAATTGCTGCCGAAGCCTCAGCTCCAGCCAGCCTTGCTACTCTTGCCTTCCTGTACATGTGCCTGGCTATTTCAGCTAAGTATGGGTAAGGCTCTTCCCCTGCCCCAAAATAATCATCTTGGCTGTTGTCCACCATTATTTACTGCTACAAGATCTCAGGGAGAAACCAGATCTTTGGGGCAAAGCAAGGAATTATGAGGAATCTCAGTTCCTTTGGGTTCTGAGCTGGTTGGTGGTGGGTGCCCTGGGCAGGTGGGCTGAGAATCACCTGCTCTCCCTTGGGCATCCAGGGCCTTAATCAGGGCAGTTTGTCCCACAGTCCCAACACAGACATCCCTCCCTCCAGCAGGCAGCTCCTGGAGTTGTTGTCTGAGCTGAGTCTGCTCCCTCTGTGGGCTGAATGTCCCTAAAACCAGGAGAAGTTTGGGGTAATCCCAACTCAGGGCAGTTCCAGTTCCCAGACCTGCCCAGTGCTGTTGGTGCTCTCGCTGTGAGTGGCTGGGCAGGTGCTCAGGGCAGTGTCTGGTACAGCCCTGCTGGGTGTTGCAAACCAGGGCAGAGCCCAAATTCAGTGTTCACACCAGAGAAACCAGGGTTAAAGGTCTGTGATGTGCAGCTGCCTCGGGGCTGGCCCTGCACTCTGAGTTGCTCACTGGTGGCTCTGGGGCTGTCACAGCCTGCTCTGAGACCAGCAGTTCAGGGTTCTGTCACTCACCCACAGGGAAGAGCTCCAGGGTTTCATTTTGGGCTCTGTAACACAACCCGGGAGTGCTCAGTGGAGCAAAGGGACAAGGGTGTGTCCATATTCCATCTTCCCATCAGCCTGTTGCTCCAGTGGGATGTGACTCCAATTACAGATTTGGGGTATTACTTTTTATTTAGAAATCTGTTTAAAATCATGTTCATAGCAATCTTTGAAGGGACTCTTTGTGATGCTGCTCAAGTGTTCAGTTACCAAGTGTCCCTGCTGTCAGCCTGACAAGCTGTGCCAGTCGTGGCTCCAGCTCAGCAAGGCTCTGTCCCAGGCTTAGCAAGGCCACTCTGCTGAAGGCCCTGTGTGTCAGTGCATGTGCTGATGTTGCCAGTTTTCAACCAGCTTTCCCTGTGGTCAGTCCCAGGTGGTCTCTTTTGCCTCTGCAGTGTTGTCTCAGGGTGGAATTCGGGGTGGTTGTGTCAGTCCCTGTTTCTGTTCCAGGGACGTTCCGAGCGTGGACATCGTGGTGTGGTCGGAGCTGCCCACGGGAGCAGGGCTGGGCTCCAGTGCTGCCTACGCTGTGTGCTTGGCTGCTGCCCTGCTCATGGTGTGTGGGGCCATCTCCTGCCCGCTGCAGGAGGGAGAATCCACAGCCAGGTAAGGAACTGGGCAGGTCTCCCTGCCTGGGATCCACAGCTCTGCTCCCCGTGCCCCACCTCTCCTTTTACTTGCAGGAATTCTGGCACTGCCACCTCTCCTGGTCTCTCCTGGCTGTGGCCACAGCAGGGGCACCCTGAGCCCATCTATCCCTGCCCAGTGTTCCCAACCCTGTCCCAGAGCTCTGACCTGGAATCAGTTTATCACTCACTTCTCCTGATAAAGCAGCTGGATGCAGAGACTTTGGAAAACTCACCCCATTTCCCTTGTCTGGTGTCACACATACTTAAAAAGGGAAAAAAAAATGCTTGATTATTCAAGCAAATAAAACACAGGCTTTAATGTGCTGAATTTTTTTAACCTTGATTTTCTCTGTGTCTCTGAGCATCTTCCAGGCTTTGCTTTGAGTCCTCAAGGATCCTTTCTGGCTTCTCTGTCTTTCCCATGGATGTTTTTCTGCATGTGCTACATTTCCTCCTGATCTCCTGCCTGTCTTTCCCCTTTATCAGTGGCTGCTGAAAGAGAGTTTCTTTCCTTCTGCCCTTGGAGTTGAGCCCTGGAAGGCTGGTGTGCTGTGCCCTGTGTGAGAGGAGGCTCTGTTTGGAGCTGTGTGTCCCAGCTGGAGGGGCAGAGCCTCCTTGTGCTCCCTCGGCCAGGTGCAGCCTTTTCTGGCTGCATTTTCTGTGGGATGAGAGTGAGACAGCAAGGGGGGGGGTGACTGTTCTGCTTCTAAACCAGAATTTGCAGCTTGACCCAGAACCAGGTTCTTGGAGGGAGCAGTTTGTGCCCCGTGCTCGGGCAAATCTCCCGCTCTGGGTACTGAAAGGGCAGCTCCACTCAGGGCAGGATGTCTTCATTCATTGCCTTGGCCACAGCATGGAGCCAGCATAATTCCTTCCTTCCAGCTGCTGTGCAGAGGGGAGAGTGAGGGGTGGGGGTGTCAGACTTCAGAGGGCTTTTGCTTAACGTGGCAAGAAAAGAACAGCGTGATACAAAGGCTCCTGTGTCGGGAGGAATCGCAGCCTCTCAAAGAGGATTAAAAACAAGTGGTTTACAGCAAACCTGCTCCTCTCTGCCAGTCGTGGTGCTGGGAGCTGTTTTCTGAGTGCTCCACGGATTAAATACTGGCAAGGGGAATGCAAGGTGTGTGGAGATGGATAAAGACATTGAGCAGAGGCCCAGGGACGTGGGAGTTCAGGGGAACAGCTTTCACACAGCAGGTGTCTCTTGGAACTTCTGCCTTGCCTTGAAAGACTCTGGGAGGCTGGTCCAAATCTGTATTTGTGCCTCTGCATGGCATACCTGGTTTATCCTAAAAACCTGTTGAATGGATTGCAGAGCAGGCTTGTGGTGTGCAGGGAGGGTCAGAGGTGTGTCTTTGTGCTCAGACTGAGAGTAGATTTAGATGGGATATTGGGAAGAAATTGTTCCCTGTGAGGCTCTGGCACAGGTTGGGCAGAGAAGCTGTGGCTGCCCCATCCCTGGGAGTGTCCAAGGCCAGGTTGGATGGGGCTTGGAGCCACCTGGGACAGTGGAAGGTGAGATGGGGATGGGCTTGGACTTGGATTCTGTTCAATTTGATCTTCACTGGGTCTGAGTGAGGATCTCCCTGAACCTGCTCCCTCCTTCCCACTGCTCTGGAGTAATTGTGTGTTGGGGTCATTTTCTTGCCCTCCAGGTGGACAGAAGAGGAGCTGGCCCTGATTAACAGCTGGGCCTTCCAAGGGGAGCGGGTGATCCATGGCAACCCATCGGGGGTGGATAACGCTGTTGGGACCTGGGGTAGGTGTGTTTCAAACTCCCAAACCCAGAGCCCTGTTCCCACCTGAGCAGAGGGAATCCCTCAGTTTGCCCCATCTGTGAGCTGGGACTGGAGCCAGCTGGGATGTTGGGACTGGCTGCAGGAGCCCCAGAGCTCTGTGTCCCTCAGGCAGGTGCTGTGGGGCAGAGACCCCACCACAAATAACTGATATTTAAACATTCTGACAGGAACAAAGAAGCCTAATCCTGTCCCAGGGATAATGCTGCTGAAAATGCAGTTGGACAGCTGTCATTTAGTTTCAATTAGCAGAGACTTCCCAGTGTTTTGAAAGTGTCCTTAGAGACTGTTAATAATCTTTCTAATGAGACCTAATCACAGTGCCTCTGTGAGGGTGGGAGCCAAGTGAGACATTCCTTCTGGACAATGAAATTCCATGCTGAAGGATGGCTGCTCACACGTTCAGTCCATGGAAACCCATGGGCTTGGCTCTGCCCCAGGGAATCTCTGCTGGATTCTGTTATTTCAGGGAAGATTTGCTGCTGGCCAAAGTCTTTGCCTTTTAAAAAATTATTTGATGTGATCCCAGAGTAGAGGAGAGCAAAGGGAAAGGCCCTGGGTTAACTCTGTCCAGCCAGACCCTCTCATTAAGGCAGCAGGGTGAGGCACATTCGTGCTGCTGGAGAACATGGTTCATTTAGCTGGTGTTTCTTGCAATTACTGTCACAGGCTCTGGGTGAGGTTCTGAAGATGAAAGCCCTGCTGTGTTATCTCTGTGCCGAGACAATACATGTGTTTTACTTTAGGTGGAGCCCTGAGATACCAAGCAGGAAAAATCACACCATTAAAGAGGTAATACTGGAGTTTAAAAATAACCCTCACACACAGTGGGTGGAAGGAGTCAGGGAGGGTCTGGGTGGGCGCTGTGGGTGTGAGGATGCTGGGAGGTGGCTGCGGTGTGGGCAGGGCTCTGCAGCCACGTGGGGGGGGTGGGCAGCGTTAGTGCTGCCTCAGTTTGGGGTGGGTGGGGGGACAGTGAAACGTTTGGTCATTATCTGACATTAGATGAACAGAGCACAAAGGATCAATATTAATTTCATGGCATTATGGGCAGCAGGAATGGATCTGCTCCTGGCAGCAAATGACATTGTGGGGAGGGGGAACTTTGTGCTTACCTGGTGGGGGGAAAACCCACTGGCAGAGAGAAATCTGGGTCCTGTGTGTTCCCTCTGCCTCCTGCCAGCCAGGGATAATCTGACTCCATTAAAATCTTTCACAGTGCATGAAATTGCTCTATTAGCAGTTAATGGCCACTGCTGGCTACCCTCATAGAGAGGATTTCAAAGGAAAAATTTTGCTTGAAAAACATGGATTTCAGTAAATACATTACAGTCCTATTTATAGCACTAGTACAGTTGTTCCTTGTGTCCAAGAGGAAAAAGCCTGAACCCCACACTGAACCACCTGCTTAAGTTTTGTGAAACTAATGGGGTTCCTTATCTTGGGTGTCTCAAAGAGGCCTTTGGAGGCAGAATGAGCTGTAGCCTTGAGGACTGTGAAGGAAAGAGGCCAGGAGATGTTTCCTGCCCTTGGCAGGGGCTTGGGATGAGATGAACTTCAAGGTCCCTTCAACCCAAACCACTCTGGGATTCTCTGTCTCCTGTTGCTTCCAGGGTGCCCACGCTGAGGATCTTGCTGACCAACACAAAAGTCCCTCGAAGCACCAAGGTCCTGGTGGCTGGGGTCAAGGAGAAGATCCTCAAGGTGCACCCCCTGTGTGGTTGTGGGGATGGAGATAACTCTACTGTGGGACTGTAGGTCCCCCAGGGATCTTTGGGGAGATCCATGCTGTGGTCACTGCATTCCTGTCTGCTGCTGCCTGGGAATGGGGGTTCAGCTCATCTCCCCCTTTCCTCCAGCATTAGCAGGGCCTGCCACAAAAATCACCAATTTGCAACCATGACAAGAACAGTTCCTTCCTCTGGCCTGTTCCCCTCTCATCCTCCTTTTTCTGCAGGCAGGAGCAGTATTGCCTTGTCATGGGCTGCTCTGTGAATGAGTTGCCCCAAATGGGGTGAGGAGTTGCCCAGCTCAGAGAGACTGGGACCAGTTTCATCCCAGTGCTTTGGAAGGCCAATGTCTCACATCTTCCTTTCCCTTCTCAGTTCCCTGCAATAATGAACCCGGTGCTGGACTCCATCAATGCCATTTCTCAGGAGTGCCAAAGTGTTCTGGAAGAGATGCCTGCAAATCCATCACCAGAGTATTACCCTGTGCTGGAGGTAAGGGGCTTGTTCGCCAGTATTTTTAGACACTGTTACTGTTGAACATCAAAATGTCATTTAAAGAACATTAGGCCTGAGAAAAAACTGTGGTAGCAGGAAATGTTCAGTTCCGAGCGAAACCGTGGTCTGTGTGTGCTGCTCTTAATGCCCTTCCTGGAGCCAGGAGACACAGAGTGCTGCTGTGGGTGGGGAGGGGCAGGGGGACCTGTGGCTCTGGAGGGTTTGTTTCCCTGCCCTGAGACCCTGGAGGGGTGTCTGTGCCAGGGGCCAGCCGTGCTGGTGCTGGCAGTGGCTGTGAGACAAGTGCTCTGTCCCTGCCAGGGCTGGGGTGAGGAGTGAGAGCCCAGAGCCTCCGGTTTGTGAGGGGCTGGTTCTGAGCCAGCTCCCAGTGCCCTGCGCTCGTCCTGGCTCCGGGAACGGCAGACAGAGCTGTGCCCAGAGCTGACCTGACAGTGATGCACGAGGTGCACACAAAGATCTGTTTGTCTTGGCTGAGCTCACAGAGAAGAGGCTGCTGGGGGGAGGAACACGCTTCCGAGTGGAAGAAGTGCTGAGAGTGCTGTCCTGCTGATCCCCAGTGCTGAGGGAGGGGAGCATGTGTGGCTGTGTCCCAGCTGAGGCAGACCTGGCCTGGCCCTGGGAGCCAGCCTGGACAGTCAGCAGCCATTTGGTCCGTGTTGGCATCTGGATCCCTCCCCTTAGCTCTCCCGTGAGCACCTCTGCTCGTCCTTGCTCTTGCCGGTGGGTTGTTCCCTCTGCAGCTGGGAGGCGTCTCCTGTGGGATTCATGGCAAAGTCCTGCTCCCTTTGCACCAAGGGGTGGTGGGATCCTGTGCCCATCAGGTGCAGAACCAGCTGGGGGAGGTCTGGAGTCTGTTCACAGCACAGCTTCACACCACTCCTCACCTTAATTCCATATCCTCAGGCTGTTGGAATTATTGGGGGACAGGGAAGAGGGGAGATAATTTGAGTTATGCTTTCAGAGCCTCACATGGGAGATGCCAAAGCACCCTTGTGTCCCACACCCAGGAAGCAGCACTGCAGTGAGCAGGTCCCTGTCTTGAATCTGTTGTTTTGCCTTGTGCTTGAAGAGCCCACAGAGGCCCAGCTGATTATATTCAGCATATATATAAAAATATATATTTTTGGCTGTTTCTGAGATGTGCAGCTCTGGCCAGCGCTGTATTAGACCCATCGAACTAGTCTAGTGTGTCATAAGCTGTCATCTGATTCCTGGCAGATTTTGGATCAGGAGATGACAGGTGTCTTGGACCATCACAGGCAGTGCTGTGCCCTCACTCAGCCATGTAAAGAGGCCTCTGGATGGACGTGTGTCCAGCCCAGCCCAAGCGGGTGTTGGTCGTGCTCTGTGTGCTGCTGGCTCCTTCCTCTCCCTGCTGTTCTTCAAACACAGGACAGAACGCTCTGGAGGGGGAAGAGGGATCCTTCCTGCACTATCCCCTCCTGTGTGGTGTTGGCAGGAGCCCCGTGTGGAGCCGAGGGAGGGGGATGTGCCCGACACCTGCCCTGCTGTTCCCTGTGAGCTGCAGGCAGGGAAGAGCTGGTGCCGCTGGCAGGAGGAGGGAGCACAGGGCTGCTGTTGGAGAGCCTTTCTGGAGCTGGTGCTGTCCTGGCTGGTGACACCCTCTGGGAGCAGCCCTGTGCTTTGGAGGTGGTGGAGTCAGGGTGTCAGAGGGATTGGGAAGGCAGGGCAGCTCCCCTGTGCCTCTTTGCACGGGGAACCTGCTGTGAAGAGCCTGTGTCTCCATGTGTGCTTATCTCATCTCTCTGTGGTTGCTTTTAGGAGTTCTTTGACATAAACCAACACCACTTGAACGTGCTGGGGGTTGGCCACCCCTCCCTGGACAGGCTGTGCCAGGTGACAGCGTCCCATGGACTGCACAGCAAACTGACTGGGGCTGGCGGGGGCGGCTGTGCCATCACCCTGCTGCCACCAGGTCAGTGCCTGCCTGCTCTGGGCATCCTTCCCCATTCCCCACCACATCCTGGGGGTCAGCTCTGGAGGCAGGAGGGGCACTGCCAGCCCTGCCATGGCTGTGGTGGGCTGTGTCAGGGTGGGGTGGGCTGTCTGGCAGAGCTGCCTGGCACTGGGGGTTGCAAAGGGTCATCCAAGGGCAGTTCCCGGTGTTCATTTATGTGTGTCAGGCCCTGAGGGCACTGGCCCCGTGCCAGAGGCCATGTGTTTGAAGTGCCATGGCCTGTTTTACTCTCCCTGCCGTGGCCCAGCTGACTGGCTGCTCTTGCCTTCCTCTTGGCAGACACCTCCCTGCAGGCCATGGAATCAGCCAAGCAAGACTTGTGTGCCTGTGGATTTGAGTGCTGGGAGACCAAGATCGGGGCCCCTGGGGTGACCCTGCACTCCCTCTGCTCTCTGAAGGCCCCAGTGCTGCACGAGCTCTCCCAGAGCTGAGCTGCTGCCTCTGGCAGGACTGAGCCCTTGGCACCACATCCTCGAGTTTTGTGTGCCTGGAAACGTCTTCCCCTCTCTGCTGTGGGGCTGAGGGCCTCTGCACATGGGTGTGGAGCCAGTCTGGGGGCTGGTGTCACTGGGGATGGGGGCTGCCATGGGGACATGGACACACCTTCTGTGCTTGGGCGGGGTGTGGGTTCGACCCAGGCTCTCAAAATCCTGGTTTGAATTTACTTCCTCAACTGCTGTGCTAATCCCAAGGGGCAGGAGGAGAGGGGCTTGGCTGGATTCCAAGCTGAATTCCAAGCCAGCCAGGATAATGACACTTTGCTGCTTCAGATGCATGTGGTGCCTTCTCCCTCTTCCCTGGTGTCCTGTGGCGGGGCTGGCAAGGTGGATGTGCTTTGACATTTTTGGGTGAAGAGCAGCAGCTTTGGCAGCTCAGGGCTTGATGTTCAGGTCTCTGTCTCTCCTGGACTGCAATTCACAATGGAGAGGAAACCTTTAATACAGCTCTTACCTGCTGCTAATTAAGAGTTGGGTAATTAAAATGCAAGATAGAGCACAATTCTAGTGAAATTACCAGTTTTCACTCTCTTCCCTAATCTCTGCCTGGGCTGATAAGCAGAGTGCTGTAGTCAGGCTCTGGTTTTTATTCATAGGCTCGAGGTCTGGCTCGAACAGCACCTGACACCTGCAAGGAGAGTGACTCCAGGCAAGGGCAAGCTTAACATTTCTCCTTTTAATGGCTCTTCTCTCACGCATCAGCCTTAAACCAGCATGTCCCTGACCCTGCCTGGTGTTGGGCTTACTTTGATGTAATTAAGTAGGGGAAAGAAACCCAAACCACGTCCTCAAAAGCTCACCATAAGATGCAGTTGGCAAACTCTAAAACCTAAATGCATTTAGACTTATTACACAAATGTAAATGCATTTTTTACTCCTGAAATTTTAATGAGTTTTGCCACGAACTGAAGGGAATTGGCAGGGAAGTGGCTGAGCCGGAGTCTCTGGGAGCCTTGAGCTGCCTCTGAGTGACTGTGGTCTCTGCTGTACCTGCCAAAGGGGTTTCATCGTCATTCTCTTTGTCTGGGGTGGGATTTTTAAGTGGGTTTTTAAGTGTATCTCTGCTCGTGAATTGCTTCATTTACAGCTGAGTAATGAATTGGCAGAGGTGGGGAACTTGCCTCCCCCTTCCAGCCCTGGAGTAACAAAATCAAGTGTGAGAAGCTGAGATGTTCTGCCTGCACTCCCAGCAGTGTGGTGACCAGCTTTAGTTCCCTGATCACACGTAAAACTGTCTGGTTTTAATAAACTGAGGGGGTTTTTATGTGCAAAGTGTTCTTTGATAATTATTCTGGATACAAAAGGAGAACAGTACCTTACACTGCTTCAGGAGAGCAGGTCTCAGATGCTGCCTTTCTACATGTCTAATTACAATTCCAATTTGCATCCAAGAACGCCTTTACACTAATCACAAGTCAGAAAGGCTGATAAATAATTTACTATTTTCTAATACAGTGTAATCAATGTGAGTATCTGGGAGCGTGTTGACTTTAACCACTTACATGTGTCTGTACTTGGTGAGGGGTGGCACAAAGAAATGCCAAATCCAGCACGGGGAAGAGTCGCACGTCTGGGGCTGAGCCTCATTAACTGCCTTGCCTGGAGCGAGGGCTGGGGGAGAGAATGGAGAGGAATCTCAGGGAATCCCAGGATCACCGAGGCTGGAAAAGACCCCCCAGACCATCCACTCCAACCTGGGACTGATCCCCACCTTGTCCCCCAGCCCAGAGCTCTGAGTGCCACGTCCAGTTGTTCCTTGGATGCCTCCAGGGGTGGGGACTCCACCACCATCCTGGGCAGCCCCTTCCAGTGCCTGACCTCCCTTTCCATGCAGGAATTCCTCCTGGTGTCCAACCTGAACCAGCCACCCCTGCAGATTTCCTCCAGGTTTACTCATTCCACTGTGCTCCCTGCTGCAGGGGGAGTGGGGGATGTTCCCAGGCTGGGGAGGGCTGTGGGGACAGGAGGGTGACCCGGGCTGTGCTCTGTGGGGCTCTGCTGTGCCCTGAGCCAGGGTGGCACTGCCAGGCGGGACCCACCCCAGCACTGGGGCTCTGCCTTCCCTGTGCCACAGGGACCAGAAGTGCTGAATTCAGCAGCTGGAGCCAGTCCCAGTCTGTTGGAAGTAGGCACAGATTTCACATCCATCTGTGAGCACGGGAGTGCCCATTCCCTCCTTTCCAAGTTCCTCCTTTGCCAGCTCTGTCAGAGGCTTTGCAGGGGCCTCACTACACCCCATGGCAAACCTCAGGGATGTCTGGAATGTATCTTACCCCAACCTCCACATGGGAATCACCCCTTCACTTGCACCAACTTACAAACACTCCCTGTGATTCCTTGAGCTGTGGGGTCCAGGGACCCCATCCCTGCCCCTCCTCAGCCATGGGCAGCAGGAGCAGCTGCTCCCATGGGAATGAAGCCCCACAGGGCCATGGTGGGTGCAGCAGGAGGCACAGCCCCCTCACCCCTCTACTTTGCTGCTTTGGGAGCACACCTGGAGCCCCCTGAGGCCCGTGGGGCGTGTTCTCCCCACGGCTGAGCCGCTCCTGTCCAGCCACCCCCCGGCTCCATGGTGGGGATGTGCAGCAGAGCAGCCACTGCTGCTGAGGGATTAGCCTGGTAATTTGGCTAATTTTTCTCGAGCTTCATTTTTCACATTACGAGCTTTGCAGAAAGACTAACGAGCCTGGATTTGCCTCTAATAGCCAGCACAGGAGCAGGGAGGGGGAGCTGTGCTCCATCCTGGAGGATGGATTGAGGACCTGGGAGCACACCAGGCCCCCTGGCCAGGCCCTTGGGAATGGGGGTCACTGCTGTTTCCTGTCAGCAAAAAGGGAAATGCTGTGTATAAAAATACCTTTCAAAATCTTTTCCTTCATAGCCAGTGCACGGGGCAGCATCACCCCTGGGGTGTCTCCCACTCCCCCCAGGGCTCCTGTGCCCCCCAGCACATCTCCCCTGACCCAGGACCCCCCAGCTCCCTGCCCGGCCCCTGCCAGGCACAGATGGTATTATTATTGTTTGTTTTCACTCCGTGTCAGCAGTGGCTTCTTTCTGCTTGGGTGAAGATGCTGAGGAGGCAGTGACATTATTGGAGAGCATGGAGAGAGCAGAAAGAGGGTCAGGCAGAGAGAGGAAATGTCAGTGCGCAGCCATGGGGGGCTGGGGGGCTGCTGGGCACCCCCAGGGCTCCCTGGCACTCCTGGGTGGGGGAGTGGGGCCGGGGGGCCTCAGGAGGCTGGAAGGGCTCAGCGTGGTGTCCTGGGCTCTGCACAGGGAGCCTGGAGGGCTAGGGGTGTCTGGGGGTCCCCCTAGGGCTGGGGGTGCCCCAGGCTGAGCTGGGACTCCCCCAGAGCCGTTTCAAAGGCGATTTGTAGTTCCCATCCCCTCTGCAGGTGGGCTCTGCCCCCTCTGTGTCCCCTCCCCGGGGATTTCGGGGCTGCCCCGTTCCCAGGGCTGAACAGCAGCCCCAGGGCCTGGGGGAGCCTGTCCCCCCCTGTCCCCCCCAGCCCTCTCCCCTCCCTGCACGCTGAAGGGTTTGAAAGTTAAGTATTACCGTCTGCTTTGTTGTTGCCTAACTACGACAGACAAATTGAGAACTAGTTGTCAAAATGTCAGTGCACAACAAATCAACATTCAAAATGAGTCTCAGCGCTATGTGGTGTATAATTAAAAAAAAATCCTTTTTAGAAATTTCAGCAAGCGTTGGCTCTGCTTTATATTTGTCTGTGTGATTAATAAAGGCAGCTAATTTTCAGACTTTAAAAACAGCTAGAAAATAGCTCCTAATTACATATTAGGTTCCAAGCGGCCCCCGCTGAGCGAGCCTGGTATTGGTGGGCCAGAGAATTTGGCAGGGGCTTAATTACATTCTGAGCATCATCTAATTTTAGTTAAATGTAATGTAATCAGCAGCAGATGTCTGAAATAAAATATGAATTATGAATATGATGAAATTTCATTCTTGAATAAAAAAGTAATTTGCTATTTAGTTCATTAAAGTCGCAGAGGTTTATTAGGGAGCAGGTACACGGTGTGGCTGGTTCTATTAAAATGATATTTCAGAGGGAGCAAGAAATTGCATTAAAGGTGCTAAAATATTCCACCAGGACGATGCACCGGGTGGGAATTAATGTTTACAAAAATAATGGAGCCCCTGTGCTGGCAGCGGCTCCGGAGTTTCTGCTGACACAGGTGATGTCCCACACCCTGGGGGGACCCTCTCCGGGTGTCCTGGGGTGCAGCTGAGCTCTCCACGCTGCTGAGCTCAAGGGTTTCACTTGTTATTTCACAGAATTCCATAATCATTTAGGTTGGAAAAGATCTCCAAGATCGAGTCCACCCTGTTCCCAATCCCCAACTTGTCCCCCAGCCCAGAGCACCGAGTGCCACTTCCAGTTGTTCCCTGGGCACCTCCAGGGCTGGGGACTCCAAACCTCCCTGGGCAGCCCCTGCCAATGCCTGACCACCCTTTCTATGAAGAAATTCCTCCTGATGTCCAACCAGAACCTCTTTTGGTGCAGCTTGAGGCCATGGGGCCGAGAGACCCCAGGATGAGTGCACAGGGGCATCGGGGTGGGCTCCGTGTGCCCCATTCCAGCTTGGCCAGGCCAGGAAGCACCAATTCCCCTGGGACCCTCACGGGACACCATTGCCTGGACATCTCTCCCTGCAGCCTCCTCTGCAGCTTCAGCTCTGAAGTTTCAATTGCTTTCCTCTGTCCCTCAGTGGCCCACGCTGACAGATCAGCGTCTCCCGGAGAGGGAGAAGGACGGCGGGTTCATTATTTCCTTGTATTACCGATGCTGTCATTTTAATCCCTCCTGGAGAAAGGCTGTGCCCGGGCTGGGGCTGAGAGTCCTGCCCACCTCCAACGTGCTCTCCAAGGAAACCCCGTGGCCAGTTCATCCTGCACAGCAGGAAATCCCAGGGCACATCCCGCCTGGCCGGTGCCGGTGGCTCCGTCGTGCCTGGCACGGGCGATGCTCGCGGTGAGCGCCGGTGCCGGCGTTGTGGCACAGCCGGGCTGCCACACTCACCAGCGTGGGCTCACCGTCCTCCCTCTTCTATTCATCAAGGGCATGACAGCTAAAATTCATTTGAAGATGAAGAAAGTGCCGGCTAATCCTTTCTGGGAGACAGTGATAGACTGGCGGCTCGGGAAGAATTGCACAGCAGTAATGAAATTAGGCTAAAACTGCTGGCGGATAGCAGATAATTGCCCTTGTCTGTCACGAGGAATAACATCTCCCAAATCCAACACAATGATTGTTAAAGTTGCAGGAATTTCTTTTATTTATTTTACGGGCTCGGGGTTGGCTTTCCAAAGGTCTCTCCCAGAAAAATCAAGGAGTGGGAGTTGTGTGCTCACCTCTTGCCTTCCACGGGCACTTCCATCGCCTCGGCCACGGCTGATCATCTCATCGGCCCTGGCGGAGCAGCACATGGAGTGTCACCACGATGACAAGGGATCCCCAGCATGGGACCCCCTGGGGCTGTTCCCAGGGAGCAGGAGAGGAACCAGCACCATGTGCTGCTCGGAGCTGGTGGCGGTGCCACTGCTGGTCCGGACCCAGCTCCTGATGACCTTCTGGTGCTTTCCAGGGGGAATCCTTCCCCCAGCACCAGGTCCTGCCTGCCTGGTGCTGGTGTGGGAGCTGCTGCTGGGGCAGCCACACGAGCCCTGGCACCTGGTCCGTGCTGCCCAGCAGCCGTTGGCTCTGTAATGGATGGGGGCGGTGGCCCGGCGCGGCTGAGCGACTGCACGGGCTGGTGCCGCGATGTTTTATGCGCCAGGGCTGGCACGGGTAATTTACTGCGCCCGGCAATAACATATTTCACTTCCCGTCTCCCAGATGAAGATTACTTGTGTTTGAAAGTGCCTGAACACACACTCAATTCTGCTTAAACGCTCACAGGCAGCCGAGCGCGGATCGTCCCGGCAGCGCGGCCGCCCTGGCCCTGTGCTGGGGTGGCATGGAATGAGGATGGGGACAGGGATGGGGACAGGGATGGGGACAGAGATGGGGACAGGCTGGACCACAGCCCCTGCTCCCTCTGGAGCTGCTCACAGAGCTGGGCAAACCCTCCCACAGCACCCGGTGCAGCGGCTGGAAATATGCAATCCACCTTCCCTGACATTTAATCCAGCCGGGCGAGGAGCTCCGTGGCATTTCTGAGAGGGGCTGGGGAAAGGTCAGAGGGTGGAAAAGGTTGGCAGGGTCAGTGCTCCGGCCTCACCCTGCGGCTTCTCCTGAGCCCCCCCGGACAACTGGGGCACAGGCACCACAGAGGGTGGGTGTTGCTGCCCGTTGCCAGTGGTGGTGGGTGGCATTCCCATTCCCATTCCCATGGAGAATTCCCAGTCATTTTGCAGGCATGGGGCTGCCAGCCTGAGACCCTGGCAGGGCTGGGAGACCCCCGGTGAAGCCTTTGACTGTGGCACAACCTCTGTGTGCCCACGGTGCTGCTGGGCTGTGTCCTGGAGGAGGTGGGCATGGATTTTGGGACACAGCAAGGCTGGGATCAGGTGGGCTGGCCCAGAGCTCCCCTCAGCTCCCTGTGGTCACCCATGGCCACTGTCATTCTGCCATGGTGACCGTGCCCGAGGGGACCTGCGGTGCCATCCCCATGTCCCGATGGATTCGGGATGGAGCCCCTCTGCTGGAGCTGGGTAATTTCTGATTAAGGATTACTGTACCATCGGCTTGGTTTGATTGCAGATGTTTTTAATTATATCGTATAAGATCGTATTATGTAATTGCATTTATCTGATTGAAGCCTTAATTGTAGGATTTCATAATGGTTTGACTGGGTAAATACACCGTCGTGTCTGTTGTCCCCCACTGAAAATTAGGTGCTTCATGTCTTTATTGCATTATCCTGGAAAGGAGCTCAAATTGGGAAGGAAGGAATTAGGAGGGAGAGAAGAAAGGAAAGGCAACTTTGTCATAGAATCGTGGAATCCTGGAATGGTGTGGGTTGGAAGGGACCTTAAGGATCATTTTGTTCTGACTTCTGCTATGGGCAGGTACACCTTCCACTAGACCAGGTTGCTCTTCCATGGACAGGGACACCTTCCTTCTCCTCCAAGTCCAGAGATTGTGGTCTCCTTCCCAGCACAGCCACCAGAGCTCATCCTCCAGCTGGGCATCCCTTCCAGGGGGTCTTCCATGAGCAAGTGAGGGAAGGCAAAAATTCCTATTTCCATTAATAACAGCACACAGCAAATAATTGGAAAGCTCTCCACCTTAATGCCCTAAAAAACAGCTGCTGGCAAGGGGGGTGGAGGGCTCTGAGCCCTGCCACACTCCCTGCACCCCCTGCCCTTGGGGGGTCTGGTGTCTCTGGGCAGCAGGAGGGAGGGTTGGGGTGTGTGGGAGCCTTTTCTCGGGCTGAAATCCGCAACATGTGGTTCACACGGAGCCTCCTGGCTAATGGGTTTAGGCTTAGGGGAATATGCACAAATCCAGCGGCTCGCTGTCACTCCGCCCGGAGAGCTAAGGTGATTTCATTAGGATTTAGCTTTAGAGAAAAGTCTCTGTCTCTCTCGCTCCCCCCTCACGCTCCCTTTAATATTATTTTTATTCAATTACATCAGCAATTCATGAAACTTCAAAGGCGTTTCATCAGCGCAACCCGAATGCTGCCGGATCGTGTGCTTGAAAGGGGGGAAGAGAAGGAAAACATAAGCTGCTGCTTTAATGGAATTACTGAAAGGGGCTTTTTAATTAAAAACAAAGGTTGGGCTGAGGTCTATCCATAATTCAGTGCCGCTGGATGTAATATCTGCCGGTGGTTTAATTTTAATAAATGTATGTATTATTAACGGTGGGATCTATATTTTCCAAGCCTGAGGAAGGCCCAGCTGTTCCCTCAGGTCTGGCTGTTGGTGCCATGGGGGGCACCAGGGGACACTCGGTGGCCACAGGGCAGGGGAAGGGGCCGGGGCTGCTCCCAGTGACCCCCCCAGTGCTGCACCGGCCACAGGAGCTGCCCTAGCCCTGAGTTAATCACCAGCAGCACCTGCGTGGGTTATATAGACAACTCCAGCCTTTCTTTTTGATGATTTCCTCTTAATTAGCCTCTATTAATGAGATGTGACCTTGTCTAGCATGTGGTTCTTTGCCACCATCTGCCCGTCCCACCCCGGGCAGGACAGGGATGTCCCCAAGGCCAAGGACAGCCGGGCGGTGGCTGAGGGGACAATGACACGCAGTGACCCAGCCCATGGATCTGCTCCCACGGGAGGGTCCCACCCCTGTGCCCCTCCTGTGGGGTGGCACCCCCTCCCTCCCCCGTGCCAGCGCCGTGCTAATAAAAACAAATTAACTTGTATCGGCGCTAATTTCCCCCCATCCATCCAGCACAGCCTCGCTCCGAGGGCCATCCCAGGGGCCGGGGGTTTGGGCACACTCTAATGAGGAGCAGGCGGCAGTAAAAGTCCTTCTAATAGGATTTATTTACTGTAATTGTGATTCGAGGCACAGTGCCACGGCCCGGGGAGCCGGCGGGGCCGGAGGAGGGGGCTTTGCCACGGCTGCACATCCTGGGGAACAGATAGAGCCAAAGGGAGGGAGCTCCCAGCGGGATCCAGGGAGTCCCACCCGCCCCAGGGCACGGGGCAGGGCCTGTCCTGGCAGAGCCACCTCTGTCCCTCACTCCAGCAGGTGTTGGACTCCATCCCAGAGATGCCAACCAGAACAAGAGCCCAGCTGGGCTGGGTTTGCCCCCAAAAGTGGGGTAGTGTAAGGAGGGGAGGGAGCAGGGCACTAACCATGGTCTGCTTGACTTCCCTGCAAGACTGAACATCGGGATGCAGAAGCTGCTGGCTGAGATCCTTTAAACCTCCCAGCTCCATGGGGGCATTTGTGGGAAGCCCCAGCCCCTCCAGGCACCCCTATCGTGCCAGTGGGCACCTCACCTGCAATTCCATTCAGGAAGGGATGAGAGGGGAACACTCCCATGCAAAGGAGATAATTAAAAACTTGAATTAGCAATTAGAGGCAGCACTGGGCACAGCCAGGCCATGGAGGGGAGCCCCCAGCCCAGACCATTCCCTCTGGGAACCACCCCAGCCCCCCCTGCAGCCTCGTGTCCTGTACCTGTGGCTGGGACTGCTCTGAGGCCCTGCAGCCAAAGGGATGCTCCATGTGCTGCTTCCCAAGCATCCCACCAGGAGCTGTGGGGCAGGTTATGCCACCTGGCATTGCCAGGGACAGGTCACCTGTCACATTTCAGGGTTTCCCTCCGGAGCTGTGCTGTGAAATTTGCTTCCATGGCTCATCTCCATCCTCCTGAGCAGAGGCACTTTGGAGGTTTGGGAGCTGAGGGTGCTCCGTGGCCTCAGGGATGCTCGGGCAGTGCTGAGGTCGCTGCTCCTGCACGTGTTTTGTTCTCCTGGCAAAGACAGCACTGGCGCCCAGACGCCCCTCTCCAGGCTGGTCCTGATGCCAGGGGGCACAGCAGCTCTGCCCCACTCCTGCCCTCATCCCGGACACTCGGAATGTGCCTCCCCTCCCGGGGTACCCAAACCTGCCGGGAGTCCCCGAGGAGGGAGCGGAGCCAGGAGAGCTTTTCTCTGGCTCACACTTCATTATTGTTGCTAAGGAAACCTCTTCCCAGGATCTCGCCTGGAACACGTCTGCCTCGGCGGGGCCGCACATCCATCTCTCCCAAAGTGCCCTGGGAGCGGAGCCGGCGCAGACAAAGGCCGGGATGGAGGCGGGAGGCTGTGCCGGGACCACGCTGCGGCTTTGAACCTCCCGGCCGGGAGCGGGGATGCTCCGCTCGGGAAAGTTGACAGGGATCGTTATACAAGAAAAATAAATCCAAACAGAATTCCCTACCCACCCCCAGCGCCGGCTGGCAGCAGGAACAGGAGTTTGCAGCCGTGGCCTCTGGCACATGGCACCAAGGGCTGGCACAGCAGCAGGGGGAGCGTGGATCACCCCAGTCCTGTTCCACCCCATCATTCATTTCGGTCCCCGACTCACAGAGGGGACTGATGCTCCCGTGTCCCCCCCGCCCCGTTCCCAGCTAATCCTTCCCACTGGAGTGAGACACGTTCCCAGCGTTCGGAATGAGCGATTCCCACATTGATTTGTAGCTTCCTTTTGATGCTGCAAGAATTTATTCCTCGGGAAAATGCTTTCTGCAGCCATCAGGGATTATTGATGGTGTTGAACTCGCTGACTGCCCTCTGGATGGCAGCTGGGCCCTGGCACGCTGTGGTGCCCACAGGATGGTGTGGGGGGACAGGGACACCCCACTTTCAGGGCAATGAAGGTGGAGTTCTCCCAGTGTAACGAGTTCTGGGAATTGGGAAAAATATTGCTGAGGCTGGAGTGGCTGTTGGGTATTAGAGCACAACTTCAGGGGGGAGCATGGCACTGCCAGTCCCTTTTTCTGGGTCCTGGTGGCTTGTGCAGCCCCCCCAGGGATGCTCCCAGAGACTTGGGAGTGCCTGGCCCCAGCGGGGTCCCCTCTCCCTCCTGGACTGGGTGGCCCCAGTGGAGCACAGGTGCCCACAGCCATGTGCCAGCCCAGTGCCCTGTGTCCTCCAAAGCCCCACACCACGGAGGTGCCTTTTGTCCCACGCCTGCCAAGCCACTACCTCCACCTCTGCTATTTTCCCCCTGCATTCCTCATTAAAGAAGACTCCAGATTTCCCAGCCTGTCTCCTGGTTTTATATTGAAAAGGCTAAATGATATGCTGACACCTTAATTACACCCCATTGTCACAATGCAGCGTGGAAGTGGTGTGAGTGATATGAGAAGAAAGGGCTGTGGCGTGCGTGGCAGATCCTTTGATTCGCGGTGGCAGGTTGGGAATGACACAAACGGGGGCTCTCGGCGGCGTCACCCCCACGTGGCACCCGGGCCCTGCCAGCCCCAGTGCCACCCTGCCAGGGCATGGCTGCCTTGGGGGACAGGGCGGTGCCACCGGCGTGGGACCCATCCAAGGCTGAGTGCTGTGGCCAAGGCCAGACACGTGGGTGGCCCCAGAGCTCTCAGCCACCCTGTCCCTGCTCTGTCCCCATCCCGGCCGAGGGCACGGGAGGCCGCGGCCACCGGGAGCACCGAGGCTCCCTCCTTGGCAGAGACCCCAGCCAGGCAGAAATGTGCCAATTAAGCACTGGCTGCTGATTAGTGGGGGGCTGGGGAATTCGCCCTCCCCTGCACGCCGTGTTCGGAAAATCAGCGTCACCCGCGCGGCAGCGGTGCTGGCACATGGCCACACATCCCTGGAACTGGCATGGCCACCCATCCCTGGAACTGGCATGGCCACCCATCCCCGGCACTGGCACAGCCAACCACCCCCGGTACAGGCACAGCCACTCATCCCCGGCACTGGCACAGCCACCTATCCCTGGCACTGGCTCCCTCCATCGCCAGGGGGATGGCAGGCACTGATGGTGACACCAGGGGTGGTGGCACACTGTGCCCAGCTAAAAATACTCCCCTTCTACAAGTCTGGGGCTGTTTAAGTCTCTCCAGTGCCTGTTGTCACAGCTGTCACAGGGTTGGTGGCTCCCCCGCCCCACACAGACTTGGCTTTGCCTTTTTGGTAGCTGAGTGCATGCCCAGGGGGATATTGGGGCAGGGGACAAGCAGTGTGGGACCCCCCAACTCCGTGGGACCCTGCAGGAGCTGCCCCTTGCCATGGGTGCTGTGGGAGGGTGCAGGTGACACCCCTGTCCCCCAGGAGGCCCCACTGTCCCCCTTCCCTGCCATGGCAGGGACGGGCATAGCCAAGGTCAGGGTTGTGCTTCCCCCTCCTCACACTTGTCAGGAAGTGGCAGCAGTGGTGGCACTTGGGCAGCACTGGTGGCACGTGGCCTGTCCCCTGGCCTGTCCCGCATCCGATGAGGCTGGGAAAGAGGAGAGGGAAGAGCCAGGCAATGTTTTCCATTAACAAAATGTTACCTTTTCAAGTGACACGATGTGGGAACAGACATCAAACAGGCAGACGGATGGCCAGGAGAGGCACTTCTCCAGAAGCACTCAGCAAACGCATTTGTTTTGGAAAACGCTGTCCCGGGGGAGCGCGGGCGGGAGCGGGAGCGTGTTCAAACAACTGGAAAAGCCTTTGTGGGATGCGCGGCCGAGCCGAGGAGCGGAGCTGCTCCTGCTGCCCGGCAGTGGCACCGGGGACCCCGGGCACGCCGGGCTGGAGCCTTCCCCGGGGGCCCTGGGTGCCAGCTCCCTGTCCCTGCTCTGTGCCCCGTGGCCCAGCCCCATGGCCCAGCTCTGCCCCAGCTCCCTGTCCCTGCTCTGTGCCCCATGGCCCAGCCCCATGGCCCAGCTCTGCCCCAGCTCCCTGTCCCTGCTCTGTGCCCCGTGGTCCAGCCCCATGGCCCAGCTCTGCCCCCGCTCCATGGCCCTGTCCTGTGCCTCCTCCTCGTGTGTTTTCCCTGTGTCCCTGCCCCGTCCCCGCTCTGTGTCCCCAGCCCTGCAGACATTGGTGACTCAGGCCAATTATTGCGGAGCAAAGGAGAGATTTGTGTCCCGGCTCCGTGTGCCACCCCGGACAATGCCATGCCGTGCCATGCCGCGGGCACCCGGACATTCCAGGGCGGTGGGGGCAGACAGGGAGAGCTTCAGGTGGGGACAGACCCCAGGGGGCACCGCTGGGAAGGCTCCAGGAGCCAATTTACATGCAAATGTCCTTATTAATCAAGGACAACAGGAGGAATGAGCAGAAACCCCCCAACACAAGGGCAGAGGCTTTTTCACCGGATGCTTTTCAAAGTTGCTAATGAGGCATCAGCAGCTCTTTTCAGCGCCAGATTATTTGCTGTCTGGATTCTCCTGCGATCCGTCTCCTCCACTCCCAGCCTGTCCCCAGCCTGGCCCAGCCTGTCCCCAGCCCAGCCCGGCTGCAATGGCAGAGACCGGGGGGAAACCGGGGCAGGCAGAAAACGCCACCGGGTGCGGTGAGAAGGGGACAGCCCTCGGTGGGCAGTGTCCCCCCGGCCGTGCTGCTGCTCCCTGGCCCCAGACAGTGTCCCAAGCTGCCCCCGTGTCTCCATCGCTCCTGCGACATCCTTTTATCTTCTCCCGTCGGCAGAAGGGGCTGGAAACCCTCCTGGCACGGCTGAGCCGCTCGGGAAGGTGCTGTCTCCGCCTGTGCCGTGTCCTCGTGTGCCATCCTGCCCACCCGTGCGGGCCGTGCCCACCCCATTGCCGGGGCTCTTCCCGCCGCGTTTGTTCCTGCGCGGGGCTTTGTCTGCGCCCTTAATCTGATTTCGTGCACTTCGGGCGCAGGAGCCTTGGCGAGGAGGGGGAGAGGGAGCCGGGGCGGCTCCAGGGGGGGCTCGGAGGTGCCGCAGCAGCGCCCTCGGGAGGGAAACCTCGGTGGGGGCTTTGGGGGCACCCCCGGGGCTGTTTGCCCACTCTGGTTGTGTTTCCCGGTTTCCATCCTGAGATGGAAGGGCTGCAGAGGGACTGGGAAAGTGGGGCATGAACTGGGCTCACAGGGCACCCACAGCCCCCCCAGCCGTCCCTGTGGTCCCACAGCCCACTCGTGTGCCACTCAGGGACCCCGAGCAGCACATGCCCAGGGGTGACCGTGTGCCCGGTCCTGCTCCCGGCCCTGGGGTGGGATCTGCCAGCTGTAATGACAAGAAGGATGTTGGCACCTGGTACAGTCCTGAATGAACCCCTTGATCTCCCTGGATGGAGGGACTGGCCACACTCAGGGCAGTGGGATCCTCAGGGATACCCACACAGTGGGGTCCTCAGGAGTGCCCAGAGCACCGGGATGCTCAGGGACACTGAGGGCACCTGGGGCCAGAGCACTCACCTGGCACTTGTGGGACAGGAGGGATGGCTCTGCCCACACTGGGGGTCCCATCCCTGCCCTGTGTGCCAGCACCATTCTCGGGTGCCTGAGCAAACCCAGGAGCCAGGATTTCAGAGCTGAAACACTGGGATTGCTTCATGTCCATCCTGCTTTCCCTGCCAGCCCTGCTGGGAGACAGAGCCAGCATTAAAAACCACAAATAGGACACAAGAGTCATCAAAATAAAATAGACATGTTGTGGTGACCCCCCTGCACAAACAAACGCTGCCGTGATTCAATTAGCGGAGCAGTTAAGCAGATAATATTGTTAAGCAAAGCAAAACAGCCTTTTGATGTGTTAATCATTCTCGTGCCTTGAAAAAGTCACCAAAAGCAAAGAAATCTGGGCCCCCTTTGAGGGGAGGTGGTGACACAGGGATGGCAGGAGCGGGATCAGGGCTGAGAGGTGGGATGGGGATGGAGAAGGGTGGGAGGGGGTCCATGGGGACTCATGTGCCATCACCCACCTTGGCATGTCAACCACGTCTCTGATTTTATTTCGATTTCATTTAACTGAGGCAGTTTCTGAGCCGCTCAGGGGCTGTGGCTGCCGGCGGTGGCTGCGGCGTTTCTCGGGAATTTGATACAATTTCCCAGTGGGAAAGAACCAATATTGAAGATCTCGGGCTGGAGCAGCCAGACAAAGTGAATCCCAGGCACTGGGCTGGAAAAATTGCTGGGGAAATTGGCATCAAAGTCAACCGAAAGTTTATTCAAATTCCCCCCACAAACTGTCTCTGAAGACAAACTTGTACGCGGTTCCAGAGCAATCTGCTGGTTCCACAGGAGCCAAAGGCACAGGTGAACAGGATCCAGTGGATCCCATGGGGATCAGAAATCCCTCCAAAGGTGCCAGGAGGGAGCTGGGATTGGCATTCCCTGCGAGGAGGCCGGGTGGGTGCTGCACGGTGCCACTCTGCCTTCCCATCACCCTCCCAGCAGCAGGAGCTGAATAATTGATGCAATTTGAGTAACGCTGGGGTTTGTAACGATGCTGGAACACACAGATGAGAAGGTTGCAATGCAAAGCTGATGGCAAACAGTTGTTGTGGGGCTGGGGCTGCAGGGAGGGGCCAGCACCCAGCACTCCACCGCAGCTCCTGGGATGGATGGGGGGTAGGAAACTGCTCCTCCCACCACAGCACTGCTGCTCCAGCACCGAGGTGCCTTTGCTGAATGATTGTCCCACAAATCATGTCACATTCAACAATAAATTCTTCCCTGGGTGTCCCACAGAACCCTTGGTCCTGTCACATCCTCAGGGCCCCCGAGGGCGCTCTCAGGGAGCAGGTGTGGAGGAGCAGCATCCCCTTTGGAAAAGGCCAAGGCAGGAGTTTTTCCAGGGGTACATATTTGCCCTCCTACCCCTTCATGCCCCCTTGGCTTTGGGTCCAGGGCCTCGTGCCAGCCTGTGGGGCTGGAGCACTCCCAGCTCCAAGCTGGGGATGATGGAGCTGCTCCCACCCATGGCTGCCTTTAATCCCCACAATAAATAACAGCACAAAAGACTTTGTGAAGTTCTCAGAGCTGCGTGTGCCGAGCAGCCTCCAGGCACTGTTTGTGAAGAGAGGTTATTAAATTGATTTTTTTTCCCCTTTACATGCTCAATGAACATTAAAATTAAAGTTCTGCTCAGGCTCCCCCCAGGGTGAGGAGGGGCTGTGGTGCAGCAGAGGTGTGCCCACGTGCCAGCACCGTGCGTGGGAGCTGGGGCAGCTCTGCCATGCTGGAAGGATGATCCTGGCATCACTGGGATGAGTGGGATGGGGATCAGTGGGGATGGAGAGGAACCAGGACCAGCAAACACCTGAGAAAATTCTGAGAGCCAGAAGGCAGCCCTGGCTCAGGGAGCAGCTCTGCACCTCTCAAGGGGCATTGCATGGGGGTGGCAGTGCCATTTCATGGGGGTCACTGATGGCTGGAATGTGCTGGCACAGCAGGGAGGGGGCTACAGGTGCCAGCGTGGGTGGCTGGACCATGGTTCTGCTGCTGGCCCTGCCACTGGGGCACATCTGGTGCTGGGGCACATCTGGGCACTGCTCAGGGCACATCTGGTGCCAGGGCACATCTGGGCACTGCTCAGGGCAGGTTTTGCAGCATCAGGTGGGAGGCAAGGGGTGACCATGGGATACAACAGCCCTCTTGTCCCACCAGGAATGGCGTCTTGGGATTTGGGCTGGGGGAGGCTCCCCACAGCCATCCCTTCCTCCTCCCCAGTCCCCTCACTCCTCCTCCCTCCCCAGCCCCAAGGACTCGAATCATTGCCTAATTTAGAAAAATGACAGGGAGACGGTTTTCCACTGACACAGTCACTACTGAAAATTTACTTCAAGGTTCATTGTTGGCAATGTCAAAAGTGATGAAAACCAATAAAAAGAACCAGCCCAGCATGAATGTCTGGGTGACAGCGCGCGGGGGGGGCCGCCCCAGCCCCCTCGCCGCAGCCTCAGCCTGTACAGATAAAAGGTAATTGAAATGTTAGTTCCATTAATATTTCAGTGTGCCCCACATCTGACAGCCGCGCTCCCAGCCCCGGCTCCTGCGCTGCTGGGGGTGCAGCTTTCCCACAGCCCCAGCCCAGCCTTGGGCGGCACCGAGGGTGGCCCTGAGAGGCACTGGAGTGGTGTCCCAGAACCAGCACGTGGTGCTCAAGGTGCAGCCCTGGGCCTGGAAGAGCTTGGGCTCGCTGTGGCTTGGGCTGGGCCCCAGTGTGGAAGTTTCCCACAGTGTCAGCCCATCGTGGGTATCAGGCAGGGCCAGCGACACCGAGAGTGTCCCTGAGTGGCAGCAGAAAGGGGTGTGATGCTCGTGGTACAGCCCTCGTTCTTCAAGAGCCTGGACTCACCCTGGCATTGGCACAGGTGTCAGGTGGGAGATGGGGGTGGAGGTTTCCAGCAGTCCCTGCCCTGTGTGGGTGTTGGGCAGGGCTGGGTGGCACCTGGGGTGTCCCTGAGAGGCACCAGAGCAGGGACCCCGGCACGTGGTGTCACAGTGCAGCCCTGGCCCTGCAAGAGCTTGGGGTCACCTCAGCACAGGCTCCAAGGTCAGAGATGGGCAGAGTCGCTGTGTGCCACCACTGGCAGCACATCACAGCCCAGCACGGCTCACCCAGCACAGCTCACCCAGCACGGCTCACCCAGCACATCATGGCCCAGCACAGCTCACCCAGCACGGCTCACCCAGCACATCTCACACCTCACATCTCACCCCTCACATCTCTCCCTGCACATCTCACCCCTCACGTCTCTCCCCGCACATCTCACCCCTCACGTCTCTCCCCGCACATCTCACACATCTCACCCCTCACGTCTCTCCCCGCACATCTCTCGCCGAGCTCTGGCACATCTCACCCGGCGCGGCCCCCCCCGCTCCCGACAGCGCGTTTCATCTCTCAGCGCGCCCGCCTCGCCGCATCCTCATCTATATCAAAGCATCAGGCAAATTAAATTGTTTGCAAAGTACCGTCTGCGCGTCTGTTTTATTCCTGCTTTGGGAGAACACGACGCTGCCGCGGCTGTGCCATTTTGTTGAGTTTTCCCCGTAATTCGTGTTCAAAGCAGCGCCCGCCCCGCCCGCCCCCGCCACCGGCAGCGCCGTCACAGCCCCGAGAACATGCGGGGCCCGGGGGAGCCCCGGGGAACGTGGAGCGGGTCTGTGGGGTGCTCTGGGATTGGGAGGCCAGGGATGGGCAGGATGTGGGCAGTGTGTGAGCGAGGCCTCCGCTCCACCCGCAGCACCGAGTGCCCCTTGTGGGTCACCGGGCAGAGGGAGGAAGATGCTCTTCGGGGACTTGGGCACCCACAGGTGACACCAGCCCACGTGCCCCCCGTGCCAGGGCGATTTGGATCTCCCAGCGGGACCCCTCGGGATGAGGGTCTTGCACCAGGCCCAGACCCAGCTCCGTCACAGCCCAGGGTCTCCCAGGGTCTCACACCCCCTGGGTGCCAAAGCAAACAAACAAAGCCAACTCTCACCACCAAACTGCTTCCCGTAAATCCTCCGCTTCCCGCTGCGCTTCGGAAAAAGCCCTTTTTCTTCTCCATTGACTGGTGGTGGCCGGAAACTGCTGTGTGCCAGCGCCCAGGAGGGTGGGATGTTTGTCACGGAGCCAGGGGGTGCAGGGAGAGGGCAGACATCAAATCACCTTTTATAGAACCTGAGCTCTCCCGTGCTGTTCCCTGATGGGTTTTCACCTTTTCTCACTTTCATGGCAAAGAATTGAGTTTAACTTGACTTTTTTTAATTGGGTGGTGAAGCCGCTTTGCACCCAGGGTGCCCTCGGGGCGATGGGCAATGCCCACATCCAGCCCTCCCCACGGGCACTTCCCCGCTGGGGGCTGGGGCGTTATTTGTGTTACAAAAAAGCAGATTAAAAGCTGAGAGAGCAATTCATTGCCGGTGAATTGCTGAGGCGCTGTGTGCAGCAGGAGCTGCTGCAGTTGTCTTGGTCCTGAGCCACGGTAATTGTATTCTATGAAATATTTATTCATTTTCATTTCAATTTCATTTCCAACATGTATTTCCTATAAAATGATGTGGGGGGAAAGGGAAAAAAAATCGCCCTGGCTGCATTTATCATCATCACAGGTTCCTTCCCAGAGCTCCCCGAAGGGGCACCCGCCGGGCACGACCACACAGGGTGCCAGGGCCGGCTTTTCTAAAAACTTTAAATGCCATTTTTCATTCTTCTGGGGGCCCACGGGGACTCAGGGGGTGCTGGGCATGGCAGAGCCCAGTTCCTGGCGCTCCTCCCTGGCTCCTGGGAATCCCAGGGCACCAAGTGGAGCAGAGCTGAGCACAGTGACGTGAACCAGGGGGGGCTGAACTGCCCCTGGGCAGAGCAAAATACACCTACACGTCCTAAAATGCCCCTGTATACACTAAAAGATGTCTCTGCACTCTAAAATAGCCCTTTGCACACCAAAATACACTCACACACACCAAAATAGCACCTCTCACACCAAAATGCCCCTCTCACACCAAAATGCCCCCATGCACCCCAAAAGATCCCTGTACACCCCAAAATACACCCATACCCACTAAAATGCTTCTGATCACAGTAAAATGCACCTGGAGCACCCAAACATTCCTACACAGCCTCAGATGCCCCTGTGCAACCCAAAATACCCCCTGGCACCCTGAAATGGCCCTATACATACAAAATACCCCCATACACCCCCAAATACCCCACACACATTAAACACCCCCAGTGCAGAGTAAAACACCCCTGTCCAACCTAAAATACCCCCCCAGACAGCAAAACACACTTGTCTACCCTAAAATACCCCCATAGACACCAAAATACCCTTGTGCACCCTAAAACACCCCCACAGGCACTAAAATACCCCCGTGCTCTCTAAAGTACCCCCATAGGCACCCAAATAGCTCCCTAAAACACCCCCGCAGCCCCCGCAGCCCCCGGGCACGGTGCCCACGGGCACCTCAGACCCCGCACCTGCCCCAGGGAGGTGGTGCCCGTCCAACCCCCACCCACGGGCGGCTCCTCCCGGTGATTATTCCCAGGCTGATGGCAAACACCGCCTGATAAACAGCTGATTCCTCCTCCCCGCAGCCCCGGGCCCGATTTGCATACAATAAATATCGCCCTCGGAGCGCCGGGCCCTGCTCATGCCTTATTTATGAGGAATAAACACGGGGTCGAGTTTGCATAATCAACACGTATTTAATTTGCGAGCTCTTCCACGAGGGTTCGGGCTCTAATCAGGCTCCGCGTGCCGCTGACAATCAAGGTGGAAACATCTTCATTAAGGGCTGGCGGGTTCCGGAGCCGCCGGGAAGGCGCTGGGTGCCCGCCCGGGGTGCCAGGGCTGCGGTGCCACAGCCACGGGCCGCGACTCCCCTTCCGTCCCACTCCCACCAATTTCCCTTGGCTGCCTCTCAGCCCGAGTTTTACTCTAATTTGGTGATCCTTCCTTCCTCCAGTATGCAAATGTATGCAAAGAAACACCGGGGCTCCTATTAAAATGCCATGAAAATCTAATGAAATTAATGTTGGCAACAAATATTACCTAATGGAAGAGCCTCTGGGAAAAAAACCGAGTGCAAATATATATTTGCACATATTTAAAGGCCTCTGTCAAGTAGTTTAGCTCCACAGTTTGGATGTTATTAAAAAGGAGGGGGAGGGAGCCCTGTGTTTTCCAAGCCCAACATGAGCAGAAAGGCTTCATGAATTATATTTTTAATTTCAGTGGAAACTGGAGCTGATGTAACTGGGAACCTCCAGCCACTCCTGATGTTCAGGTAAAGCATCCCAGGCAGAGGTGGGAGCTGAGCCAGGGAGGGGAGGGGAGCTGGGAATGCTGCAGCCCATCCCACCTGGCCACCACCATGGCCAGGGAACAGAACTGCCCAGCCAGGGGTCACCGTATCCATTGGGCATCCTGTGTGGAGAGCAGCCCATCCAGCGGGTATTCCATCCAGGGAACGCTCCATCCAGGGAATGCTCCATCCAGAGAGCCTCCAATTCTGTGCATATCCCACCTGGTGCTCATCTCATCCAGTGAGCATCCCATCCTGCAAGCAGCCCTTCCATCAGACCTTGCAGGCCTTGGGGCTGGGCAGGATCCACCCATCAGGCACCCCACCCACCAAACATCCCACCCACCAAACATCCCACCCATCGGACATCCCACCCATCGGACATCCCACCCATCAGGCATCTTCCCCCTGGCACCATCGCATCCAGGGAGCATCCCACCTGGAGAGTGCCCTACCCAGAAAGAGCAGTTGCAGTGAGCATCACATCCAGTGAGCACGAGGATCACCACAGGGACTGGTGGCACAGAGGGCTCCCTGGGGAGGGGACACTCAATTATCCGTGTTTATTAACTGAGGTGTTCATACTCCAAAGCCACCCGGCAGTGACAGCTCATTATAAGCTTATCTCTCACCGAGGCTACTCCTCGTCAGCAATTACAACAGCTCCTATTAATTCCTCTTTAAAGGAGCCCTGGCAGGTAATATCTGCCCCTAAATTTAAGATTTGTTAAAAAAAAAAAGAGACCTGAGTGCCAATACACCCATTAATTATGTGACATTTAAGGTTTTTTACCAATTTACATTAGACACAGGGTGTTTTCCCTTCAGACTCTCCAGCAGCTTTCAAATGGCTTTGAAAGTCTCTACAAAGATGTGACCCTGCTCAAATTCTGGGGACAAGCCCCATCCTGCCCCATGGAGGGTCCCCAGCAGGGGCTGTGCCCAGCAGAGGTGATGGCTGTCCCACCCCTGGAAGTGTCCAAGGCCAGGTTGGACAGGGCTTGGAGCTGCCTGGGCTGGTGGAATTTGTCCCTGTCCATGGCAGGGGGTGGAACGAGATGGGCTTTAAGGCCCTTCCAACCCAAACCACCCTGGGATTCCATGATTCCATCACTGACGACTGGAAAACAACTTCCTGGATGATTCCACCTCCTTGTCCTCTGTCACTGTGGTCCCACCATATGCTGATGTTTCACCCATGAAAACAGACCAAAAATGCCAAGAGGGAAATCTGCAGTGACACTCCGGTGTGGCACAGGCTCCTGGCTGGCACAAATGGGGTGGCTGAGCCCTGGTATGACCCAGACAGGTGCCAGGGACACTGAGGGCTCCTGTGCCATCCCCAGTCCTGCCTGGCAGAGCTGTGGGGTTGGAAATGGGGATGAGGGGGAAGGCACAGCCACCCAAGGGCTCATGGCATGGTGGGCATCGGGTGTTTGAGGAACAGGGTGCCCCCACCCAAAACTGTGCCCGGGGGGCTGGATAAACCCAGGGCTAGGAAGGAAATGGCCTGAAATACTGGGAAACTGAAAACTTGGCAAATGCCTTTGGGCCCCCCTGTCCCCAGAAAAGGAAACAACTGGTAAGTGCCAGAAGTCAAATGGTGTGGGAGGGAGTTGATTTGACACCAGGAGCACGTTGGGTTTGTATCAGAAAATAATGCAGAAAAACACTGTGTGAGGTCAGACCAACTCACAGCATTTGCTCAGAAATGGGAATATTTGGGATTTCCTTTTTTATTTCAGGTTAAGCCTTTGCAAAGGTCTTCCCCTGGTTTTATACGTACATGAAGCTCTGTTTTTATATTAATATCAAAATTAATTTCATTTTCAACCAGAAAAAACAGCAGCAGAATTCCACCTGGGAGGCACCTGGATGAAAAGCTTTGAGCCCCTGGAGCAACTCTGACCCCCAGAGCTCCCTGGGCCGAGGGGTTTACTCTTTATGTGAGAAACCAACCCCCCAGCTTGGCCCTTTTCCCTTCCCAAGTGCAGACTGGCAGTGGCAGTGCCCGCTGGGCTCCCCCAGAAGGGCTGGCTCAGTCTTTCCCCCGAGCTGTGGGGTGGCTGCTGGGCCTGAGCACATTAAACAGGGGCATCAATTTGTAATGAGAGCCCTGAAATGAATGGCTCTTATCATTTATGGATGGAATAATTAAAGATACTGTACTTGGAGGTTTTACATGGGCCTGGAAATTGTCATCTGTGGAAGCAGCAAATGGGGAGAGCTGGGCCAGCCTCAGGTTGGGCAGTTCAGGTGGCATCTTGGTGTGTCCAGGGCGGTGGGGCCCTGGAGGATGGCAGTGCCAGCAGTGTCCCTGTCCCTGCTCGTGGTGCCCATTGGCAGCTCCCAGAGAGAGCCAGCCCTGCTGTCAGAATGTAGAGATTTAAGGTTTTTGGATGACTTTGCTGCCCTTGGAGCTCCCCTGCTGGCACAGCCAGCCCTGAGGCTCCCACCTGCTGCTCAGTGCCCAGCAATGGCATGGCACGGGTGATGCTCTGCCTCGGGCATTCCAGGCATTTGGGATGGGCTTCCCTTGCAGTTCCATGCACAGCCCAAGGGGTCTGGCCATGGGACACCCCATGCCATGGGCTGGTGGGTGTAGGGGGCACCCAGAGCCCCTCAGGGGACAAACCCACCTCTCCTGGCACCGCGTCCTATTTTACCTCCGATCATCTAAAATACTGTAACTATGGCAACAGCTGCAGGTGAGACTCATTACAGTTAATCCTCTAATTACTAACTACCTCTTCAATCAGTTGTAATTACTTTGGGGACACAGTTAACCTCTCATTAGAAACGCATGGCCACGTTTTACCAAAAGCACAAACAGTGACATGCCTGGTAATTCAGCACCGCTGCACTCAAGGCTACTCTCCGGCTTTTATGCCGGCACAATCTCATCCCTGTCATTAACCAGGAATGGTTGTCATGACAATTAATCATTCAATCCCTCATCAGCAACTTTTGCCAAATGTCACCCTGCTCTTGATCAAATGAGAAGGGAAAATTAAATGAACCAATTCAGCACCTTGGCATTTGTGACTATTTTTTTTGGGGGGGGTGTAAGTTGGCAGTGGCCCAGCAGTCAGGGTGCCACGCTCTGCCCACGTGTGAGGGGTCTGGGGAGCTGTCCTGGGGCTGGGGGGCTCTCCAAGGAGCACCCCTAGATCTGGGGGTCACCCTGTGCCCCTCAGGGCTCACTGACCTCACGGTCCAACCCCTGTGGCCATCACACCATCTCCAGCTCCTGCCATGGCCACCCAGATGTGCTGCCCCAGCTGTTCTGTCCCAGCTGTGCTGTCCCAGCTGTGCTGACCCAGCTGTTCTGTCCCAGATGTGCTGCCCCAGCTGTGCTGTCCCCAGCTGTGCAGGGGGATGACTCTGCCAGTCTGGTGACCTCCACAGCAGAGCAGAGTGTCTGCTCCCCCACCATGCCCCAATTTTGCAAACAATCCTCTCTCCGATCATTTTCCTTTTAAACCTGTAATTAGCTGGAGTCATTTGCTGAGTGCAAATCCCAGCTCTTAATTACCAGCACTAACCTTGAGCTGCACTGGGGCTCCTGGTGGCACAGCCCCCCGTGGCCGTGCCAGACCCCCTGCAGCCCCAACCCCATTTGGGGGCCCACAAAGGGTCAGGGACTGCCCTGGCTTTGGTCCCACAAAGGTGTTGGGGTCTCAGCACTGTCAGCCAGCAACAGGCTCTGCACATCCCAGTGGACCCTGGGAGAGGGTATGGAGCTCTGGGGGGGGTACAAAACCCCAAAATGTCCTGCCTTGACATGGCACTACTGTGCTCAGGACATGGTTTGTAATTTTGGGGGGCTAATCCAGGCCAGCCCCCAGGGGCAGGGCAGGGGCTGCTTGTCCAGCTGCAGGGACCCCAGGGAGGTGGAGTTGGGTGGCTGTGAATTTGGGGGGCTGTGCATTGGCATGGCCATATTTGGGGGCAGATGTGCATCACTCCTGGGGGCTGTGTGTGGGCAGAGGGCACCCTGAGGCCACGGCTCGTCCCAGAGGGGTGTTGACCACTGTGGAGAGCTCATCTCTGGGGGGATGCACCATGATCTGCACTCGCTGCCATGGGAGGGGAGGCTGTGAAGGGGAAGTTTTGCAGTGACTCAATTATAGGAGATTGTAAAATTGCATTAGGGAAGTTGGCATTTAAAGCCTGATCTGTTTGGACAGTGTGTCTCTCCCCAGCTCAGAGGGATCGATTATCCGTCAGAGGGATGGCAAGATGGGGCAATGCTGGCACCACACACACCTCCCACACCTCCCACACCTCCCACCTCCCCCTGCCCCCCACCCCCCACCCACCTCTGCCCAGCAACCCCCTCTGGGGCCAGAGCCGGGGCAAGGGCTGGGGCTCCCCTGGGACACCTGGCTCCAGCACCCCCTGAGCAGGGCAGGGACAGGGGGCCTGTCCCAGGGGAGGTGGCTGTCCCTGTGCTGGAGAGTGGGGCTGCTCCCATCCCCAGGGCAGTGAGCAGCAAGGCTCAGGGCTGCTTTATTTAATGGCCTTGACTGGGAATTCCCATCCTGTTTGCCCCCTCTGTTCATGCTCACGGTCCCACCCAGGTGAGCACATCTGATGCTGGAAGCTCCTGGTACTGGAACTGGCACCCCCTTCCAGGGCCACACCAGGACCAGGGCCACACTCGCTCACCAAACCAGGCGTGTGTGGGGGACACACTCAGTGTCACCTCCCTGGGAAGGCTTGGGAAGTGTCACTTTGCCTTGAGCTCACTGCTTTCCACTCCGTGTCCCAGAGTTCTCCTGGCATGCCGAGGCAGCAGGATGTGGTGCTGTGGTGTGGGTGGGATGTGGCATTCCCAGGGGCACAGTGGGTGCCACACTGGGGTACCCTCCAAGGGCCACATTCCCCTGGGTGCAGGGAGAGCACCGGGTGCCTCCAGCGTGGCTCTGATCACCGCTGGCTGTGCCGGGTGCCAGCACTGCCCTTCCCACCCCGGCTGTCCCAACGCCCCGTGATTCCCTGATTAATTCCCTGAAACCTGCAGTGCGCAAATGAGTAATAATCGCAGCGAGTGCTAATTGGTGAGCTGTGTCCTGACAAATTGATTTGTGCTGTGTTAACATGGCACACCCGGCTGGCCCCGCACCCACCGTGCTGGGGTCACTCCGACCTGCTGGGCACGGATCCCTCACACAGGGGCACGGGTGACTCCTTCCTCACCAGCTCCTGAGTGTGTGAGGTGGGCAGAGACCGTGGATGAACCCAGAGCAGCACTCAAAGCCCCCTGATTTCACCCTGCTTGGACCCAGGGGGTTTGTCCTCTGGACAGCAGGGGTTTCCAGCTCCGGGAGCACCAGGAAAGGTGGAAAGGAACGTAGCTCCAGGGATGCTCCAGGGATGCTCCAGGGAGGCTCCAGGGAGGCTCCAGGGATGCTCCAGGGAGGCTCCAGGGAGGCTCCAGGGATGCTCCAGGGAGGCTCCAGGGAGGCTCCAGGGAGGCTCCAAGGCATCCTGTAGCCAGCCCCACCATGGTGTCACTGCTTCATAGTGGGAGAGCCCCAAAGAGAACCAGGATGGTGCAGCCAGGTTCAGTCTCAGCACAAGAGTGCAGGGTGAGCAGGGACAATCCCTGCAGGGATGGGGACAGGCAGGGGGTTGGCTCTGATGCCATCCCTGCAGCTCTCCTGTCCGCTGTGTGGCATCCTCTGGGCTGGCAGTAAATTTTCCTGGATGTGCCCCAGCCCTCCCAGCTCCACACAGACAGAAGCAGCCTGGGGAGAAGCGGTCCTGTCCCCTGACAGCTCTGCCTGAGCCTCCCATCACAGAACTGGGATCTCTGCCCTCCTGGCAATGCAACAGAGGGACTACCCCAGGCCCAGGTGAGTTTTGGGCAGATGTGCTGCCTGGAGCAGGAATCTGGAGGGCTTAGAGTGGGGATGGGACCCAGTGTGAGCCCTGGCACCACATAGAGGCCACAGACAATCTTCAGCCCCCAACTCTGGAAGTGTCTGGGGAGAGAGCTCAGCAGGGATGGCAAACTGGGAAGGAGCATCAGTCCAGTCGCTCTGGCTCACCCTAGCTCTAGCACCTGTGTGGCTCATACAGCCTTGCCAGGGACTTGTTGCTGTTGAGATGGGCAGGAGCTGGGCAAGGGATGGGCAGGAGCTGGGCAGGAGCCTGGGACAGGAGCTGGGCAGGAGCTGGGCAGGAGCTGGGCAGGAGCTGGCAGGAGCCTGGGGCAGCAGCCCAGGGCAGGAGCTGGGCAGGAGCTGGCAGGAGCCTGGGGCAGCAGCCCAGGGCAGGAGTTGGGCAGGAGCTGGGCAGGAGCTGGCAGGAGCCTGGGGCTGCGCTGCTGCCGCTCGCTCTCGTCAATTCTTTATGGTGCTGCATCTTTAATAGCTTTACAGAGCCCATTTAATGTGCTCCCAGACATGAAGTGCTGTCTAATCAGCACATTTAGGAGAATTGCCCACATCCTGGTCTCGCTGCCATAAAACAGTGCCCACAGAAGCATCTGTAATTAATGTTTTTTTTCACTCGCTCCCTCTCTCTCCCACTGAATCAATTTATAAAGCACGGACTTCCTCTGCGCTGGAGCTTTTAGGCTGTTTTACTCCGGCAGCCGAGGTGACTCGGCAGCGCTCGTCAATTAAGCAGCTGTGTATAATGGATGCTTCAGAGTAAAAAACACAGCCTGATTCCCAGAAATGATCAATGCAGATTTTTCTCACAAAAAACACAGACTCACACGTACCCACCGGGCTCTGCTCACCCTCCCGGGGCTGAGCAGAGCCACCGAAAAGGAAAGGGGGGGTTGGAAAAGAGCTTCTCTTTGCTCCTGCTTTTGGAAGGGAAAATTAAAAATGAGATGAGAATTAAGGGCAGAGATAATTAGTGTCACTTGCTGGGCAGGACCTGCCTGCTGCCACCCAGAGTGGGAGCAAAGGCCCCGGGGAAGGCACCGACCCCAAACCGGGGGTCCTGTGCATGTTGATGTGGCCATGGAGGGTGGGAGGGAGCGTGGTGGGACCCCTGGAGGGTCCTGTGTGGTGGGACCCTCCCCACGGCCCCGTCCCCAGCTGGGGAAAGTTTGCAGGTTTTATTGCCGGAGATGGCTCCTAATTGGGAAGAAGGAAATAAAAAGGGAGTGAAAGTGGGGCTGGGAGGGAGGCTGGGCCAGCAGAGAGGGGCAGACACCCCTTGTGCCCTGTTTGGGGAGACTTCAAAGCCTCCCGGCGCACAAAGGCGCTGCCTTCGCTCTCCAGATCAAAGCCCCCCGCGGGAGGGCACCGGCAGCGCCCGCAGAGCTCGGCCATGTGCGGGACCCCCCCAGCCCTGCCCAGCACCAGCTGGCACTGCCACCTTCACCCTGTTCCCGTGGGAGCCAGTGCTGTCATGGGATGCAACAGGAACTGAGGTCCCCAGCACCCCATCCGGGCCATCAGTGTTGTCCCTGTGTGTCCCCAGCACCCTCCTCACACCCAGTGCCCAGGGGTGGGACAGGACAATCCAAAGCTGGCAGCACCCCGGTGCTCAGCACCATCCACGGGGGCTCAGGGAGGGGAAGCCACCCCGGGATGATGAGTTGGAGTCAGGTGTGTTTCCCCCAGGCAAGGGCAGCCACAGGCTCTGGCAGCACTGCTGGCACCCAGCTCCGAGCTGCCCGGTGGGAAGGTGCCTGTCCCATGGAAACCTGCTCCAAAATGGAAAATTTATAATGGTGTTTAATTGGTTTTAAGCAAAGCCTAATTGGGATCATACACCTGGGCACCGTGCTAATTTCAGAGCCATAATTGGCCTTGAAAAGTGGGAGAGGGGGTGGCGTGGCTGGGCTGTGATGAGCAGGATGCTGGGAACAGGGTCTGGAGAACAGGGTGCTGGGAGCAGGATGTGGGAGCTGGGCCCGCCCTGGAACAAGGCTCTGGGAGTGGATGCTGGGAGCAGGATTCTGGGAGTGGGGTGCTGGGAGCAGGATTCTGGGAGTGGGGTGTTGGGAGCAGGATTCTGGGAGTGGGGTGCTGGGAGCAGGATTTTGGGAGTGGGGTGCTGGGGACAGGATTCTGGGAGTGGGGTGCTGGGGACAGGATGCCACCAGAGGTGGGGTGGTCCTGCCAATCCAGCAGACTGGGAGCCCTGCCAGGCTCTCAGCTCCAACGAGCTCACCTCAAGTTGTCCTGGAGCAGCAAGGCTCTTGCCCACGAGTGCAGTGCCTTCTCCAGAGGGGTTTCAGGGCTGGCTCCATGCAGAGCCCGGCTCGGGGGCACACACAGCCCGATTTGCACGGTCCTGGTGTCACACAAAGGCGGAGCAGCGCTGTGGTGACAGATGTGCCGGCTGGGTCACCGAGGCTCGGCTTCCTCCCCCCAGCCCGGGGTGGGGATCGTCCCACGGGGCAACTGCAGCCCGAGGGGGGCTGGGGCTGCCCAGTGCTGTTGTTAGGGCTGCCAGGGAAAACCGGGGTGTTGTGGAGAAAGAGGCTTTGGGGAAAAAAACAGGAGAAAATCCTGATTTAAATCAATTACCTGCAATGGAGGAAACTGGCATGGGCACACCCTGCTGAGGACACAGGCAGGCTCTGGTGCCAGGGGACAGGGACAGGGATGGCACGGATGGCTGGCAGAGCCCTGGCATCACCAGCCAAGATGTCCCATTTCTCTTTTTCCCTGCAATGTTCCGGCCGATGGCCATGACGAGGCTTTTTATTTCTCCCCTGCAAAAATATTGATTTTGGCCATTATTGTTGTGCCTCCCTGGGGCTCCCACAGCCTTTTCCCTGTGTCATCCTGCTGAGATCCTGAGCAGGGCCAGACAGGGTCCCATGGGGCTGAGACAAGTGATTTGGTGGTCCCCCCGTGGTGCCCCTGGCATCTGTGTCACATTGTCCCCAGCACCCAGAGGGCCAGAGCCAAAGTGGGGATAAAACTGTGATGGCCCAAACTGGAGCATCTTTGGGCAAGCAGATCCCTGTGGGCAGTGACCAGGAGCCTGGGAGGGGCCTGTGGGGCTGGAGACACCCCCAGGACACCTTATGGAACCTGGATGTGTTTGACTGCAGCATCCTGCCAAAATTTGATCTGCAGAGTGGAAGGATCCAGGACCCTTCCCCCCGGGGGGTTGGCAGAGGGGAACCCAACCCCGAGCAGAGTGTGGCAGCCACGGGAGCGGCGCGGGAGAGTCGCTCTTATCAGAGCAGCGACACCGACAACCCAACTTTATACATTTTTAATAAATCATTTCAAATTCTTGGCTGTCAGGAGGATTGAATCAGGTGCTTCCCTGGCAGAGAGGCTGAGGGGCTGTGCCGGCTCTCCTGGCAGCCCCGGTGTGGGGTGTGGGAGCACCGTGTGCCATCACCTGGGGCCACAGGGCATCGCTCAGTGCCACGGGCACTGCTCTGTCCCACTGGGGCAGGTTCAGGGAACATTCACCTTCCTCCTCTCCCTGGTTGGTGCCCTCCACCACACTGGGGCCGCTGACAGCCCAGCAGAGCTGGGAGCAGCACAGGGGAGAGGGAACCTGCTGAAACAAGCAAATAGCAATGATTCCCCTTTTCAAATGTCAGCAGATTTGGAGGGGAAAGAAGCAAATAAGTTAAAGGTGAAGATCTCCTGGGAATCTCCAGCTTGTTCTGATTTCATTCCTGGAGCTCAGCTTTCAGCCCACAGACGTGCTCCCGGGGCTGCCCCCTTGGCAGGGACCACCCTGTGATCCAAGCTGGCAGCACGTGCCAGCATTGCTTCATAAATGCAATTAAGCACCGTAATCAAGTTGTTTGGGGATGAAGGAGACTGGATAGAGAGCAACAGAAGAGAAATAGAACAGGAGTGTGGGAGGGAGGTACATAATACCACATGCAAGGGATGGAGCAGGAACGAGCCCAGCAGCTCCACCACTCCTGGCCCTGATCGTCTCCTCTTCCAGCAACTGGTCACCTACAAAGCCAAAAGGCTTTGGCCAAGAAGTTGGTGCATCCCCTGCAATGGGCTCTGATGCCAAACAGAAAGGCACCCCGGGCTCCACAGTGCCCTGGGGACCACCAGGGAGGAGGTGATGCCCACAGGAGAGGGGACAGTACCCTGTTGGAGGTGGCTGTGACTGCCAACCCCTCACTGGGAGCGATGCCTTTGCTCTGTGATGGTCAGGGTGCTGCCCATCGAGGGTGCCCTCACAGCTGGAGCCTGGGGACCCCCCACAAGCCCCTCAGCTTTCCCTCTGCCCAGCAATGCTGCTGAGCACTCCCACCCAAAAAGGCTGTGGAATGGCCCCATGCTGGATATGAACCATCCCCAGGTGAGATAAACCCCAATCACCTGTCAGTCAGTGCTGCATCTTGGGTGGCATCAGAGCCTCGTGACTAGCAGGGTTGAAAAATGCTCCACAGGCTGGAATCGTCTCCTTCTGGTGCTTCCAGCCCTGCTCACAAGGACTTTCACCCCAGCTTTTGAGCAAGGTTGAATTTTTCACAAAATACAAATAGGGGTGAAAGAAAAAGGCATTGGATCTGCTCTGCCACTGAGTGAGGTGACAGCAGAGAGCGAGGACACGGTGACCCCGGGATGCCCCAGACACTGCTGGGATGCAGAGCTGGCACAGGGCCATGCCAGGCCCGGCTCGGGGTTGGGGCTGATGCTCCATCGTCCCTCCTGGGTGCATGTGGGTATTTCTGGTATTTGTGCACCCCAGAGTGTGGGGCTGTGATGTGCCCCCAGTGCTTCCACAGGGTGGGAAGGGCTCTCGCAGAGAGCCGGACTCTGCTCGTCTCAGCGCTGGGAAGACCCTGAGGGAAGTCTCAGGAACGATGATCCATCATGTGCCAGTGACCCGGACGGGGATATTTTTAAGCAGGGAATAAAAATAGACTTGGTCTGACGGCGAGTACTCGCTCCTGGCAAAGCTGGCAGGGGGGCTGGGGACTGGAGAGGGGGCAGGATGTGCCCCAGTCCCTCAGCCCCAGCCAGCCCACCCCTCATCCTGCCTGGTGATGCCCCCACCATGGGTGGTGTCATGTCTTGCCCTCGTGGTGGCTTTTGTGTCACTGCCTGTGCCCTGGGGGCTGTCACCCTGCCCAGGCCACCCCCATCCCCTGCAGCTGGCAGACACCAGGGTGGTGGTGTGGGGCTGCCAATGCCCCCAGAAAACCCTGCTTGGTGCACTGGGAGAAAATGCAGGCGCCACTGGCCCCAGGACCCGGCTGGAACCAGGATTTGTTTCAGCTGAATAACTTGCTGAATCTATAAATAAACTGGGGGGAAGCAAGTACAGAGCATGGGAGCTTCTGCCTTGCTGACCCTGCAGTACCCGAGACAGCTGTCCCTGAATGCTGCCCAGCTCCCCCTGCACCACCACCCAGAGGGGTGGCACCCGAGGGGACAGCGGGGACAGCGGGGACAGTGGGGACAGCGGGGACAGTGGGGACAGCGGGGACAGAGGGGACAGTGGGGACAGAGGGGACAGCAGGGAGGATGCTGCTGGGACATGACTCCTTGCATGAACAGGAGCTTTCTGAGCCTGGATCAGCTGCCTGCCCTCTGCAGCCTCCATGCCCTCTGTGCCCTCCTGCTCTGGATCTCCCAGTCTGGCCCCAGCACTCGGGGCTCTTCTTGCCTCAGGGACCCAACAAGGACCAGTTTTACTCTGAGGGCAAGCTCTGCTCTCACTCCAGTGAGACTTGGGATCCAGGAGTGGTCTGATGTGCTGGTACAGAGTGAGGGGGAGCAGCAGCTCAGAGAGACCCCCACTCCTGCCTGCCTTCCTTCTCCTCCTCCCTCTCCTCCTCCTCCTCTTCACGCCTGGCTGCCCCAGCTGTCTCACTCTGCTCTCCATTTGCTTTCCCAACAGATGTTGGTGTCTCTCCTCTAACGAGCATTTTAACGCCGGAATCTCTCTCTCCCCTTTGACTGGGAAGCAAAAAGCTTGACATCTCCCATCAGCATCAAAGTCACTCGCCAGGACACCCCACACCCCCCTGCTCCATGCCCACAGCCTGGTGCTGCCGGAGCCACCACGGCACAGTGCCGGCACCACCGTAAATGTGCTCCAAGTGTTATGCCCCCCATGTGCCCTGTCCTTGCCTGGAGCCACCTCTTAAACCTACATCCCTCGGGGAACTGCATTTGGAAACAGCTGAGAGGTGGGGAAACCTTCCAGGATTTGATGGGAAACAGAGATTGTGGTCATTACCCAAAAACCAGCCATGGGGAGGACCCACTTGAGTGGTGACACCTCCATGGACACCAACAAACCCTCAGCTGGGTGCGTGGACGTCCCTGTGCACCTTGTGGGGCCTTGATGATATTAATTATGGGCAGGAGCAGGCAGGGAGGTGAAGGTGCCATCTCCCCTGCCATGTCCTTCAGCATCCCTTTGTGTTCCTGTTGCCAGCTCGGGAGGGCAGCGAGCGGGGCAGGAGGCAGCGATCCCAAATATCGACGGCGGCCCCGATCAATGCTATCTCCTCTTTCCATGCCTATGAGCTCATTGATTTTTTTTTTGTTGTTACCTCTGTGTTTATGTAATGTCTGAACTTTGCACAACTGAACCGTTTAATGTGCAGAAAAGAGCCCTGTTGCCATGAAAACGGACCTGCAAATGACAGCACGGATGCGGAGATATCCCTGTTTTATTGGGCCATACGGAATGGATTTTAACCTTGATAAGTCAATAACTTTTCGTACAAAAGGAATGAAAGCAGATACAGCTTTCAGAGCCTTGGATGCATTTAAAGCAGAGAGTAATGGCCTGGTTTTAATCCCCGGGAAATCTCTCTCATTGCGAGGGCCAGGCATTGCCAGGGCAGAGTGACATTTTGGGCAAAGAATTACAGTGTGCATTGTCAGGATGAGAGATGGAGACGCTCCGGATTGCCAGCGACAGGCAAAAATAATGATGTTAAATTAAAGGGATATTGTCATCTGGAGGAGCAGAGAATCATAGAATAGAGCCATGGAATGGCCTGGGTTGGAAAGAACTTAAAAACTATCCAGTCCCATTCCCCTGCAGGGACACCTCCCACTATCCCAGGGTGCTCCAAGCCCTGTCCAGCCTGGCCTTGGACACTCCCAGGGATGGGGCAGCCACAGCTTCTCTGCCCAACCTGTGCCAGGGCCTGCCCACCCTTACAGGGAGTAATTTCTTGTTAATATCCAATCTAAACCTACTCTTTATCAGTTTGAAGCCCTTCCTCTTGTTCTGTCACTATGATCTTGCCTTATCCCAGTTTTGGGAGCATGGAAAACTCTGTGTGGGGAAGGACTCACCCTCTGCCACCCCGAACACACTGATGTATTATTATTTGTGCTAAAGCAGAAGGACTTTTAAAAATCTCTCTCCTCCAGCTTCCTCCCTGCAATTCAATCCCTCTGGAAGTGGCAATGGGGCCGGTCTCACTTTGCAGAGCTCATTCATTAGCAGATTAAGGCTCTCCTTGTGTTCCCAACATCGCTGGGGGAAATTTATGTTCCGGCAAAGTATTCACGGGTTCCCTGAATCACCAAAGTGTTTCTCCTCTGTAAAGTCTTAGAGAGAAAAAAAAAAGGAAAAAAAGGATGGAAATGGGGAGGTCAGAACTGCTTAATAGTATCTCCTTGAAGGCAGTGCCAAAACACCCACCTTTTGAAGTTTGCTATTCCGGGACAGATCTGTTCCCTGGCAAAGACACCGTCACCCTTTCAAGTCCTTGTGAGCGACTTCAGGTGGTTAAAACATTTGCTGAGAAGAATGAAAGCTCCTTTTTATATTTCTTTTCCCCCGAATAAAGAGCAATCTTTCTTCCTGCCTTACTAATGGCTTTGATTAAATTATCTCTGAAAAATCTAAGTGCTGTTCGCAAATCTGTAATGGTTTTATTCTTATCACCGGCCTCTCCTGCAACACTGGAAGCAGATAAATAAGCTGCAGAGAAGGTATAAAACTGCACCAGAACCTGCCAGGGAGATGAGCTAAAAATGTTTGAACTGAAACAAATGAGCAGTATGAATAGCCCTGCTCTGAGAGGGAATTTATTCAATATAATGTATTTTCACAGGGAGCATAATACGTGTTATAATTGCACAGAGGAGTCGCTCTCCTGAAAGCAGATCTAGTTATTATTTTAATTTCCCAACCTTCCACGTTTGCTGGATCGGGAGCAGTGACTGGAGCAGCTTCACGTGTTCGGAGGCACCGAGTCCCCAGGACCAGTCCTGGGTGGCCGCGCTCCTGTCCCCGGGCTCAGGGGGAGCTGCTGGTGCCTCCCCGGGCAGGGCAGCTGGAAAGGCCCCGGAAAGAAGCCAGACCACCCCAAAACCTCCTCCAAACTCAGTAAAAAGCCAGATCGCCCCCAGAGTGGTCAAAGGTCGGTGGCAGAGGGCAGGAGGGAGGGCAGGAGGCGGGAGGGGCTGCGCGGCCTGGGAGCGGCACCGCACACGTGCAGCGCTCCTGGGCGGGCGGGCCGGGCTGCTGCTCCTCCCGCACTCCTGCCGTGACAAAAAACCATCCCGGGTAGGAGTTTGGGGCAGGAATGATGGATTCCAGGATTTGCGAGACCCAGGGCACCCTCAGGTGAGGCGGCGCCCGCTGGGAGCACACATCCCGCGGGGATCGGGGGTGTTCACGGGCATCGCCACGAGGGTCACCAGCTGTCCAGGGGCGAGCTCCAGCCTGGCGGTGCTTTGGCGGTCGGGGCCCCGTGGGGGGGGCAGGACTACAACTCCCATGACGCCCCGCGGCCGCTCCCGGTGCCCGCGGCGCGGCGGCCGCGCGCGGGGCACGCCGGGAAGCGCAGTCCCCGCGTTCGGATTTTCGCGCGGACCGGCGCGGGGGAAGGCCCCGCCCCCCCGGCAGGACGCGGCGCGGTCGCCATGGCAACGCGCCGGGGGCGGGGCCTGGCCGCGTGCGGCCGGCGGGCCCCGCGCGGGGCGCTCAGAGGCGCCGCAGCCGCGCGCCGGGCGGGACCGCGCCGGGAACGCACCGGGGACAGCACCGGGACTGCCACCAGGGACCCGCACCGCGGCCAGCACCCGGCCCGACACCGGGACCCGCACCGGGGACACCGCCGGGACCGACACCGAAACCAGTGCCGGGACCCGCACCCAGCCTGCCACTGCCAGGGCCAGCACCGGGGCCACCGCCGGGGCCACGACCGGGACTACCCTCGGCACCCGCATCGGGACCGCCACCAGGGCCAGCACCGGGACCCGCACCGGAGCCAGCACCGGAACTGCAACCGGGGCCGCCACCGGGGCCGCGCCCGCCCGGACCCCCGCCCGCCGCCATGGAGCGCTGAGCCGCGGCCGCCGCTGCTCGCCCCCCGCCCCGCGCCCCCCCCGCGCCCGCCCCGCCCCGCCGGGCACCGACCGCCGCCGCCGCACAAAGGAAGCGGGGCAGCCGCGCTGTGATGCCCCCGGGGG
>JAWWEV010000037.1:10055975-10085991 GCA_035583235.1 Hafferia zeledoni | reverse complement strand
CGGGGGGGGCGGCCCCGCGCGCCCCGCACCGCAGCGCCCGCAGCCGGCCCGCATCCAGCTCTGACGGTAACGGGGGTCCGGGCACCGGGGGGGTTCGGGGGGCGGGTTACCGGAGCGGGTGCGCGGGGACCGCAGGGCTCCGCCGGCTCCAGGGGCGCAGCGGAGGCGGCCCCGCCGCAGCGCCGGTGCCCGGAGGTGCCCGCGGAGCCGCCGCCGCCGGGGCCCGGCTCGCCCGTCGCTACCGGAGAGGAACGGGAACAACTTTTGGGTTTTTCTCTTGGTTTTGAAAGGGGTTTTTTCCCCAATCAATTTTTGATTTTTTTAATGGCTTTTTGGGTCGCCTGACTCGTAAGTGGAAATAAAATATCCACGGGTGCCTCCAGGAGGAAAGCTGAGACACTTCCAGCGGGAGCCGACCGGCAGCTGCCGCCTTTGCTGCGACCCTTTTCTGTCTCTTTTCGGCTGGGAAAAAAAAAAAAAAAAGGGGAGGGGGTTTTTCCTCCTTCCCGGGCAAGGAAGCGCCCGATCCCACCGGGACACTGGGGCGAGTGGCGACAGAGCAGGACCCCGCCATGGACCCCGCGCTGATGTGGATCCCGCCGGTCACAAAGGAGAGGGAAGAAAGACCCACCCAGCGATGGTTTATTTAACACCCGTCTCCCTGTCTGCCTCCGCTGGGTCGGGAGGCTCTGCCGGGGAAAAATCCCCTCTGGAAAAAGCTCCGCTGCGGAGGAAGCATCCCCGAGTATCCTTATGGCATCTTCTGGGAATACGAATCAGCGGGGACGAGGCGTCGTGGTCCCCGAGAGCTCCTGGGCAGCTCGGCTGGGCATGCACCGGCTCCAGCGGGGGACGAGCGGGCTGTGCCGCCACTCCGGCTCTGTCCCCAGCAGAAATGAGCTCTTCTCGGCGCCAGCAGCTCAGCCCCAGCATCCCAATCCAGCTCTGGGAAAGCCATCGCATCGTGGGAATTTAATGGCTGGAGAGGCAGGGCCTGGCTGCAGCGAGCCGGCGGCGGCACGGCACGGCACGGCACGGCACGGCACGGCACGGCACGGCTCCCTGCAGGGCTCGGCTGCAGCGGGGCTCGGTCCGGCCCTGCCCGCTCCTTCCGAGGACAAGCAGCGGCAAAGTTTTCCACCCATGCTCGGTGTTTTCCAAGGGATGAATTCGTTGGCGTCGGGCACTGGTGGTTTGCCTGGCTCTGGTTGTTGGGATCTCTGTAGGAGGTTTTAGATATACATTTATGTGTCTCTATATTTATATTTATATATTTATCTATGCATCCTCCTGCTCGGGATGCTCGTGTCCAGAGGCTGCAGGCAGCTTGCCCGGGTGGGTGACGGGCGCTCAGGAAGGGCAGAGTGGCCCTGAGGCACTGCGGGCATGGAGACAGAGCCACGTGGCCGCTCTTTCAATGAGTGTCCAGCGTCTTGCTCGAGATGATTTGGGAGGATTTGGCAGTTTCATACCTTCCCGGGGCCCTGCGGTGGGGTTTGATCGTCTGGTGTGCCGGGCACAAGCCGCCGGTCAGTGGCCACACACGTGGACATTGCTCCGGTGGGAGCCGGGCTGGCAAAGCCCTCGCACATGGGCTCTGGTGCTGGGAGGTGAGGTAGGAAATATCCCTGGCAGAGAGCACCTGGCGCCCTGGGAGGGATTTTTCGTGTTAAGGATCTATAAAACTTTGAGGAGCGGATTGGAGGTGCCGGGAGCCGCGGGGGGAGCCGGGTGCGGTCGGGCCAGGCTACCCCGACGCGGTGGGGGAAGGAGAGGGAGGCTCTGGCCGCGCTGCCTTGTGCTGACCTTGTGTGTGGAGCAGGGGAAGGGAAAGCCGTTCCCTGGCTGCGGGAGCACAGCTTGTTTTCCCAGCTCCAGGAGCAGCTTTCCTGCTGGCTGGTGGGTCGGGGTCGGTGGGGCGCGTTCTCTGTGCCGGAGCAGCTCAGGCTGCGAGCTGGGCCCGTCTCAGCCGGCTGTGGCTTTAAAAATTGAAATATCTCGCTGTGCACATTTATCCCCAGGCGGGAGCAGGGAACCCCACGGAGGGGGGAGGTGGGTGGCTGCTGCCGGGCTGTCCCTGGGGACAGAGCCCTCGGGAAGGCCACGTCACCTCCGTTTTTAAGCCCCTCTGGTTATCTGTCTTATTTGAGCCTGAAATTCGTCCATCCCCGAGCAGGCTGCAGAGGAGCTGCTTCCCTCCCGGGGCTGCTTTGTGATCGCAGGCTGCTGCCCTGCCCGGGGAAAGGCTCTGGCTGTGGGGCGGGGGGCTCCCGGGTCGCACGCCCCCGCGGTGGTCTGTGCCAGGCCGGGCGCCCCGTGCCCGCCCCGCGCTGCCCCCGCGCCCGCCGTGCGTGCGGCAGCAGCCTTTGCCTCCCTGCCAGGCGGCGGAGTTCATTTTTGCCTGGAGCGGGTTTCCTGCGTGACCTCAACTTGTGTGGGAGAATGTGCGGTGAAGCCGGGCAGCCCTGCTCTCTCTTCGGAGGGATCCTGCGGCGCGGGGCCTCGGGAATGAGTGGTGGGAGCCAGCCCACCCCGCCACCCTCCCGCTGGCGGGTACCTCGGGCACGGGGGTGGGCTCCGGAGGAACGGGGGTGTCGGGGTGACGGCGCTGGTGGCAAGAGCCTTGTGGCCTCACGGCTCATTCGGGGGCCAGAGCAGGGTATCTGTCCCTGTGGAAGGACCTTTGCTGGTGGTGTCTCATCCTGGGGTGGACGGAGCGTGTGTGTGACCCCCCCAAGGCTGGCGATGATGCAGCTGGCGGGGTGGGCCGGGGGCTGCACCTGCCGGGACCCCTCTCCCGGCCCCGCCGGCATCTGTGCCGCCGCATGTCCGTCTGCAGCGGGCGCATGCATGCAAAAATAAGACATTTCTTCTTTCTCTTCTGCCTGCGCATTCCTCAAAAAGCTAATATTCATGAAAGGTAATTCAATCAAACCACGATGCCTATCAGCTAATGCAGCAAAGCTGGCGCAGGGGTGAGAATGGGAGCCAGGAACACAAAAGCCCTGTTTTATTACCTCCTGCTTGCCTGAGAATTGCTTTTCTCCCTCGAGTGAGCCGGCTAAAGCTGGCTTTATTATGTTAACCTATTTGCGTGTCAAGAGCTATTGTGCCTCTCTTTATCTGTGTTTGTATTTGCTCGATGCAGGGAATAAAAGGACGAGGCGAAAATGGATGGCTGGTCAGTGCTCCGCACTCTGGGGGCACTGATTGGTTGCTAAGTGATTTGCATCCCCGGTAATCGCTTTTATCTCGGAAGGATGTCGTGTATAATTATAAGCCTACTGACATCTTTTGAAATCTGCCTAATGGGTGTTTTTAATTTACATGGGAAGCAGGGGCTATTTGTGTTGCTCTGATTACAGGTTGGGCGAGTATATGGGTTAAAATAGAGATATTTCCATAGATGTGGGGGACTGGGGGGGATGAGGCTGGGATTTTTGGCATGTTCCTGCTCGCTCAGGGCTGGGTGGAAGAGCAGAAGTCGCCGTGTGTGAGTTTGAGGTTCAGTCCCTCAGGCCAGTGCACAGCCTGGGGTGCTGCTGGTCTGTGTGCTCGGCCCTGTGTGGGCTGGTCCTGGAGCCACCCTGTGAAACACAACACGAGGTGGGCTCCTGGCTGCTGCCAGTCCTGCCCAGCTGTGGCTGTGGGCACAGGACCCCTCTGTGCAGCCTGGGATGGGGCACTGGCGGGGCTGTGTCACTCAACCCCCACTCTGGCCATTGTGCCAGCGTGGGGTGCTGGTGCTGATCGGGTGGCACACGGAGCTGGCTGTTCTGGTGAGGAGACAGGACGAGGTTCCTGCTCAGCTCCCGGTGCAGGGAGTGTGGGGGGCTCTGCCGGACCGGGAGGTGCCTGTGGAACCGCTGTCCGGGGGTCTCAGGAGCCGGGGAATGCTGTGGTTCCAGCACAGCCGCAGCTGGTGGGTCACACGGCCGTGCTGGAGCCGCTGGGTTCACTCACAACAAATACAGCTCCTGGGCACCCCCGGTTCTGCTGCCAGCCCTGGGCACCTGCATCCAGCAGAGTCTCACCAGGCCTGCCAAGGTGTTAACGGGGTTTGGGGTGTGCTCCTGGTGCTGCTGGCACCGGCAGGGCTGCAGTGCCCCTGCTGGGCAGGCAGTGGGGTGTGGGTGCTCTGCCTCAGCCCTGTGTGTGCTTGGGTGTGGAGGAGCCACGGTGTGGGAAGTGTCCTGCCAGGAGTGCCATGCTGGGCACACTTGGCTGTCCTGCCTTCTGCCTCCATGCTGGTAAAGTGTTGGAAAGGCAGAAGTCTGAGGTGCAGACAGGGAAGACAAGGGGTCTTGGTGCCCCCCAGTGCTCTGGGACTGAGATGCCTCAAACAGGAGAGGTCCTGACATGAGGTCGGTGCTTGCGAGGAGCGCAGGGGCTGGGCTGGGTGAGGGCTGGGGGCAGGTCCCAGGGGTAGGTCACCCACGGGGGCAGCTCCAGCCAGCTGCCTACTTCCTCCTCCTCCTCCAGAAAAGGCCATAACTGAGCCACAAGCACGTGCCTGGCTCCCTCAGGCCCCGCACAAGGTGACCCCATCAATTTGCAGGGCTGAGCTGGTTCTGTGGCACCGTGGGCAGAGCTGTGCTGAGCAGGATGGGGTGCCAGGCTGGGAGGAAGCACGGGGGGTGGGAAAAGTTGATATGGGGGGCGAGTGCTGGACCCCATGCCTTGGACCCAGGGATGCTCTGCCCTCCTGCACAGGCAGCCCCATCCCATCCCACCCTGTCCTGCTGGCGAGCAGTGCGGGCACCGCTATTTATGGCTGGCTGTAAACAAACTCCCAATGAAAGAAAGTTAATGACCTGAGACTGACAGGAGCCTGCTGGGAGTTTTTATAGCCCCTGGGACTCCTTTTGCTAAAGAGAGAATACATCAGCGTTTTAACCCAAAACAGCAAGAGCCGTGTGGTGCGGGGGCTGGGGAATGGCCCCAGCCTGGGGGGATGTTTGGGAGGGGCTGGTGCTGGCAGAGGTGAGGGTTTTGGTGGGGGAACTTGCTCTTGGTTCTGTGTCTGTCTCCCTGTGTGGGACTGGGATGTGCAGCCCCCTCCTCAGGAGGCACGTCCCGGCATCGGGGTCTCTCCAAGGCTTTGCCATCTGCCTCTTGTAGGTCATCTCTGCCGTGCTCTAGGCGAGAGCGGGGGCTGGCTTAGTGTAGCTGGTAACCACACACTAATAAAGCCTTAATACCCTGCAGCGGGGAGATTTCGCTGTCAGAGATAAATATTCATATTGCTTTCCAGTTCAGCCTTGGCTGCACGACAAGGGCGCCGTGGGGGGAGACGGGAAGGCTGCGGTGTGGGGCGCTCCGAGCCCCGCTGGCTGCCCTGCCCACGCCTGCCTGCTGCCTGTTGTGTTTGATACCGTGTCCTGGCTAATTGTGGGGTGGCAATATCATCCCTGGTGCTCTGGGGGCAGGGGATGGTGAGGGTGGTACAGGGTGCCCCTCTCACCCCGCTCCCTGCCTGCTCCTTCGCCGCTGTCTCGCACGCGCAGCCTCCATCTGCACGCGACGCTTGATTTACCGAGAAGAGCTGGCAGTTAAACCTGACAAATTGAAGGCGGTTTTAAGTGGTTCAGGTTAATTAATAGTCAGGGAAGTATCAATTTTTTAAGGGATGCTCTTGGCTCTCAGGGAGAACTGGAGCTTGACTTTGCCTTTGAAAAGTAACACCATCTGTGCGGGTGCCCATGGGCAGGGGGATTGGAGCCGGGCAGGGGGATTGGAGCCAGGCAGGTGGCTCAGGTCAGTGCCATCACTCTGGTTCCTATCCCAGCCTTACATTGCTGCTGGTATTTCTGACCTTGTGTGGCTGGTTTGCCAGGATGGGGAGGGACAGGGCCACCCTGTTGACCCAAGCCCTGCTGCTCATCTCAGTGCCCTGTGGGGCTCTGGTTGTCCTCTCTCCTTTCATGCTGACCTGCTTTGGTCTGTGCCATGGCCAGTAACTGGAGAGGTTCAGCTGTAGCCACCTGTAGCCAGGCAGCTGTGGGGACTGTGCTCCTGTGGGGGGACCCAGGGATGAGCAGCAGCATTAACGAGGGTCCATCCTGGGCTGGGACTGGGACCTGATGTGGATGAACTGGAGCAGCACCAGCTCCCCTCAGTTCCTCTGTATGTGGCCCACGTGCTCACATCTGCAGAGCTCAGGCTGTGGGATTGCCAGGGGGGCAGATTTTGAAAACCATCATAATGAAAGAGGCTTAATCTCCCCTGTGAGGAGAGATGGCTGGTCTGTGGGTCTGTGCAGAACAGGAAACCCCTGAGCTGTGTCTGATAAAGACTCCATGGCACGAGGACCTGAGCAGTGTCTGTGGTGGTCTCAGTACTCCTGTGCCATGAGGTGCTCCAGAGGTGGGAACCTCCAGGCTCTCACTCAGGGCTGTGTCCTGGGGCAGCTTTGAGCCTTCACAGGGCCATGTGCTCTGTCTTTCCCAGCACAGAGCAGGATGCAGGTGGAAGTGGTGGGTTTCCAGCAGGCCTAATGCTTGGGAATATGAGAGATTAAGGTTAGTGACCATTTTTTAACTCAATAAAGGGGAAGACAAGCAGGAGTCTGCAGTCCAGAGATATAATTAGTTCGCAGCAGTGGTGCTTTCTTGATTTAGCTTCAGAGAGCAGAACAAGACAAGGATGTTATACCCAATTAGCAATAACATACAGCCGGAGCCTCGCTAGGTGAGATAACAAGCCATTTTTATAGCTCTTCTTTACGGACCTTTTTTTTTGGAAAGGGGGGAAGGAAGCAAGGGACCGAGTCTTTATTTCTTTTCGTCAGGGAACAGTTGTTAGTGAGCTCAGAAAGCCCAGAGCTGAGTGATCTGTTGGCCAACACAGAAGATAAAACAAATCAAACAGCTTGGAGCTGGGCTGAGGCTGTCTGTCCATCCATCCATCCGGGGGAGGCTGAGCCGTGTCCCAGCAAGGACACCGATAAGGGCCACCCACACACCGTGGATGTGTCCTGTCTGCTGCTGAGAGGGTTTAATGGCACGTGGCCTGGCAGTGCTGCTCGCTGCCCTGGGGGCACCTGGTGCAGGCAGTGTGGCCATCGGTGCTGCTGGCTGTGCCCTGTGTCCCCTGGTGGGCACACAGTCTGCAGCAATGTGACCCTGAGCCATGTCCCCCCTTGGGCATGATGATTCCCCAGCAGTGTGACCCTGTCCCTCCTCCGCCACGAGGGTCCCCAGCAATGTGGTCCCAAGCCGTGTCCCTCCTTGGGCACACAGGCCCCCCAGCAGTGCGGCCCTGAGCAGTGTCCCCCCGCAGCACAGCAGTCCCCAGGGGGGTGACCCAGCCGTGTCCTTTGCTCAGCCCCGGTCAGGTGGCAGCCGCCTGCCGTCTGCCAGCGCCGCTCTGCCTTTGTACTGCCGATCGATGGCCATTGATTTTTCCTCCTGTGTAAACCTGGCCGGCCCGGGCTGTGCAGGGTTTTCGTGCTCATCTGGCTCCGTCTCTCCTGTGCTCGGAGCAGCCCGTGCTGGTCTCCACAGCCCACCCACCTCCCTCCTGCATCTGCAGACACAAAACTCAAGGACATGCGAAAAAACAGCCTTGTAAAGGGTCAAGGAGACTCGGGTTTCATTAATCAGCTTTTAATGATGGGCTCTGCTGTTTGCAGTTGCTCTCCCAGGGCAGCACCCCCAGCCCCTCTTGTGGTACCTGCTGGGGCAGCTGGTTTGGGGCACCCATGGGAGCAGGGGCATCAGCCCCCTCAGCGTGGGGCATCCCTGGGGGATACTCCTGCTCAGAGGGGGCTCAGTGTAGGGGACATTCTCCCTGTGGCTGTTGCCCCTTGGCAGTCACCCTTCTCCCATGGGGCAGAGCCAGAGGAGGGGAATTCTGTCCCTTTCCTGTCCTTTCTGTCCCCTCACCAGAGTTTCACAGCCTGACAGGAGTGTCCCCCGGGGGAGCTCTGGCTGCCTGTGACCACTCAGACTTATCCCAGCACTCCCCCAGCCCACCATGGGGACCATGCCCCCCAAGCCATGGGGACAGGGCTGGGGACATCCCCACTTGTCCCCAGCAGCCGCAGAGCCGCTCTCTGGGCTATTAATGCCCCGCAATGATCATCAGCTCCCGTCGTAATCATTAAGACTATTAGAAAGAAATGTTGGCTCGCAGCTCGTGTCAGACTTTCTGTTCTGCTTTGCAAACGCGCACAATTAATGCCAATCAGGCGGGGGAGGCAGCCAGCTCGGATCCAGGCTGCTCCCAATCCCGCTGTCTGCTCTCCCCAGCCCGCCTGCTACATTTTCATACAATTGCTACAAACATCGGAGGGAAACTCCGCGTTCTTCGGCAGCGCTGAGTATTGTTCTCTGTTCCTTCTAATTACTCGGCATTCAGCAGCTCATCCGGCCCCGGATCGGTGGGGAAAGGAGGGATTTGTACAGCAAATACAGAAATCTGGAGAGATGCCTTATTTTCCCATTCAGCGGCTGCATTAGGTTGTCTATGGCTAAATAAGAAAGACCTGTTTAATTTTTCTTTGTCTTTTTCTTCCCCCCATAATGGTGGTTCTCCCTGTGGGTGCACAGTCCGGTCCCTGTCCCCCAGGGACCCCCAAAAGCAGGGTGAGTTGGGGACAATGGGGGAAAAGAGCTGGAATTGCTTGACCGGATGGTGTGGTATAATCCTTGTTACAAAAGTACACATCAATTATAAGAATTCCTACAGTAATCTTGGAAATCTATCTTTTCTGCTGAACCAGCTCATTAAAGAGCACCATTCATTTCCATCTCTCCGGGTGAGAAGGGTTTAAATCTCCAAAGCTTTGTATTACCAAATAGACTGAGGGTGATGGACTCGTGTTAAATATTAAAAGGAAGAAGTTGATTTTTAGTTTTTTCCCCTCTTTTCCTCCAGACTGGCAGCACAGACAAAGTATCATGTAAGGAGGGGAGGGTGGGGGGTCCCTGCCATGAGTCCTTTCCCCGCTGTGGACGGGTGATGTGGGGCTGTGCTCAGTGGGTGCCTTTGAGGACCCCCCTCACCTCCTCTTGTCTGGGGACCCCAGCCAGCACCAGGGGAGAAGGGAGGAAGGGAGAGAGGTTTCCCCAGGCCACCCTGGCAAGCCCCCAAGCCTGTGCTGGCCCCGGCCGTGGCACAGGCAGGGCTTTTGTGTGCGGGCAGGGCAGCGGCGGCCGCGGGCTGAGGGATGGGCACAGAGCCCCTTTGTGTGCAGCTGCGAGGGGGACAGTGGTGACAGCAGGATGTGGGGATACAGACCTGCCGTGGGCATGGGGAGCTGGTACCCGGGGATGAGGGGAGGGTGCCCAGGGACCCGGGCCCGGGGAGCAGCGGCCGGCCAGGGCCGAGGGTGGCACGGGGCGATGTGTGCGCTGTGCCGAGGCTCTGTGCAAACATGCTAATTTGTTTTCTTTCTTGCCTCGCCTTTCAGGGTAATTGGTTGCATTTGAAGCCTTTGTGAAAGCCTTTGATTATAGTAATTTCAGCAGCGCGATCTAGCCTGGATTCCTTCCTCAGATTCTTTCACAGCTCAGGCGCTCGGGGCTGTAATTACGGAGCGGCGCACGCCCGGCTGGCACGGCCGGGGCACTGTGGCCATGGCAGCACAGGGACCTGCTACTGCCGGGGCAACTGAGTCCTGGGCTGGGGCAGGAGGCAGCCAGGGTGGGGCAGGAGCTGTGGTGGGAGCTTTGGTCTCTGCCGTGATGTTTGTTGGATCTCAGCTGGAGATGTGGGTGCTGGGTGCCCATGTTGTGGACACCCATGCCAGGCTGGGGTCCAGGGGGCTTTTAATGGTTGCTCTGGAGGTCTTCCTGAAGCTGCTTGGCTTTTCTGGTGGTTTGATCCTGTGTCTCTGCTGGGTATGGGACCAAAACCCTGTGAGCATCCTGACCATCCACAGTGGGATGGTGGGCAGCTCAGCGGGCTCATCCCCCCAGCTCCTCTTCCCATCTATGTGCAGGATGAAGGCATGGCATGATTGTGTTGGATGATGAGGTTTTATTTGAGGAGCTGGTACCACATCAGAGGGGACATGTCTGCACAGACAGGTCCTGCCCACCCTCTACGCACTGGCCCTGCCAGGACCCCAGTGCACAGAGCCAGGGCTGAGCTCTGCCAAAAACACTGACGGTGCCCAATGGGGTCCTGACCTTTGCTAACAGGGCCACTCCCCCCCCACCCCCTCCTGGCATTTCATTCCCAGTCCCGTGTAATGACCTTCTCGGCAGTGCCGTGCCAGCGTCTGCCACTTCCAATTACCCACGGCTGCCCGGCGCCCGGCGCAGCACCCGGCACTCCTCCTGCCTGCCAGGATGGCAGCGGGCTGGGGGATGTTGCACTTTGGCTCAGGGACTCTCAGGGACCCCCTGGCGCTGCCCAGGGCTCTGGGTCCCTGCCCCGGGGCGCTGGAGGTGCTTGGCTTTCCAGAATCATTATTAACCTGTTCGAGAGCTGTTCCTGCTCACAGCGAAAATAGATCTTTAATCTCTGCCCAAAATAGCTCATTTGATGAGAGGCCTCCTTAAAGCTGACACATAAATTTAACCAGGCCGCCCAAGCCCTGTGTGGGGACGTCTGCAAATGCTCAACAGCACTTGAATTGTTGGGGGTTTGTTTTTTTTTTTAATTCCATCATTACGGACACATCTGAATCCGTATTTCTTCCATCGGGTCAGGAGGTGATTTGCTGTGCCCCATCCCAGTCCCCCAGGCCCTGCTTGTGGACCAAAGGTTATTTTGAGGTGGTTTTTGATGTTGATTTTCTTGTGCAGTCTAGGGGTTTTTTTTCTTGGAACAGCCACAGGAGTAGAAACCTCAGTTCTGAGTGGGATGGGGGCGACTTAATGCTGCCCTATAATGCCAGCAGTGAGGGGATGCTCTGCCCAGCTCCAGTGCCACTCTGTCCCTGGCTGTGTGCCACAGCTGTGGGCTCTGTGCCATCTTGGTGTCACAGCAGCCTGAAAAAGGCACCGTCCCACTGGCAGCAAAATGCTCCAAAAGTGAAGGCAGGCTCTGGGGAAGTGGGAAATGGGGATGCTCAGTGTGTGACAGCAGAGTCCCAGGCTCAGCCTGGCATCTCCCAGCACCTCCACAGGGCACATGCTGGGAGAAGCCACTTGGCTGGTGTGGGTCACTGTCCCAGCCCCCCACTTCCCCACCACCTCAGTGAGATCCTGAGCAGCAAAATAATCACTTCCAGAATCATTATCCATTGCAAACCCCAGCTTCCAATTTTAATCAGAGGAGCTGGTGTTGCTTTAAGATCTGCGGGTTTTAAAGATCACAAGAGGGGTTAGAGAAAATTACCCTTGACTCTTACATGCTAATGTAATCTCTAACCAGATCTGCAGCACTGCAGCTAAAATTGCTTTTTAGATTAACATTTAATTATTAACAGGGCCCCCTGAAAGGCCTGGGGCTGGAGCACACGGAGGGGAGCGGATTATCCCAGCCAGTGGAGGGTTGGTCGGGCGAGGGAAGGTCGTGGGGCGGCTGCTGGCACCGTCCGCGCCTTGTGGCACCTTTGGTGGCAAAGTTTGGCTTTTATTTTACCTGGTGCTCCTCATGGTTTATGGTGGAGTGATCTTTCTATGCTTTGTGTAGGGCTGAGCTGTGGCATCACTTGCTGAGCACCGTGTCCCCTCCACCCTAAATCTGGGTGGGAGATGGACATGAGATGGGCATGAGCTGGCACGGCAGCACCAGCCAAAATCCTGCTCTCCCTGCAATGGGATGGGCATCTTCTGTGTGTAGAGGGGAGGCCTTCCTTCTCCAGCACCTCCTCACCCTCACAGGGTGTCATGGGATGGGAAACCAGCATCTGTGGGGACCAGGGATGGCAGCAGCATCTGTGCCAGGACTGCTGTGGGGGCAGCACCGATGTCCCAGGGCTGCTGTGGGGGCAGCACCGATGTCCCAGGGCTGCTGTGGGGGCAGCACCGATGTCCCAGGGCTGCAGGGAAGGGGAGCTCCCTGGAGGGACAGTGGAATTCTCCTCCATCCATGGAGGGATGAGGGACAGGGATGTCCCCAATGACAGCAGGTACCCTGGCACCACACTGGCTGGGTTTGTTATATTTGGCACACCAGGGATTGGTGAGGGCCTTTTCTTCATTTCCCAGGTTGCTGCCAGCCTTGGCCTTGCTCCCACGCTGTCGGTCTGTCCGTCCATCAGGCTCTGTCAGTGCCTCTCCCAGCCAGGGTGACCCCATCACCTCCTGTCCTTGAGCTGAACCCAGTGCTGGCTTTTAATAACCAGGGAGGATGTGGTAGTGGTGTGACTCAAACAGCTTTGCAGCATCCCTGTTCCTGCCCCTCCTTCCTCTCCTAAACCCAAAAGATCCCTTTTTATGGGCTTGCACCTCAGTAATGCCTGGAGAAGGATGTGGACACGTTGCAGCAGAGCCTGGATGGTGACCAAGACCTTGTCCTTTACCATCCCTGCCCTGCCTGCTGCCTCACACTGCCAGCAACTGCACAGACCCACTTCAGGCTGAGACTTCAAAAGTTGCTTTTTCTTTTCTCCCCCTCCCGTCACATTTTCTTTTATCTAAATCCTCGCCTGCGAAAGCCTCTATCGACAGCTGCGCTGCCCTTATCTCGCCGGAGGGACCTTCGCAGGGCGCTCGCAGCAGATAAGCCCGACTTATCAGCGCTGATGTCAGAGGAGGTGCCAAACCCTCCCGTCACTGGGGCTTTAGACATAGAGGGTGGTGGTTTTTATTAAAGTCACGAAGACCTTGGGCTTATAAATAGTGCGATGTTGAGATGGATTAGCTGAGTGTGGGGCAGGAAGGAGTGGTGGGAGAGGGGGAGGATGGAGTTGTGGCTGTGCCATCCCTGGAAGTGTCCAAGGTCAGGTTGGACAGGGTTTGGAGCAACCTGGGATAGTGGAAGGTGTCCCTGCCCATGGCAGGGGGTGGAATGGGATGAGCTTCAAGGTCCCTTCCAATCCAAACCATTCTGAGACACTATGATGCCAGGGTTGTGGCATGTGGGGTTTGGGACTCCTGGGGGACTCTACTCCAGGTGTTCCCAAGGGACCCTGCTCCTGGTGGGGTGGTCTTGCCAGGTGCAGTGGTGCTGGCTGGCTGGTGGTGGATCCACAGCCTGGGCAGAGGCCGTGCAGATTCGGGGCATTCCAGCAAAACTGCTGAGTGTTGCCTTTCCTGCCATGAAAGAGCCAGAGCAGCTTGAACTAAATCGGATCCTGCTGATTGGAATTAGTTCAAATGCAGATGGAGCTAACTAAGCCGGCGCTAAGCGTTGGACAGCCCAGTGCCCAATTCCCATCAGCTGATTCAGGGGCTTTTCTGAGCAGCATTAACGAAATGCCACCGTGGCACAGATGCCCATTGTGTTGGGTGCCCACCCGCTCGCCCACGGGCGCTCTGGGGGCCTGGGACGCCCGACAGGGTGCTGGGGTGAATAGATGGGTGGTGTTGTGGCACCGGAGCCCTCATAGTTCTAGGTGTGCCCATGAAGTGCAGCGTAGCTGTCGGAAAAATCATCTCAGCTGTGAGACACGGGGAGACGGGGGCAGAGCTGGGCTCTGAATTAATCAGTGGCTTTATTCAGTTTGGCATGTGGCTCCTGTGTCTCCGTGATGCTCCATGGACAGGGTTGGGATGGCTCTAGGAAGGTGCTGGGCAGTGTATGGTGGTGATGGGGAGTGTCCCCAGGGACCTGCTTTGCTGGGCCCCCAGGGTCAAGGGTGCCCTTGGCTCCTGTGACAGGCCACCAGCATTCCCCCGGACTGGGGCTGCATCTGTGCCCTCCCTGTGCTGGCACATGGATTTGGCGACCCCCTGGGTGCTTTCCCCTTGTCCTCCCTGTGCTGGCACATGGATTTGGTGACCCCCTGGGTGCTTTCTCCTTGCTCTCAGCCATTTGCCTCAGGGACCATCAGGGACCTGATCCTCATGCAGCAGTGGCACGAGCCGCCCACGGTGCCCGTGTCTGCCAGGGACACAGGTCAGTGTCCCCGTGAGGAGCTGTCGCTCTGCAGGGAGGAGGTGACGTCCATTGCTAATCGGCCAGATGGTGACACCCGGCGGGGCCAGCGCTGAGGTCACCGCGGAGCTGAGGCTCAGGTACAGCGGGAGCCGGTGCCATCATCCATCCCCCGCATGGCCGTGGGTGCCCTGACCCGGGGCCACCCCGTGGGGCCGGGGATGGTGTTGGGGCCGGGCGCAGGGCGGCAGCTCCTGGCACGGACCATGCAGGTGGTGGGCGCGTGCCGGGAGAGCCGCGGCACCGGGAGCAGGGCTGTGTAATGAACCCGAGTCCCGGCGGGGAGAGGCGAGCTCCTGGCAGTCAAGTGCGCTCAGGCTCTGAATAAGAAGCACTTCATTCTCTTTTCAAACTGTATAATTTCTCCCTGATTGTAATGGCATATTTTAAAATTACCAGAAATCGAAGCCAGAAAATGGATACGGCTGCTTTTACTGCGAGCTGCGTTAACAAAGGATATGTAATGCATGAAATAAAAACACCTCCCTGCCCCCCTCCTTTTTTTTTTAAGACAGTAATAGGAGAAAATTGGTTTTGAAACTGAATAAAAGTCCCTTTCAGAGGAAATCATTTCTTTCAGGGTACCTTTGCTGAAAGTAAAATAGTGAATAATGAAAGGTGGTTACATGATTGTCTTTCATTTAGGGAGCGCGAGGACAGATGGAATCTGGGAGAAATGCACGATTGGAATAATTGCATGGTAACAAGGCGCTTGTTGTGAAATTAGTATCTTAAGAAAGTAGTGAAAAAGGCTTTTACTCATGAATACTTCATTATTAGGAGAAAGCAGCACAATTTGGGTTCTCCAGACACCTGCTTGGTATTAGATGACTTCCTCTTCCCCTCCTCCTCCTCACACCTTTCGCTGATGAGTCTCTCCATGCCCCCATCTGGCTGGGGAAGATGGGCTGAGACCCCCAGGCCGATGGGCAGGGCCCAGCCAAGGCAGAGACACTGCATGGATCCCATTCCAGGGGCAATCCCAGAGCCTGGGACACCCTGCCCACAGGAGCGAGTGGTGCATGCACAGGGACCATCTGTGCCCATGGGGGCTGTAAGAGGGTTTCAAAGGGTGACATTTAAACCAGTGGAGTACAGAGAGCGCTGGACACGGCTCTGGGAGCACCCATCCATGCTTTGCTTCTTGGCAGTGATGGGCACAGGCTCTCCCAGCACCTGCCCGAGGCCACCATGTGCCCAAGGCCTCCGCATCGCTCCCCTGCATGGCAACAAGCAGCACTCACCAACAGTGGGAAATGCAGGGTGGCTGCAGGAGGGCAGAATTCCCCCACCGTGGAGAAGATGAAGTGATGTACCCAAGAGTGACACCATCCATGGCCTCCATTCAGCCAGAGCGGTGGCTCAGGAGCTGTGACACTGGATAGACACCACTGCCTGCTTTCCTGCTGCTGCTGCCCACGTCTCCCTGCCCTCTGCAAGTGGGAATATTGCTCCCTGTGCCAGCCGGAGCAGTGGGAGGGTGTCAGCAGCAACTGGTTATAACTCCGGGCCCCGCGGCGGTGAAGGACACACAATGAGCAGCGCGGTGGCGGTAGTGACTTTGGCCTGACCCCTCCAGCTTTTGTCGAGCAGATTTCCATGCCAGCTGGGAGCTGGCGACAGATCCCAGGACCCTGAGTGGGATGTTAACACTGTCTGTCCCCAGCCTTGGCCGAGGTCACTCTGTGCCGGGAGGTGCCGGCTGGCGCGCCGGCAGAGCGGTCTGGCACTGCCGGAGCACGGTGCCAGGGGGATGTCCCAGCTCTGCCCCATTCCCAGTGGGAAGGGCTGAAAGCTCTGCAGGCAGCACAAATCGCCCGCTGAGACCTTCATATTTCTTTTATGTGCATTCCTATTTATTTCAGGCTTTCAGAGTCACTTATTTATCTCCAGAGGAGCAAAGGGCACTGAGTGCTGTGGAGGTCCTGCCACTGGCTCTATGGGGTGGGCACAGGGGTGGTGGCAGCGGGGAGGGCACAGAGGTGGTGGCAATGGGGTGGGCACGGGGGTGGTGGCAGTGGGGTGGGCAGGTCCCCTCTCCTCACCCATGTCTCTCCTCTCTCGCAGGACACGGGGCAGCAGTGCCCACCAGGAAGCCCAGACCATGCTGGCCTGTCTGCAGAGGACCCAGAACCCCCCAGCCCAGCACCTCCCCTGCCCCAACAAGGCACTGGAGCCGCGCAAGTGTAAGTGCCGGGGGGGGCGAGTGCCTGCTTTGATGCTGCTTCCCTCATTGAAAAGGACATTTATTTAACCGATAATTAAAAAGAGCAGGAGAAGCGGGGAGGAGGTGGGGGAGGAAGGAGCCAAGATAAGCAAATTAAATTGGGTTGCTGTGGTTGATAAGTCCAACTTCAGCAAACGTTGCAAAGCTGCCTGGGAAGCGTGGCGGCGGCGGTGGCAGCGGCAGAGGATGGGGCAGCGCCAGCTCCGCAGCCCCCTGAACCTCCCCAGCCCTTCCCCCCCTAATTACTTTCCCCGTTTTGCCTTCCCCAGGAGCTGGCCTTTCAGATAAGCTGTAAACTAGTTACATTAAAATGGGATCCAAAAGGTCACTCCAGCAAAGCACCTGTCTCTCCCAGCCTTTGTCTCTCAATCCAAACCGTGATTAAATGTATATTTAATGAGCCTGCTTTAGGCAGGCGTGTTTGACCTCCCCGGCTGGGAAAGACGCATTAAGATTCTCAAGTGATGAATGTGTGTTTTAAAGAGGGGAGTGGATATTTTTCTGCTGGTCTCAGTTGGATTTTTAAACATTGCTGGCTGCAGACAAATCAGCTGCTAAAGCTCTGCTTGTTAGGCTGTGACAGCCCCCGGCCGTTTGTTTAATGAGCTGGATTTTCCCAGAGACATTTTTTCCCTCTACCTGGGCACCCTGACACAGCCTGGCATGGGGTTTGGGCGATGCTTGGCCACCCTGGGGACCTCTGGCATTGCTCCACAGGGTATGGGTCACACTGCCAGCCAGGAAGGTTATTTATTCCTCTAAGTTATTTTATCTCTGAAAGTTATCCCTGGAAGTGTTCAAGGCCTGGTTGGAGGGGGCTTGGAGCAACCTGGTGTAGTGGAGGTGTCTGGCACTGGATATGTTGTTGTTGAGCTGGTGCGATGCCGGGGTCAGGATACACCCACTGGTCCCTGCAGTATTCCCTGGATGCAGCTCAGGGCTGGGGACCATCTCTGATCACAGTGTGAGGCCCAGGGATCCCCTCCAACCATGGAGCTGGTGCTCTCTGGAATTCCCACCCTGCCATAGATGCTAAAATAAGGTTTGGGAAGGAGGAGCCCATATGTGCTATCACAACACAGCAAGACACTGTGGGGAGAGCTGCTCTTACACCCAGCTGTCTGTGTCCTGGGAGGGTCCCAGCCCAGAATTCCAGGGGGTCCTGGAGCTGCACCAGTGAGATGAGAGTGGATAGCAGAGGTCTGACCCCTTGCTGGACCCTGCTACGCTCAGGGTACTGAGGAGACACTTTTTGACTGGTCTCACCCATCCCTGGGGCAGGACTGTGCTCACCTGAGGTCTCCAAGGCCTGTGTTCCCTGGGTGGGCAGCAGTGGCCGAGCTCCTGGCCGGACCCCCACACCACACTCACCACCGGCTGCCACCAGCCAGGTCACCTTAATCAAAGTGTGGCTGCCTGTGTGTTTCCCTTCATTATGGGCCAGTCCCGCCCGTCTCGCTCCTCTCTGCCTCCCGCCAGTGTAAATTAAATTGCAGGTGACATCCAGGGCCACTCATCTGGCTTGGAATCCCATTTTCCCTCTATTTATGGCACCTGCGGTGAGCGCGGGCGGAGGGGCCGGAGAGCCGGCACGGGGCCGAGCCTGGGGAGCGCCCGTGTAGGTAATGGGCACAGAGAGCATCCTCTTAAAACCAGGCGCAATTTAGAAGTGCTTCTGATTACTTAATTTGCTCCTGAGTATCTCAGTAATTATCTTTATGGGTCTTATTTCTGTCCTCTGGCATTGTTTCTGTCGATATTAAATGAGTCTGGCTCTCGGCGCGTTGGCCGTCTGGCCCGGCACCACTGTGAAATCCTATTAGCCTGCCCGCGCCGCTGATTAATTTGGGTATTAATTTCACGTAAAAGGTGAGCTGACTAATTTTCCTGCCCGTGCAGGAGCTCCCAGCCTGGTGCCTTCGCCCCCCAGTTCTGCCCTTTGCCTCTCCTGCTAATTGTCATCCCCCCATCTCTGTGCCCCTGGTGCTGGCACAGCCACATCCCAGCAGGCTCAGCATCCCGGGAAATCCATCCTGGTAAAGCTGGAGGTGACTTCGGTGCCATGCTTGCTGTTGCCAGCTGGTATTCCCAGGGCTCTTCTGCAGGCATCAGCCCAGCATGCCAGTATTTCATCCTGGAGGAGGAGAGTGCCGGGAGGTGCCAGAGCCCTCCCAGCCCTGCCTGTGCCTCCCACCTCCAGCTGAGGAGCAGGAGCCTGCAGAGAAGCAGCATCCTCAGGAAAATATCACATCCAATTAACTCCAGAAGCCTGGTCCCTTTTGATTTTTTTTCTGTGTGCATTACAGGAATCCTGAGCTTTATTTAAATTATAAATCAAATAATACCCCTCTCAGCTTGGCCAAACTCTTTGCTGTTCCTGTTCTCGGCAGAAACGGAGCAGTGGCTGATACTTAATTAAATGTTACTTGCCATGTGCCCAGCCTGAGGCTGGGCATGTGGAGGGGGGCAGGATGTGTGTCCCCCCAAGGTGCTGGGATCCATAGGGAGCTGGGAGCCACGGGGAGCTCACAGAGCTCCTTCCATCCTAACCTCAGGAGCATCCTTCATCACCTACAGGAAGGGTGGAGAGGGACTTTTTACGAGAGCGTGGGGTGACAGGACAAGGGGGAATGGATTCAAACTGACAGAGGGCAGGGTTAGATGGGATATTGGGAAGAAATTTTTCCCTGTGAGGCTCTGGCACAGGTTGGGCAGAGAAGCTGTGGCTGCCCCATCCCTGGAAGTGTCCAAGGCCAGGCTGGACGGGGCTTGGAGCACTCTGGGACAGTGGGAGGTGTCCCTGCCCGTGGCAGAGGGTGGAACAGGATGATCTTAAAGATCCCTTCCAACCCAAACCATTCTGTGATTGTTTCACTGTGCACATCCTCCTGTGGGATCTGTCACCTCAGCCTTGCTGGGACATTGTCATAAGTGGCCCTTTGGGGTTGGCATGAGTCCTCCCGGGGTCTGTCTGGGTATTAAAACACTAATGAGAGGAGATGGCCTTAATGAGAGGTGGTGGCTGGGGCTCAGTGAGTGGGAACCTGGCTCTGGGGTCACCCACACCTCTCCCCACTCACCCATGGGGACTCTCATCAGTGATAAACCTCTTTAATTGCACATGGGATGAAGCCCTGTTTAATGGCTTCTCGTTACCCAATTCTGCTCGTTCCAAGGGCATTTTCATTAGAGTGGCTGCAGAGGCTCTGCTCATGTACACACCCATAAAATATCATTTTAATTTCATGAGGGGTTACACATGAGTGAAGTAAGATTAATTCTTTCATTTTCACTTTCTGGAAGGGATCGGTTAATGATGGTTCTGTGTATTTATGTACGTGCCATAAAAAGGAGTTCAATTAACTGCTGGGCCCAAAATGTGCTGTTGACTTGCACTTTCCCTGCCAGGAATCACTGCAAAAACACTTTTCCGTCGGTCACGTGCATGGAGGGGATGGAGGGTGGGGGTGAGCCCCTCAGTGCCCATCTGCCACCAGGTCAGAGCCCTGGATATTCAGTTACTTGGCTGGTAATGCCCTGGCACATGAGGGGGTTTTGGTTTGTGTCCAAACCTCCCAGGATCACAGTGGTCCATCAGCCACAGTGGCTATGATGGCACTGTGGCCGCGGTGGCTGCGGTGGCTGTGGCAGCGCAGTGGCTGCAGTGGCCGTGGTGGCACAGTGGCTGTGATGGCACAGTGGCTGTGATGGCACAGTGGCTATGATGGCACGGTGGCTCTGATGGCACAGTGGCTGTGATGGCACAGTGGCTGTGATGGCACAGTGTCTCTGATGGCACGGTGGCTCTGATGGCACAGTGGCTCTGATGGCACGGTGGCTGTGATGGCACAGTGGCTGTGATGGCACAGTGGCTATGATGGCACAGTGGCTGTGATGGCACAGTGGCTGTGATGGCACGGTGGCTCTGATGGCACAGTGGCTGTGGTGGCACGGTGGCTGCGGTGGCTCTGATGGCACAGTGGCTGTGATGGCACAGTGGCTGCGGTGGCTCTGATGGCACAGTGGCTCTGATGGCACAGTGTCTATGATGGCACGGTGGCTCTGATGGCACAGTGGCTCTGATGGCACAGTGGCTGTGGTGGCACGGTGGCTGCGGGGGCCGGTGCATCGTGCACAGCGCCGCGTTAATACCTCGTGGAGGAGACAAATGGGAAGTGACACGTGTGTGTGTAGACGGGTATTTGTGGTGACGCTTTGACTGCAGATAATAAAGTGCTCGCCCTGAGGTGATCCAATTCAGCAGCCGCCTCGGCAGAGCCGCGCGCCGACGAGGGGGAGAAGAAAGGGGAGGAAGAAAGACCCGTCTGAAATGACATGTCAGCCTAAAAAGGGAACGTGTTAACGGATGAATATCTGGGGACGGCAGAGCCCGGCGCTTCCCTTTGTGCTTTGTCATGAATTTTGTTGTCTTTGCAGATTCCGGCGCTGCCGCGCACGGTTTGCCACCTACGGTTACTCAGATGGATTTCTCCCACTATTATTTCTGTAGTTGGTTTAATTTAAGCCCCCAGAGCTGGGGTGTGTTTGTCTCGGCTCCTGGCACCGAGGGGTCTGGGGGTCCCACAGTGTGGGCTCTGCAGCAGGGACACAGCAGCTTTGGGGACAGTGCGGTGACACTGAGGGAGCTGCATATGGGTGGCTGCGGTCCCTGCACTGGGGGGGCTGGGGACCCCCAGCACATCCACCACAGTGCTGTGGCCTTTGCACCACCCATCCTGGGGACACTGTCACCATAGAAACCACGGCAGGCACAGGATGGGAGAGCCAGGACAGTGTGACAACAACCCAACCTGCCTGGGGTGACACGGCGGGCACAGCACTGGCAGCCCCAAACACAGCTTGAGGGAACCAGGGGACCTGTGGCTACTCTGCCCAGGCTGGGGCTGCACCCCCTGTGCCCACCCACAGGTCACCCTGGGGCTGGGCAGGGAAGCACCCCCAGCCACCCCCCAGCTCCACTGGGACCCCCGGGATTTGCCTGCCCTCAGTCGGGGGTCACTGACCCCATCACTTGGCTCCCGGCCCTGGCTGTGCCAGGCTCAGCCCTCCAGCCCCACAGCACAGCCAGTTCCTGCCCCAGCAGTTTTGCCACCTGGGGCTCAGACCCAAACTTGAAAGACTGTGCTGATTTGTTAAATGTAGCAGCTTTTGTTTGTTTTCTTCCAAGTGTTTTCCAAATATTGAGGTTTCTTCCAAGTGTTTTGCAAATATTTAGGGTTTAGCTCTTACAAAATCTGTTCCCAGTGTGGCAGGCAGAGAAAAAGGGGATTTTTGCTTTTTGAAGCTTTGAAGGCATTGGGATCTTCCTGCTGCAAAGGAACAGGGATCCTGGTCCCAGAGCTGGGGACAAGCTCTCGGCTCTCACAGAATTCATTTCATTTGGAGGCTGCAGCACTATTATTTTTTAATAAGAGCCATTGGCATGGCTGCTCAGAGCCCCAGCATCCTCCTGCCTCGCATTGCTCCCCTTCCCACCCCCTCCTGCCCCTGTGCAAATTAAAAATCCTGCCTAATTGCTGCCCTTCTGCCCTGCTGGCTCAGGGAGACCAGGCAGGAGCACACCACGAGCTCAGGGCTGGAAATGTCAGCACTTTCCTGGAAGAGGGGCAGGGTGAGATGGGGAAGATGGGAATAGGGAGGGTGAGAATGGGGAGAGGGAGGGCAAGGATGGGAAGAGGGAGGGCGAGGATGGGAAGGGATGGTGAGGAGGGAGGGTGAGGATTGGCAGGATGCTCAAGGATCCCAGAAAATGCCCCTTCACAGGGTGAACATGGCGAGGGGACCACATGAAGACAGAGCTGGGGCAGACACTTTTCTTTGGCTGCTGTCACATTTCACTCACTTTTCAGGGCCGAGCCCTCTATTGAAGATTTTTTCCCATCTGTAAAAGGGTGGAAAGCTTTTTCCTTTGGGACCAGGGGAAGGCAAGGCCTGTGTGCAGCAACAGGGAGCTTCCAGCTTCCACGTCGCCTTCAGCAGCTTTATAAAGATTTCCTGCTGAGATTAGTTCTTTCATTTATTGCAAAATATTGTAGCGCTTTCGATGTGTAAAAATAAGGATTGTCCCATCTTATCTCAGAAGGAATGGAGGGGAGGGAGGGAGCAGTGATTGTCTGTGCTGCTGTTAACCAGTGAGGTGCCATGTGCTGCCGCCACATTCCCACTCTGATTCTCCCCGTGGAGTCCTTGCTCAGGTCTGCAGGTGCTGAGCCCTGGAATGTTCCCCTTGTGCACCTCATGTCCTGCTCCCTGTCCCCATCCAGAGGCAGGAAACTGCCTGGCAGTGCAGTGTCTCCTGTAGCATCATGGCCTGGAAATTAAAGGCACAAATTACCAGTGCCTGTGCTCACCTTCCTGCAGGGAAGAGAGAACCCAGCTGGGAATGCTGCTGCTGGCACCGGGCTGGAGGGCACACAGACACCTGGGCTGCGGGAGCAGCACGGAGCATCCTCCCTGGTGCTGAGTGTCCATCCTGTCCTTGCTGGTCCTGAGCATGCTTCCCATCACCAAGTGTCCTTCCTGGTGCTGAGCATCCTTCCTGTCCTTCCTGATCCAAAGCATCCCTCTCTGTGCTGAGGATCCTTCCTGGTGCCATTTTGATCCCCCAGCTGCTTTAACCAGGCAGACCCTGATTGCCAGAGTTGAAGCCTGATGGTGTTGCTGCGTGAGCTCTCTGGTGCTGGATTGTTTCCTGACTGACAGCTGAGCAGCCCCATCAGGTCTGTTACTGCCGTGAGCCCGGCCCCAAGGGCTGAAATTTAGGGCTGTGCTATTAACCCAGCCTCTTTCCCCACTTTGTAACTGCTTTAGTGCCTTTAAAGTGTACTGTTAAAAGCAGAATTAATTAGGGGGGCCTGGCAGGGCAATTAGGGGGGCCCAGCAGCTGGGCCTCACTGAGCCCATTGTGTCCCAGTGGCGTGGGGCCGAGGCTGGGGGTAGCTGGGAGTGTGTGGGCTTGTGCTGCACAAGCCTCAGATTGTCACTCTCCCATTAGCTTTGGTTGCTCCTGCTGCAAGGATGGCTTTGGTTACCTTCTCTCCCCTCCTTTCTTCCCATCTTTCCTTTTTTCCCAGCCTTTGAGGGCTGTGGCTGCAGCAGGGCACGGTGTGGGGGCCCCCAGGGACACCAGGGATGTGAGGGATGCAGGGGATGGGGAGGTGTGGGGGATGCTGAGGATGAGGGGGATGCAGGGGATGCTGGCAGTGGGTGTGCATGTCAGGAGAGATTTTGGGGGGGTTTCTCCCATCCCTCCCATCCATCTGCAGCCCCTCCCTGTCCCCACTGGACATTTTGCACTGACCTGCTGCTCCAGGCACAGCAGGGCTGGCGCTTCCCGATCCATAAACTGAGATTTATTTCAGATCGTGGCACCAGCGGGGCCTGGGATTTACATCTGTGGCTCGGGCTGGGTTTGGTGGCCAATTTGCTAAAGTAAAAAGTTGTTTAGCTGGAGGCATAATCTCATAAGCCCGTGCTGCCATTAGCCGGGGTCTCCTCTCTGCCTGGCTTTCCAATAATGCTCCGAGCAGAAGCTCCAAGTAATATAAAAAGCCATCGGATTATTACTGCGGGCGATGCATTTTCCATTTACAGTAATAAAATACTGAAGAAACAAAACAATTTAAAATTCCAATAAAATTCAAACCAAATCTTTGGCTGCCGAGCAGATTCAATTATTTAGCTGTTATTGAGTGCAGGCTGGAAAAATAGAGCAGGTCAGGGAGGGAGGGGGAGCTGGGAGCCTGGGGGGTGCTGGATGCATCCCGTGGGAATGTCGCTGGGGGAGGGAGCTGGGAGGCAGTGAGACATCTGGGAGAAGCTGTTGGTGGCTGCTTGTCATGCCAGTGGCTGGGTTTGGGTTAGGGCTGGCACGAGCTGTGGTGGTGGCACATGTCAGCTCCCGGGGGTCTGTGGCACATCCCACCCATCCATGGCGTCTCGGCTCTGACGGTCCAAGTTCAAGAGGAGGTGGACAAGGGGACAAACCCTTGTGTGTCAGGGCTGGCTGTGCCTGACGGGTGACGCGGTGGCTCGGGCGAGTTTGCGTCTCTGGGTAATTACAGCCCGCTGGAAAGCAGTAATTACCGCGGGGAGCGGGAGCGGCGCCGCCGCCGTGCTGGCACCGCCGGGAGAGCGGGCACGGTGTAATCTTCCTGGCGGGGGTTCGGTGCCTCACCCTGAGATGTGGCAACACACCGAATTGGTGCCTTGTCACATCCAACCCAGCTGGCACAAAGAGGAGACAAAGGTTTCTCAGGGCTCCCTTCAGCCAGGCACGTGCTGGCACCGGGGCTGGCACGGGGGATGCCAGGCCAAGCTGGGCTCATCCCAACCACAGCAGTGGGTAGTGCCAGGGGGCTGCTCAGGGCCACCCCAAAAGTGTCACCTGCAGCCTCAGTGCTTGGGGATGGGGTTTTGGTGACCTGTGTCAGGAGCTGTGGTGGCACTGGTGCCTCACTCCCTTCAGCAACAGCCCCTTGGTTTTTTAATATTTTTCCTTGGAAAGGAGCATTTCCATGGAATGTGCTCATTAGGGATTCTGCAGGTGTCACCAGCTAATTAGTATCATGTTAATTGAGTATTCACAATGCTGCCACCTCCAAGGACAGCGGTGCTGCCATGAAGGGGAATGCAGATGTGCGTGGCTCACCGTGCAGTGCTGTGCCCTGCTGTGCCATGCCATGCCATGCCATGCCAGTCTGTGCCATGCTGCTGGGCAGGGTGGTCCTGCCCGCACCTCCCCTGCATCCACTGGCCTGGGGGGTGCCCATGCCCAGCAGAACCCCCCGTGCACACTCAGGTGTGTCCATGCACCTCACCAGCTGCCCTGCAGGTGCGGGGCTGGACAGTCAGTTCCCAGGATGTCCCCAGTGGGGACACTGCCACACGTGTCCTGCCAGAGGGAGCTGCTGGTGCTGTGCCTCCTGTCTCTCAGCAGCTCCATTAAATCCTACTCAAAGGCACTGGTTTTAATTGGCTTAATACACTCGTTAATAACAATGTCTATTTAAGACACCTGTAAAAAGCCCATAACATCAGCTTAATGGGGGAATGGCTGGTGCAGGCACTGCGTGCTGCCTGTTCAATTACTGTGCTGATGGAGAGCATGGAGAGAGGCCATGGCCTCGCTGCTGCCTCCCCCCAGACCCCTCTCTGCTGCTGGGGGGGACGTGGAGCCCCCCCAGCTGCCAATGCCCCCTCCCCTGGGTCCTGATTTAACACAGGGCCCGGTTCATCCAGACATGTCACTGCCATGGAAGCATCACCCGGAGCAGGACTGGGACAGGCAGCAGCTTCACTGGGAGTGTGGAATGTACCCAGTGGTGCAGCTCCTCCATAGTGACTTTGCCACCCAGCACGTGGTGGCATCAGGAATCACCGGTCCTGGTGGCTCAGGGGCACAGTGTTCCCCAGGGGGATGCTGCAGTCCCTGCCCCTGAGTACCAGGGGCTCCACTCCCTGGGAGCCTCAAAAAGGGTCTCTGGGAGGGCTGGGGCTCCTCAGTGGGGGCTGCCAGCCCCCACCAGCCCCCAGTCTGACCATCTCCACCTTACAAAGCCTTTTACTGGACAGGCAGTGGGTCTGACATTCCTGGTGTGCCACAGACATCCCTTGGCAGGGCTGGGAGTTTGGGGACCAGCTGGGAACCCTCATTCCCTTGTGCCAGCTTGTACGTGCATGTGCCTCTGTGTGTGTGTGTGTGGAGATTTTAAACACCTAATTTATTCCATCTATTAGATAGATTTTGTAGATTTAATCATTTTCACAGTTGGTGGCTCATTGGATACTCAAGATAAACTCCAAATGAAAGTATAATGGGAACGACAAATGAGTTTTCACACCAGAATGGCAGAAACTTGCTCAGGAAAGAGTTTGAAAGGAACAAAACTATATACATATATAATTTTTTTTCTGCAGTGGCTTTTGCTGACTCCAGTAGGTTACCACAGTTAATTTCACCAGTTTTGTTCATCTGTAAAATTGCATAAAAGTGACATTTTTGTGCTCATTATAGGAACTGCTGATTTATGGCTGGTAAATGCAATGCTTTTCCATTTTTGGTGAGGTTCTCGTAGCAGCGCAAAGCACCCATGAAATTGCTTGTATAATGTAGTTTAAATCCAATCTCAGAGAAAGATTCCCCCGTTGGGTAAAGTGACATTTCCATTCTCCACACCGAGTTTATTTTAGGCCACTTACAAGTGGCTCTGTCAGCGGGAGGGGCAGGTTGGTGCCGTGACCTGGATTCTGCCGGGAGCGGGTGGGACCCGGCGGGGGGCGGTGGGTGCCAGGTCTCCTCCTCCTGGCAGTGCCAGATTCACCCTGTGCTCTGCCCTCAGGTGAGACGGTGGCACCGATGCATTCCCCGCGCTACCCCAGCCCCGCCGAGCTGGACGCCTACGCACAGAAGGTGGCCAACAGCCCGCTGACCATCAAGATCTTCCCCACCAACATCAGGGTCCCCCAGCACAAGCACCTTAACCGGACGGTCAATGGCTACGACACCACGGGGCAGCGATACAGCCCCTACCCCCTGCACGCCGGCGGCTACCAGGGGCTGCTGGCCATCGTCAAAGCCTCCAGCAAGAGCGTGGTGAAGAACTCGGAGGGCAAGCGGACTAAGCTCTCGCCCGCCCAGGTGGGCGTCGCTCCCTACCCCGCCTCAAGCACTTTAGCTCCAGGTCCCTCCTGCGCTGGGCAGCTCAGCTACCACGGCAGCCAGAAGCAGCTGGAGGGTCCCGTGCCCCCCAACGTGACGGTGGCGGCCTCGGTGCTGCCGCTGGCGGGCAGGAGCCTGGCCCTGCCAGCCTCCAACCTGCCCTCCATCCAGAGCATCATCTACCAGATCAATCAGCAGTGCCAGGCGCAGGGTGCCCAGCCGGGCTGCCCGGCCGTCGTGGCCGCCCACCCCAGCCCGGCCAAGCACGGGGCCTTCGGTGCTGCCTACGCCGGCACCGTCCTGCCCGAGTGCCGCAAGGGCGCCGAGCTGGCGCTGGGCTCCAACCCGGCCGCCGCCCTGGGGCCCAAGGCGGGCGTCTACCCCGAGGGCATGGACTACCTGGTGTGGCAGCAGAAGCAGCAGCAGCAGCACCTGCGAATGTACAGCGGGGGCAGCGGCGGCGGGGGGGCCCTCAGCAAGTCCCCCGAGACGTGCGCGGGCACCTCGCGCCCCTACGGCCTGGGCGGCGCGGCCGAGAAGGTGAGCTCGTCCCCCTTGAACTGCATGCACGGCAACTTCGCAGTGGGGCAGTACTTCGCTCCCCCCTGGAACAGCATCCTGGTGACCCCCAACAGCGACTGTTACAACCCGCCCGAGCTGGGGGCCGGGCCCCGCGAGCTGGGGGTGCCCCCGGCCGAGGCGCTGCCCAGCAAGACGCTCTGCAATACCTCCATCCTCAGCAGCAGCCTCCAGTCCCTGGAGTATCTCATCAACGACATCCACCCGCCCTGCATCAAGGAGCAGATGCTGGGCAAGGGCTACGAGACCGTGTCTGTGCCAAGGCTCTTGGACCACCAGCACGCCCACATCCGCCTGCCCGTCTACAGATAAGAGACCGATGCTGCTGTTCCCAAACCCAGGGCGAGGACTTTGGCGCGAGCCACGCTCCCCTCCGGCACCGCGGCGGAACCGGAGCGCGGCAGGGAGGGCAGGGGCGGGGAGGGACACGGGCTCGGCTGCCCAAAGGGCTCCAGGGACACTGGCACTGCCCCAGGGTCCCCAGACTGGATACACCCGTGACCCTCTGGAAGCCGAGGCCGAAGGACCGCTTGTCTATATAGCTCAGAAATCATTTTATCTCCACGAATGTGAACAGGGAATTGCTACGAGTTGCTGCTATCCAGGGAGGGGAGGGCTCTGCTGGGCACTGGCAGCGCCGGGGCTGTGCGGGGCAGAGCCCTGTGCTGTGGCTGGCAGGGAGGCTCCATGGTGGGTCCCAGCCCAGTAATTGCCGGGGGGCTCCATGGTGGGTCCCAGCCCAGCAGTGGCCAGGAGGCTCCATGGCGGCCAGTCCTGGCCCAGCAGTGGCTGTGAGGCTCCATGGTGGCCAGTCCTGGCCCAGCAGTGGCTGTGAGGCTCTGTGGTGGCCAGTCCCAGCCCAGTAGTGGCCGCTCCCAGCCCGGTGTGTGGCCAGCACGTGGCCACAGGGAGCTGCCACCTGACCTGTAGCTGAAGTCCGTAACTTGCACTGCTTTGATTAAAGCTAATAACTGGGGACAGTCTGGAGGCTATTTAAGAAAAACACTTGAAAACTTGAACAGATTTTTTTGGTTTTTAATTTTTATTTTTTTCTTAGTTGACTAGGCTGTACATCTACGTGTTGGCTGCTACAGAGTCTCCTCCCACCCCTCTTCCTCCTCATTCTCCTCCTCTCCCCCGGCCCCACGGTGGTCACCGGCTCCTATTCCCACCCAACCAGGAGGTTCAGGGCACCCTCTCCCCTGGGAACTCCCCGGCTCTCACACTTCCAGGCTGTTTTATTTCCCCCCTTACTGTCAGTTCTACCTTGGTTCTGGGTTATAAATGCCCATGGTACTGGGGCACTCACATACCTCCTTTTTTTTTCTTTTTTTAAAAAAACACCAAACAATTCCAAAATGCTCATTATGGTCTGTTATTCACTCTGTGTAATTCTGTGTTTAATAGATTTGTTCATTTTAAAAAGGCTCCTCACCACGAAATACAAAGTGTTTTGATGTTTAAAGGTAAAAGAAGAATAATATCCTGATGAAACCCAAGGTGATTGTGCTCGGAAAAGAGGTACTGTATCCCTGAAAGCCTGTTCAAGCACTAAGTGCATTTACAAATCTCTGAGAATGTTTTTTTTTTATACTAAAATTGACCATTATATTCTACTGTGAGAAGTGCTGGCTGCACTATATTGTTTTAAAAATGAGAAAACAAATGGAAAAAAAAAAAAGAAAAAAAAACGAAAAAAAAGAAACCAACACAAAACCCTCAAGCCGTGTGTCCGGATGGTGTTTTTCCCAAAGTAAAGCCAGGATCTCACTGGATGTGTGCTCTGGAGTCTCTTTGCTTTGTCGTGGCCTCCCCTGGGCCCCCCCCAGAGCCGGGACCCCCCCCTGCTCCCTACAGGTTTTTAGGGCATGGAGGAGCACCTATAAATAAGCTGTTAACGACGCTGAGCCATTAATCCGCCCCCTGCCAGCCTCCGCCTGGCACCCACCGGGCAGCACGTGGCCCAGATCCCTGGGATTAGGGCTGTGGCCTCACCTGCACCCGAGGGATGCTCAGCCCTCACCCCCCGGTGATGGGCACGGGGCTCGGGTACCACATTCCCCTCCCGCTGTGGTGGTGGCACCTCCACTGCCTTCCTGCCATCCCTGGGGAGTTTCCCACTGAGCTCCCCCCGTGACAGGAGCATTCCCGGTGCCCAGGTGGGGTGGGGGCTCTCCCTTGGCCCTGCCCCAGCCGAGGGGCTGCTTTCCCCTGTGTCACACCCCCTGCTCTGACCAGCAGTGGCTTCCTGGCCCCAACAGCGAGGCAGTTGCATGAGGGTGTTGGTATGAAATCCCAAATAGCTCTGGGTTGTGGATGTGTCTCCACAGCCCTCCTGTCCCGTGGTGGTGACATAGAGGGTGTCATCCTGGCCAGAGAGGGGACTGAGGCAGGGAAGGGCTTGGTTGCCTTGTTTGCATGTCTGGAAGGGCACTGGGATGGGATGGAATGGGGTGGGATGGGATGGGATGGGATGGGATGGGATGGGATGGGGTGGGATGGGATGGGATGGGATGGGATGGGATGGGATG
>JAWWEV010000037.1:10016392-10055875 GCA_035583235.1 Hafferia zeledoni | reverse complement strand
GGGATGGGATGGGATGGGATGGGATGGGATGGGATGGGATGGGATGGGATGGGATGGGATGGAATGGGGTGGGATGGGATGGGATGGGATGGGATGGGGACAGATACAGGGATGAAGATGAGGATGGAAATGGAATGGGATGGGGGTGGGGATGGGAATGGAACGTGGGCAGGGATGGGGATGGGACAGGATGGGATGGAATGAGGATGAGACAGAGATAAGGATGAGGACACACATAAGGAGGAGGACAAGATGGAGATGGGACAGAGACAGGGACGGGGATAGGATGGGATGGGAATGGGAACGATTATGGGGACAGGGATGAGGATAGGGTGGAGGCGGGGATAAGAAGGGGATAAGGGTGGGATGGGGGTAAGGACAGGGACTGGAACGGGGACACATCCATGCGCTCGGAGTTCCCCGTGGCTGTGGCTCCAGCCGGGAGCGGCAGCTCCATTTGTCTTGTTTGCTCACTCGCCGTAACGGCGGCGCCGATATTTATTTATGGCGTGACGGGAGGGGACCGCTCCGTCACCGGCTGCGAGCGCCGTGACAGCCCATCCAGGGAACAAAGAGAAATTGGGACAAAAGGAAATTTTCACAGAGGTTAATGTTACTGCTGGGGGTGCCGCTGCCTGCCTGCGCTTTAAAATTAGTCCGTCTGGAGGAACATCTTTGCTCAGATCTTTGCCATTACTACAAAGATGCCACTTCAAAGGAATGCGAGGCTGGAGCACGGTGGGGCTGGTGGGTCCCTCTGTGCTGGGCAGCCCACCCTGGGGGTCCCTTAGTGCCAAGGGGACCCTCTCGAGGCCGGGGTGTGCTGAGCTGCGCTGGGGGCTCCGGGAGAAACTTTGCTGTGCCCGCAGTGCCGGTGGGAGGGGAGGGGATTCGTTAGCGCTGCCTCCATCAGATTCCCAGCTCGCCATAAATCAGGGCGAGCGGCTGCGAGCGACGGCGCGATCCATCTTGCAGGTCTCCAAGTCATTACATTTCATTAGCAGGTGCGTGGGGTTTGTATTATTTAGCAGGTTAATTCTCCCCTCAGATCGCTCCTTCGGAGAAGGATTTCGCTGTGCACGGAGAGGCTTCAACTGTGGAATGCAAAATAAATGGTCCCTCCTTGGCAGGCGCCAGCCCCCAGCCAGGACTGCTCAGTGCTGGCCCTGGTGGGCACAGGTGGGCACCCACAATGTGACAGACACTCCTGGGACATGGGGCAGGGACCCCCGAGGTGCATCCCAGCACTCAGGGCAAAGCCAGCACAACCCATCGCCCTCCCATCCCTGCGGAGCACAGCACCCCCTGAGCACTCTGGGAACGTGCCAAGGGAAAAGATCTGCAAGTATCTTCCTATTCAAATAATAATTATTGCAATAATAATAAAAATTTCCAAGGCAGGTGCGCATGAGGCTGAGATTAAACTTGGTGGCTGCCTTTGCTGTTTGGGAGCGAGGAGAGACAAGCAGTATAAATTGCAGGGCTGCAAAAGGACTTAAAAAAACCCATCTCTCATTTTGATTGATATTAGCTTCACAAATTAAGCTTTAGATTTATCTAAAAATAAATTTGCTTCTGCGCTCCGCATTCTGGATGACAAGTGCTTTTCTCTTCCCTTTGTTGGGTTTGTCAGCCCTGGCAGGGCAGGGAGGGGAGGGTGGGAGAGGGCTGGCACTGAGCACCCCCAGTTTGTGGGCCCCTGGGTGCCCCCTGCCACCCCAGCTGAGGGTGCAGCAGCTCAGGGCCTGCTGGGGCAGGGGGGAAAAGGGCCAAACTCAAGCCCTGCAGCCCCAAAGGTGCAGAGGGGTCTTGTGCCATCCATGGTGGCCACAGTGTCCCCATCCCCAGAGCCACCATGGATGGTGGTGCAGGGTGCTGGGACACAGTGACAGCCACCCTTCCCGCTCCACAAATCCCTTCAAAGCACACTCATATGTGGCCTCTCAGCTTTGTGACATCCAGATTTGCACAGGAGAGGAAAAAATCGGTTTATAGGAAATTTTACTGGAAAATCCCATGTCTGGTGCTGCAGCCTGGGGCACCTGCACTGCCCAGCCCATCTCCAGCAGGCCAGGTGGCTGAGTCCTGTGCCAGGGCTCCCCCAGCCACCCTGCATGGCCCAGCCAGGAATGGCCACTGGACCTGTGGGCACCAGGTGAAAGCCAAGTTTATCATTTTCACCCAAAAACCAGCCTGGAAGAGGAGCAGCTCAGCTCCTCATTCGAGTACACGGTGGGAGCTGCCACCTCCGCCTCTCCCAAGGAGTGATAATGAAACATATTCATCCCTCACCCTGGGGAAATACTTAAACCACAATATGAGAGATGTATGTAAATCACATTTAAACGGAGACGGTGCCGTTAACGCTGACGGCGACTCATCAAGTTTGAAGATGAAGTGTTCCTTTACTGCTAAAGCATTTGCTAAGCGAGCTGGGCTGCCCCCAGGGCCTGGCCAGTGTCTCTGCCACCGTGTCATCGTGTCACAGTGCCACTACTGCCACTCAAATCGCTCCTTCACAGCTGCAAGACGTCCAGCTGCTAAAGCAAAGGCTGCAGGTGGCTGGGGGATGAAGAAAGGAATTACAGAGGGGTGGGTGATGGATGGGATGAGAATGGGGGTTCATGGGGATGTGGATGGGATAGGGATGGGAGGGGATGGGGTGGGGATCGATGGGATGGGATGCGGAGCACTGGTTTGACCTCAGTTCCACTCCCACGCCGCGGGTACCCAGTGCCCCTGCCTGCCCATCGGGTGCGGGTCGGGACCGTCCGGGGTTCCCCCCGCGCTGCCGCCGGGGCGGTCCCGCATCGCGCGGTGTCTGGTGCCCTCCAGTGGAGCGGCGGCCGCGCAGCCCCGGCCCGGCCCCGCACCTGCACAGGGGATCCTGTACTGCACCTGCACATCATCCCCATGTACTGCACCACATCTGTGTACTGCACCTGAGCTCAGTGTGATGGGTGGGCATTGATTGCCCAAAGGCATGGCATGGCATGGCATGGCACAGCACAGCACAGGAAGCATCTGGCTCCTCCATTCCTCTCCAGGACCTGCCAGCAGTGTGGCTCTCCCAGTCGGAGCCAGTCAACACCAGGAGGAGGTGGCACTGGTGGGTCAGTCTTTATTACTAAATAAATAGTCGTATAAATCCTGTGCAAAAGTCTGTGGCAAAACCATTTGCCTTGGTGGAAGTGGGGGCCGTGCTCCCCACAGCTGGCATGGCACAGCCCACAGCCCCAGTGTGGCAAAGGAAAGTGGTGGCACTGGAGCCCACTGGTGAGAGCAGAGACCTTCAACACGGGCAGGGCAGGGCCAGGACTCCCCATCCAGGCTGGTCACCTGCCAGAGGGGCGGAGGCTGCACGAATCCCTGAGGAGCAGATAAGCACCACCCAGCCCAGCTGCAATTCTGGAGCTGCTCCAGGGGCCCAGGCAGAGTCCATGGGCTCCCAGCAGTGCTGTGCTAGAGCTGAGAGCTGGGGGCCTGGCCATGGCGCCTCTCCCGTGGCTCCACTGTGCCCACAGTCCCCAGTGGCACCACCACCTCCTCCGGTTGGCAGCTCTTGTTGAGCTCCACCACGCGCGGCACCACCGTGGACCAGCGATCTGTGGGGACAGAGGGAATGGGCAGAGCCTGTGGCTGCTCCCTGGTCAGCCCCAGATCACCCAGCCCCAAGATCTGCTCCTGGAGCCCATCAGAGGCTTCAGGCAGCATCCCAAGGGATGTTCCCAGCCCTTGGCACTGCACTCACCTCTCCGCAGCCGGCCCATGGTGTGGGAGAAACCGTAGTACTGGTACGTGTCATTCTTGCCCGGGTCCTCACTGATGATGCCCAGATTCTGGTTCCAGTGTGACCAGTTCACCTCGTCCACCCTGTGGGGAAGGTCAGAGGCAGAGGGGCTGCACGAAGGGTGTGGGAGCCAGGGCAGCAGCTCTGGCATCCACTGGCAATTCCACCTGTCTCCAGATGAGTACAGAGGTACCAAAAAGCAAGTGCTTTGTGCTGCCTTCCCAAAACGCTGCTGGCTGTGGCAGGGGAGGCTCAGCTGCTCCCCAGCCTGAGGGCACCTGTCTTTACCTGAAGCACCAGCGGCGATCTGGTGTCCCGTCCGTGCCCTTCCCCACAGTGACCATCTCTCCGGAGCGGAAGGCTTTGCGCAGGAACACCGGGAAGGAGCGCTCGATGTCCAGGATGGTGGTGGCCCACTGCCAGGGACACCAGGGATGGCTTGAGCATGGAGGTACCTTGCCCATGGAGCTTGTGGTGCTGCAGTGCTGCAGCCCCCTGGGCATAGGCAGCCCCCGGAGGCCCCTGCCCAGCAGCCCCCAGGGTGGTACCTGCAGCTTCCAGATGTGCTTGCTCTCCTTGGAGACTTGGCCCACGGTCTCACCCATGAGGGCGATGAGCATGTTGAGGAGGAGCACGAAGGTGAGGATGATGTAGGTGACGAGGAGGATGATGAAAACGGCGGGGTACTTGGCACTCTCGAGCATCTCCAGGTCGCCCATGCCGATGGTGAGCTTGAAGAGGTCGAGCAGGAAGGTGCTGAAGGTCTGGCTGTCCCGGCAGGATGGGTAGGTGGGCACTGTGCAGTTGGACTTCTCACTGCAGGACTCGCTGCTGGGACATGGGTTGAGGAGGGACACCAGGGCTGGGGGGAGAGAAGGGACAGGGACGGTGAAACCCGGAGGGCAGCAGCAAGAACGGGCACCACACTGGGCCCCAACATGGCTCTGTGCCAGCTGACCCTCTACTCCACAGGAAGAGGCAAGGGCTGGGTCCACAGGTGGGTGGGATGGAGTGGGGGGTCCCCAGCCCCCTGCTTGGCCATACTGCAGGACTTGTCCTTCCCCCAGGTCCCCACCTGCCTGCCAGACACCTACCAGAGGCATAGCCAATCATGAAGAGCAAGTAGACCAGGAGGAATCGAAACAAGTCTTTGAAGAGGATCTGCAAGTGACGGAGAGTGGGGTGAGGTGCTGAACCACAGCACCATCACCGAGCTGTGCCACGCTGCCAGGATGGGCAGGCTGGGAGCAGGTACTGGTGAGCCACAGGAACCCTGCAGAAAGCCTGGAGGACCCTCTTTGGGCTGTACATCCATAGAAGGACTTGCCCAACTGGGGAAGGAGAACACAGCTGACCCCACCAGACCTTCTGAATCATGATGCTGTAGGTTCCTGTCAGCTTGAGCCCACGGGTGAAGTACAGGGCGTTCATCCAGCCCAGCACCAGCGCAAAGACCATGACAGCCAGGTATGCCTCGATGCCACCCAGGTACAGCCCCGCTGTGACAATCACCAGCACCGAGTAGATGAAGCTGGAGGACAGTTGGGGTCAGACCCTGCACTCATAAGCCCTGAGGTACAACAGCTTGCAGTGATCCCAGGGGTTCCCCACGTACTAGAGCAGCTGGAAGGAGCCATCTATGAAGAAGGAGTTCACACCTGGGCACTTCTTCATAAACAGGTCTTTGATCTGGGGAGGAGGGGGAGAGGTTGGAGGGGCTGGGAGGAGTGAGCCCCTGCATGGCAGAGTCCCCCTGTGTGGGGGCGACACAGCATGGGCAGATGTCTCAGGAAAAGGATCTGGAGACCCCAAGGCCTCAGCAGCCCCATGGGAGGATCTCCTGTCTTGCCACACTGACATTTGTGCAGAAGAAGAGGATTCCGGTGAGGAGGGTGATGATCTCCCCGGCCAGGCGCAGGTAGTCAGCGGTGGTGGTGTAGGGGTAAGGCGGCTGTGGGGAGAGGACAGAGCTGAGCTGCTGCCCCATTCCCTGGGGCAGAGGCTCAGCACCCCCCGCCATGAGGCAGTTCTGGCCCGTGGGGCTGTGCCACGGTGCCCTGGGACTCACCGGGCCCTCCATGGGGCGGTAGTAGGCGACGAGGGTGAAGATGACCATGGCACTGAGGTAGGACACCACGCTGATGTAGAAGGAGACAGCCCCAAACTTGCGCCACTTGTCGCGCAGCAGCTCATTGATGGGCTCCACGGCCAACATCTCATGGCGGTTCTGGTGGGACGTGGGTGCTGTCAGAGGGGACCTGGTCACCGAGTCTCCCCCAGAGCTCTCCCAGTTCCCCCACCCCTGCACACCTCAATCTTGCTGTTGTAGACGAGGATCTCCAGCACAGACACCTCCTCCCCACAGGTGTCCAGTGAGGAGAGGTCATAGAGGGAGGAGTAGACGGGGCCGTACGCCCAGTCCTTGAACTTGCGCGAGAGGTGCCGGGCGTCCTCATCGGTGATCTCCCGACGGATGATATGCTGGAAGATCTGCCAGAGGGAGAACTGCTTGCCTGCAGACCTGGCCCAAATCTGCTTGAGGTATCATATTTTCCTCCCACTCCATCCCAGGTGAATCCCCGAACCCCACCCATTGCACCCCGGTGGGCCCAGACCTCTCCCCACGGTGGGGAGTCACCGCACCCCGATCTTGCCGGTCTTGGCTGCCATCATGAGCGGGGACAGCCCGTCGTTGTTGAGCAGCGCCTCCAGGTTGGTGTCGGGGAAGAGCTTGGCACACTTGACGAGGAGCAGGTCGTACATCTTGGTGACGAACTTGGTGTTCTCGCGGGTGTTGTCGGCGATGGCCACCAGCGCGTGCAGCACCGTGTTACCCCGCGAGTCCTGGCGCCGCAGGTCCGCCTGCTTGTGCCCGTTCTCCGTCAGGTAGTGCACGATGTGGGGCTGGTTGGTGCAGGCGGCCAGCGAGAGGGGCAGCTCACCTGCAGGGACATCGGGGCTCCCATCACCCCTGCCCTGCTGCAGGGGCACCCTGAGGCACAGCCAGAGCCCCTCGGGCTCCCTCCCTGCTCACCAAAGTAGAAGTATCCGCCCTCGTCCTTGGGCTGGAAGAAGCGGCCGCGGGCCTGGGCGTGGACATCCGCCCCCTTCTCCACCAGCAGCTCCACGTAGTGCTTGCAGCGGCGCTCGATGGCGATGTGCAGGGCGGTCTGACCTGTGACACCAGTGCCTGCCAGCTGCCACCTTGCCCCGTGACTTTCCCCAGGTCCCCAGCCATCCCAAGGTACCTACTGCTCCAGTCCCCAACCTTCCCAGCACCCCCATCCTCCCCAGGGTCCCTGCTGCTCCAGTCCCCAGATCCCCCCACTGTCCCCCATGCACAGGCAGGGCCAGCAGAGGCCCCGTGTTCCCCACCTCGGTAATAGACATCCCTGAAGGGTGAGTTGATGAACTCCCTCATGTTGCCCGTCTTCTCTGCAATGTCGAGGAGGACTGGGATGGTGTCGTTCCTGCCCCCGCTCAGGTTCAGCAGGGCCTTGGGCAGGCAGGTCTTCCCCGTGGAGGGCTCTGTGATGGGAGTGTGCTGAGGAGGATTCAGGCCAGGCCCCTGGCCATGGGGCTGCCCAGCCCCACATTGCTGCCCTCCCTGGCCAGATCTCTGGCTTCTCCCTGGGGCTGCAAACCACAGCTTCCCATGTTGGGGTGTGCATCACCATCCCCTCTGGGCACAGGGACCACCAGAGGCATGGCACAGCCCCAGCACTGCAGAGGGTGTGCATCACCATCCCCTCTGGGCACAGGGACCACCAGAGGCATGGCACAGCCCCAGCATGGCAGAGGTCCTGGGGCAGGGAACTGGTCCTCACCTCGGAACTCCTCATCTGTGAGGCGCTTCTTGTGGGTGAGGAGGAAGGAGAGGAGCCCGTCCAGGCCTGCCGGGGACCCTCGGGACACGATGTCGAAGAGGATGGGTCTGTTGAAGACCTTGAGGACGGGGGGCGGGTTGGGGGCCGGCCCCTTTGCCGGCACCTGCTTCCTGTGGGAGAAACCCCAGCCTTGGACACCGGAGCCAGTGCCTTGGCCTCACCGGTGCAATGAGCTTGAGGGTGCTCAGCCACTGGGCATGGGCACCTGGGGACACACTGGGGACACCCCCTGGCTGGGGTCACCCCTGGAGATGGGGCATTTTCCCACCCACAGCAGCCCAGTGCTCCCAACATCGCTCACGGTGGGTGGCGGGCACTTTGCCAGCTCCCACCGGGCACTGCACCACTTTGGGCCCCCGGCTGTGCCCCCCAGCAGGGACGGGACGTGGGTTTGGTCACGCTCCAGCACCAGGGGTGAAGCCAGACCGGTCGGAGCAGTTGGCAGCAGCAGGATGGGCTGGGCAACAACCGGTCAGCTCTGGGCACCGGGAATGGGGCAGGATGGATGCCAGCTGCCCCAGATGGGGATCCCCAGACTGAGGGCTCATGGAGCATTCCAGCCCCCTCCACCCATCTCCACGAGAGGACATCCCGCTGTCCCGCGCCGGCTGCATCCCTGGGTGGGGACACTGGCGGGGGGCCACGGTGGCCGCCCCAGGTGCCCGGCACAGAGGGGCATTGTGCGTCCGGCCGCGGGCTGTCCCCCCCGGCTCCGGTTTCCTGGCGCGGGCAGGGCGGAGGCCCTCCTGAAAAGCCCTTTCATGCCGGAGCCAGACGGCCGCACGGGCCAGGGGAGCGGCCGGGCACACAGAGCCTCTTTCATGGCGCCGGTAAGAGGGAAGGGGGGCGCGCTGCCGGCCCCCGGGGCTGCAGCCCCTCACCACGGCACGGCACGGCACGGCACGGCATGGCACAGCCCAGCGCTGCCACTCGGGCTCACTGCGAGCTACTCCTTGTGCGTGGCATCTCTGCCCAAAGCACCCCAAAGTGCCATTCAAAGGTCTGTTCCCGTCCCAGCTGCTGAGCATCCCCGTGCCCACCCGGGTGCCCCCACCCCGGCATCCCGTACTCACTCCACGACCCTCCTGCGCCAGCGCTTGTTCTCGCTGGGGTGGTGGCGGTAGGTGCCGTAGTCAAAGAGGGAGTCCATGGGGGCTTTCTTGGGCGCGGGGACCACGGGGGACTCGTAGATGGTGGCCTCCAGCAGCTCCATGGGCTTCGGGGCGCCTTTCCGAAAGGCCCCGTGGAATTTCATGCGGAGGTTTTGCTTTCCATCCCCGGCGCCGGGGGGTCCCCGGGCTGCCTCGGCGGGGGTCGGGGTGTCCTCGCTCTCGAACAGGTTGGCCAGCGAGGAGAGCGGGAAGGAGTCGTTCTGGAGGGAGCCGTCCTCCCCCGCGCCCTCCCCGCCATCGCCCGCAGCGGCGCGCGGGGTGTCCTCGGGCTCTGCCATGGTCCCACGAGTGACCTGCCTGCGTGGCTGTGACTCCCGGCTCCTTCACGAGTTCAGGAGACCTGGCAACGGAAAACCCCAGTGTCAGCCTCAAAAGACCCTCCCCATCCTCTCCCCGGGGCACCGACCCCGCGGTGGGACAGGTCCCGCACCCACCCTGGCAGCGGTTGGGGGTGCGGGTCTCCCGATCTCTCAGAGTGTCCCAGCTGGTGCTGCCCGTCCTGCTCTGCTCGGCACCCACCTGCCCGGCTGCGGGGACCCCTCCCGTCTGCGGGAGCCCCCCCGGCTGCGGCCGCGCTGGGCGAGGGTGAGCCCGGCCCCGCTGTGGTCAGCCGGGGTGCAGCCCAGGACAGGGCACAGAGCAGACCCTGTGCGCTCCGATCTGCCGCCCAAGGAAAGAAAACATTCCTTGGGATACTCCCCACGGCAAGGGAAGCGTCCAGGGAAGCGCCCAGAGGCAGCGGGAGCTGCCACCGCAGCAGGGCTGGGAGAGGGGCCAGGGCTGCCCCGATTCTCCGCAGCTCCCGCAGCCCTGGGGGGCCCGGTGGGACCCGGCCCTGGATGCGGGGAGGGCACAGATGTGGCACGCGGGGGTGGGGCTGCAGCCCGCGGGAGGGCCGGGGCAGCGGCGGGGAGAAGAAATTACGGGTTTGGGTTGCCCAGAGGGACGTGGGGGTGAAGGAGAACTGCGCTACCAGCGTGGCCTGCAAAGTACCGCGCTGTGCCAGCGGCACGGCCGTGCCCTGCCCGCACGTCCCTCCGAGCACGGACCGGGGACCGACTCCAGGCGCTGCCCCAGCCCCGCTTCCCACCAAAACCCCCCGGCAAAACCCGGCAGCGTTCGGGCTCAGCACAGCTCCTGCCCCCGGCCAGCTCGGCCCTCCCCGCGGGTCCGGGCACACAAAAAGAAGAGGGAAATGTGTCATTTTGTGCTGGGCTGCAGCTCTGTGCAACGAGCCGCAGGGACAGGCTGGGCCCTGCCGGGACAGCTCGGCAGGGAACGGGCTCGAGTTTGGCAGCGGGTCCCCCGAAACCCCTCAGCAAAGGGGGGGGAGCCTGGACAGCGCTCCCCTTCTCCCCACCGCCCTGGGGGACACTCAGCAGGGCTGGTGCAGCTCTGGGGGGCACCAAGTGGGGACGGTACAGCCCTGGCAGGGGGCACAGGGAAAGCCACAGGCACACAGTTTCTCCTCTTTGATGGCTTTCCTGCCATCCCCAACTCTGGCAGAAATTCCACAAGCACCTGCCAAAGCCCGCAGGTCCCACATTCCAACCCCACGCAAAGGGGGGGCCCCACATGGCCGGTTTGACCTTGGACAATGGAGGGAATTGCCATCCTGCGGGCTGGCAATGGGGACGGAGCACCTGACACCTCCGAGCTGTGCTGGCACCCAGGAGAGCGCAGCTTTAGGGAAAGCTCACCCGCGGCCGGGCTGGCACTCACCTGCTGGCACCGGCCAGGGCCGGGAGGTTGTGTGGGAAACGGGGGGCTCGGGGCGGGCACTGCCAGCCCGGGCACTGCCCCAGGCATGGCTGCTGCCAGGAAAGGTGCTGTCAGAGGGGTTTGATTTGGCCCATTAGTTATTTGGGTTTGGACTTTTCAGGCTTCCTCACCTCATGGAATAACTGAGTCAAGGAGCTGCTCTCACAGCCAACACAAACCCCACCTGTGCTCCCACCTCTCCCCAGCTTCCCAGCAAGGTCTCTCCCAGCCGGACCACTATCCCCTGTGAGTCCCCACTCCAGCCCACCACGGAGGCACAGACACTGTCACCGACACGGGGATGTGCAGGGACATGCTCTGGGGGGGCGGCAGGGACGGTGTCCCATGACATTACAGCGTTCGTCAAGCTGAAACCGGAAGGTCTCTGGTGGGAATGAATCACTGAAACCACAAGGGGGTCATGTTGGACACGCTCATCCGGAGCGATGCACACTTCTCCTGATATCATCCACAGCACTGGGGCCATGCTCAGCGGGGCAAGAGCCGAGAGTTCGGCGCGGGCACTGCCGGGGGTTCGGAGCTGCTGGGAGCCCCCTCCTCAAAGCTCGCCCTGGGAACGCATCCGGCACATCCCCACGGTCAGAGCGTGAGCCCCACATTGTCCGGACAGGTCAGGACCTCATGGTGTCCCTGCCCAGCTCAGCCCACGGCCCCGGCCTCACCTGGGGGCTTCATCCTGCTCCGGCCTCACCTGGGGGTTCTACCCTGCCCCGGTATCCCTGCGGGCTGCATCCTGCCCCGTGTTCGTCCTCTGGGGGCTCCATCCTGCCCCGGTGCCCGTGTCCTGCCCTCGGGGCTCCATCCTGCCCCGGTGCCCGTGTCCCGGCCCGTCCCACCCCCGGCCGTGCCCTCCGCTGCCCCCTCCGTACCGTGAAGGGTCCCGCGGAGGATCCCGCAGGCTCCGGCGCCGCTGAGTCTCGGCGGGGCCGGTCTCGGAGAGCGGCCCCTCCCCGCCCCAGCCCGGCCCGGCCCCGGCTCCAGCGGCGGGGGTGGCACCGGGACCCGCCCGCGGAATCGGCCCCCGCCCGCCCCCGCGCCACCGGGCACCGGCTCGGCCCGGGACCGGACCCAGGATGGTCCCCTGGGAACAGCCACCACAAATACACTCCCCAAAACTGACCCCCACCAGAACAGCCCCAAAACCTTCCACAAAATAAGGCTGCCAGGAAGAACCTCTCTGAAACAGCCCTCCCCAAGGAACAGCCCCAAAGCACCCTCCCAAAAACAGCCCCAAAACACGTTCCCTGAAATAAAGTCCTCAGGAACAAACTCCCTGAAACAATGCCCTCAGGAAACAGCTCCAAAACATCCTCCCCAAAACAGCTCCCTCAGGAACTGCCCCAAGACACCCTCCCCAAAACTGCCTCCCAAAACATCTTTCCTGACACAGCCTGCCCAGGAACAGCCCCAAAAAACCTTCCAAAACAGTCCCCCCAGCAATAGCCGCCCAAAACATCCTCCTCAAACATCTTTCCTTAAAACAGCCCCGTTAGGAACAAGCCCCTGAAACAGCCCCCAAACACCCTCCCCAAAACAGCCCCCAAACCCTTCCACAAACAGCTCCTCCCAGGCAGAGACCTCCAAAAAACCCTCGCTGAAACTTTCCACTTTGGAGCTCCAAAGCACCCTTCCCAAAACAGCCCCCTCCAGAACAGCCCCAGACAACCCATCCCGAAACAGCCCCGGCCAGGACCAGCCCCAGAACACCCTCCCAAAACACCTTCCCCGGGACAGCCCCAAATGAGCCTCCCAGGCCGTGGTACGGTCAGTTTTTATTAGTGCTGCTCTGCCCCGCGCAGGGATCAGCAGCGCCGAAGGCAAGAGGGGCCCGTGAGGCACCGCAAGGCACCGCAAGCACCGCGGGGACAGTCCCGGCTGCCGCATCCCGGCCATGGATTCGCTCCCACGGCTGGAGCAGTCGGGGTCACCCAGAAGTCATCGGCTCCTCCACCCCCTGGGCATCATTCCGGACGATCCGGCGCCGGTCGGCACGAGGTGCCCGCCGGTGTGTGGTGGGTTCTGGGCGCAGTCCGAGTGCCACGGCAGGTCCAAGGGCACGGCAGCAGGACATGCTGTCCCCACGCTTCATTCCCTGCCCCGCCAGAGACAGGAATCCGGGACCTGGGACCAAGACGCTTGTTTTCCCTCTTGGGAAATCCTACAGTGACACCCACAATTGTTTTATTGCCACGTTCTTAATAGAAAATTAATTATTATTATTTTTTTGTTAGAAAATAGCTTATCCACTGCAGATCCAGACAGGAATCAAAGTCACCGCAGAGCCGGGAGCCGCCCTGGCTGCCTCAGTGATGAAGACACAGGTAACACCCATCACACCTTATCTAATCCATGCCAGTCCTGTGCCAGCTTTAGGCTTTGTAGCTCAGCTCAGCATTCATCTTTGTGTACATCTCATAAATTGCATCCAGGATTGGGGTGACCCTCGTGAGAAATTGATGGATTTTTTCTATGCTTTCCTCTTCCTTGACTTCTTTACCCTTCTCCAAGGCCTTCAGCAGATCGGATTTGTAGGGAAGAGCATACACTGAGCCCTGTGAAACAGGGAGAAGGTGTTGGACTCCCACACACCCCACAGAGACCACGGGTTGGGTTGTGCCACAGGGTCTCAGGACACTCATCAGCACACAGGAACAACCTCAGGGATGGTGTTTGGGTGGAGATGGGGGCAGGCTCACCGTGAAGAGCTTCTGCAGCATCCAGCCATGGTACTTCTTCAGTGCAATCTCATAAGCCTTCAAGGCGTTCACTCGGATGAGGTTGGGATGCTCCTCATCCCGCTCACCATCGGAGATGCTCTGCAGCAGCACCAGCATGAATTTCAGGCCCCTGGGAGAAGAGTGGAGACACTGGGGTGAGGAAAGGGAGTGCTGCTTCCCCCCTTCCAGCCTGCTGTGTCCAGGCATCCCAGAAGCCCCAGTCTTAGCAGTGCATCCCCCTTGCAGAGCTGGTGCCTGCCCATTTGTGTGAAACCAGAGAGGAGAAAGACAGGGGCAGGATTGAGCCCCCAGGAAGGACAAAACCAGGATGACCCTGGGGAAGCACATGAGGACCTGCACAGAATGGAGCCCTGTGGGGTAGCACATGGAGACTGGAGCAGCATGGAGCCCCTGGGAGAGACACAGGGACCAGGACAGGATGGAGCCCCCCTTGGGGAACCTGGGACCTGCCATGGTCAGGACACAGGGACCAGGGCAGAATGGAGCCCCCAGGTGGGGTCTCCTGTCACTGCAGGGTCCTGGCCTGTCCTGACAATCTGGGGGCTCATGCTCTGAGGTTGAGTTTCCATGTGCATTCCTAAAGTAGCTTTAAGAAGGGGGTTCCCAAGAGCTGTGCTCCCCAAACCAGCCAGACCCAGCTCATGCAGCCCCGGCTGGCATTCACCAGCTCGCCGCATGCCGGGACAGGGCCTGGAGCAGCTCCCGATGCCGTGAGTCACCTTTTCAACCACATCAGCGCCAGCGTCGCGCCCGTCTTGGGCCAGGCCGAGCCGTGCAGCTCCTTCTCCACCTCCAGGATGTTCTGCAGCGTTTTGAACTTGGCAGGATTGGAGTCATAAACGGCCCGGATTTTCTGGGGGCAGAGACGGGGGTTGGCTCGCAGGAGCAGCCGGGCAGGGCGGCAGCGGGGCAGGGAAACAGCGGCTGCTCACGGGGCTCGGCGCAGGAGCCGCGGCAATAAACGCGCAGCTGAGCGAGCCACCGCTGAGCCCGGAAGTCCCCATGGGAAGAAAAGCCCTTTGAAACACCTCCAGGTCTTGCCTCTCCAGTCCCTCCTTGAGCCACTTCCTACCTTGATATTTCCAGCGAGGTCTGCTTTGACCGGCGAGTACACGATGGGAGTGCCCAGGCAATCTGTGGAAGTGTGGAGGGAGGACAATGAGGCACTGGGGACACAGGACACACAGAGTCCCCATAAGCAACAGGTTTCACCTATAGCACAGCCTGGGCACTGAGACACAAGCCAGAGGCGCTGGGAAAGGATCTTTGGGCGTTGTACATGGCTGCTGGCCCTTGGGACAGCTCTGCCACCCACTGCGGCCACAGCAGCGACCTCCAGGCCGGCCGGCTCCGGGACACAGCCCTGGCAGAACGTCCTGGAACAGCCGGACAGGCTCGGGACACTGTCCGGCAGCCCCATGTCCTGCTCTTCCGGGGCTGCCACACAATAGCAGACATTGTGGAGGGCAGCGGGCACGCCGTGACACGAGGGCGGCCACACCGACACCCATCCGTGTCCCGACACCGGTGGGACCCACGGGTGGGACGGGAGCCCTGGACGGGATGTTCCAGGGTGGCAGACGCTTCCCAACAACGCTGCTCGGCGAGTCTGACCGGACTGTGATGCAACCCCGGCCCAGGCAGAGCAGTCAAGCCCGGGCTGAGCCCGTCGGGGGGCTGTGAACCAGGCAGGGGGGTATCGCGACCCAGGACTGTGCAGGGGGCACCCCGGAGAGGCTGAGCCCGCAGCAGGCCCGTCCCAGCCCGCATCTCCCACCCCGGACCGGCCCGCTCTCACCGAAGAACGGCGGCAGGTGCGCCACGGCTTCCAGGAAGGGCAGGGTCTCGATCTGCTTGTCAGCCGGCAGCGGCTTGAACTCGTGTTCGAGCAGCAGCGCCATGACCAGCACGGTCCCCGCCGCTCCCCTCCCGCTCCCCGGCTGAGGGGGCTCTGAGGGCGCTCTCAGGGCCGGCCCCGCAGCGCGCCCGAGCCACGCCCCTCCTCGCCCGGACAGCCAATGGGCGCGGGGCTGTGGGGCGGGGCCTGAGGTGCGGGGGAGGCCACGCCCCCCGCGCCCCCCAGAGCCGCCTCAGCCGCGGCCGCGGGCGGAGCGTGATCCCCGCGCTGCCCCCGCCGCGCCCCCAGCGCCGCCGTGAATTATTCATGGCAGATCAATATTTCATAGGGACCAGATGGAAAGCAAACCTCGACGCGCGGGGCTGGTTACACAGCCCAGCGAGGGGTTGGGTGGGAAAGTGACACCGAGCAGGGACGCGGAGAGTGGCGGGGTGGGGGCGGAGGGAGTCGCGGCCCGCCCGCAGCGGAGGGGGCATCTGTGCCAGAGCCCCGAACACGGTGTTTTAACTGGTTATTCTGGAAAAACAGGTCGTGGGGCGATAGCGATCGCCCTGCGGAGAGAGGGGGCGGGTACAGGGCGGGTGCGGAGAGCGGCGGGTGGCAGAGCGGGGGCTGCGGCTGCTCCTGCTCCGCCGCTGTGCCTGGAACCCACCCCGGGGTGCCCGGAGTCCACCCCACGGTGCCCGCCCTGTCCCGGGTCACCCAGCCCGGCTGGGTTCGGTGCGGGCGGCGCCGCGCTGGTGCCAAGGCGGCAGAGGCAGAAACCTTTAACCCCGGAGATTTTTACAGCACCATAAACCCTCGCGTCCTGCGAGCGCTCGGGAAGCGGCGGCACCGCCGGGCCGGGTCAGCAGCGTGAGCACCGCGGCACCACCTCCCGCCCTCCGCCCGCGAGTCCCTCCCTCCATCCCCGCCTCCGTCCCGCCCTCCCGTCCCGCGCAGCCCGTCTCGTCGCGTCCCTCGGCGCTGCCCGTAGTGCCGGGCGCGTTGCCGGGACAGCGATGTGGCTGCCGTGGGGCCCGGGGCGCGGCGCGGCCGAGCGGCGGGAGCGGGAGGAGCGCAGGCGGCAGCAGTGGGAGCGCACCAGCCGCTCCTTCGCCCGCGCCGCCCTGTGCTGCTCGCGGCAGGCGCGCTGGAGCGACCCCCGCGGGGCCCGGCTCGGACACGGCCCTGGGGCCGGGCAGGGACCCCCCGGCACCCCCCTGTGCGGCAGCGCGACCGCGGCGGAGCGGGAGCGGGAGCGCCAGGAGCGGCTGGGGGAGCGCCGGGAGCGGCTGCGGCGGCTGCTGGGCCGGGAGCGGGAGGCGCTGGCGGCGGAGCTGCGGGAGCGGCGGCGGAGCGGGATGCGGAGCGGGATGCGGAGCGAGGAGCCGCGGGACAGCCCCGAGGAGCGCAGGACGAAGGTGAGGGGGCGGCCTGGCCAGGTCTATCCCGCATCCCGGGGCTCGTCCCGCATCCCTCCCGTGAAGGGCCGCTCCCGTGTTCCAGCTGTGCCAGCGGGACTTGCTGGGGCCCCCCAGGAGTTCCCTGCTGTTCAGCAGTCGGTGCCCTAAATCTTGGGGGCTTTTGGTCGCCGGGCCCTCTGGTATCCTGAGCTGCCCCTGCTCTCTGTTCCCAGGTTGCTGAGCAGCTGCTGCAGGAGCACTGGAAGGAGAACAACGCGGAGCTCCGGGAGGTGGTATTACCTTCTCTTTAGTCCCTGCTGTCTTGTATTTATTAAACCAGTTTTTAACTTGAAAGTCATCATACAGCTGTCACTCATCTCACGTCACAGCAAGTGCCCCAAGTTCTGATAAGCAAAAGGCAAAGTGAAATGGTTTAACTGTCTAGGAAGCCCCCTTGAAGCTGGTATTTTTAAAAAAGTCAGAAATCTGTTCAGACTCAGGCAGGTTTTTGACATCCACTATGTAAATATCTCAGGTGCTTTTTTAGCTGTTCCTGCCATGCCGTGGTGCTTCCTTATTCCACTCACCTGCTGCTCCAGCCCTGGGGTCAGTGTCATTGCGGTGTTTCCCATGTGACACTGACCCTCAGCTCAGGACCTGGTGGACATTGTGGACACCCAGACATGCCCACCTCTGCAGAATCAGATCCTGCTGGAACTTCAGGGCTGTGGCAGGGCCACATGGAGCTCCAGAGAGTCTGTATTTTCCTGGGGGATTGGAGAACCTCTGGCCATGCCACATCTGTTGTGTCTCCAGGTGGAGTCAGAGCGGCACAAGAAACACGTGATAGAAGCCTGGGGTGATCAGCCAACACAAAAACCCAAGGTACTGAGGGTTAGTGGCCACGGGGAGGGCTCTGGTGAAGGTGTGACACTCGTGCCTTTTGTCCTGGCTGGCAGACAGCTTATCTTCTGAAACAGACATGGCTTGGAGGTGGGAGGAGCAAGAGTTGCTGTTTTGTTTGTTTTCTTTCAGTCTTGAATCAAATAACAACCAAGGGCACTGAGCTCATTCCCACAGTTCTGCAGAAAAGGCACAATTACCAAAGCCATCCAGCCTGCAGGAGTCTGATCTGTGGATCTTCTGAGCCAGAGGCTGTTTGTTTGCATTATCCTAACCTGAAATGCCGTGTTTTCTTTTGACTGGGAAAGGAAGAGGCGACTGAACTTCAGGAGAAAAAATGTTACAAAAATCAGCACAAAACAGTGGAAAGGGAAGAGCTGGAAAGAATGAGACAAGAGGAAGAGAAGCATCAGGTGGAGAAAAGGAATCACATGGAGATGTTGCTGCAGCAGATAGAAGAACTGAAATTGCAGGAGACAGAGGTAATCTTGAGTTTCTCTTCATCTGAGGAGGGAATTCACTGCTCCACTTGGAAATACAGCAAGGCTGACCTGACCTCTTCCCTCTGTTTGCACTGGGTGAAATGTGGAATGAAGATAGCTGTGACAGTTTCTCTTGGTTGTGCAAACCTCTGCCATGTGGACTGAACCCTGGTAGCTTTGGTTTGCTCCTCTTGAAGTGTTCAGCAAAGTTCCTGGACGTGTCCAAGGCGAGGTTGGATGGAGCTCTGAGCAACCTGGTCTAGTGGAAGGTGTCCCTGCCCATGGCAGGAAGTTGGGACTGGGTGATCTTTAAGGTCCCTTTCAACCCAAACCAGTCTGGGATTCTATGAAGTCCAAGTGCTGTTTTGTGCTGCACCAGATGAGAAAAGGAAAGTTCTAAGTGTGGCAGGTTCAGGTCAAAGGCTTTGCCAGCTGGAGCTCCTCAGTGTCTCTGAGCCTTGAGATATGAGGCATGAATTAAAATGGAATTTTAAGATTTTCCCTGCCTGCAGAGGAGCAGAACATGGTACAAACTCTGGTCAGAGAGGCTCTCTGGGATGTTGCAGCCCTCTGATATACTCTGTCTTAGTGGGTTTTTTTCCTTTTTAGACAAAAAAGCTGAAAAAAGAAAAAGAGAATTTATTAAAGCAGCAGTGGGAGTTGGAGAACTTGGAAGAAGAGAGGAAACAAATGGAAGAGCACCGAAGGAAGAAGGAGTTTGGGTATGACACTGAGTGGAACTTTTTCTGGACAGATCTGCTCCTGAGTCCATAGCAGCACTTGGGGCACGAGGAGATGTTCCAGCTAGCATGGCAGGATGTAAATATTTGGATTGTGATGGACTCATCCACAACAGCCAAGCAGCAGATGCAGGGGTGCCCTTAATTCTTTTTGTTTGTTGTTGTTCTTTTTGTTTTGTTCTGCCTCTGAGTCAGGTTGTCACAGATGTACCTCCTTGAGTGCTGGGGTACAATAACAAGGGGCTTATAGAGTCAGTTTGAATGTTTTTTGTTTTTTTTTTATTTTGCCTTTTTAATTTTCTCCTTCAGCCGCTTTTTGAGGCATCAGTGTGGTGCCCAGTTAAAGAGACGAGCACAGCAGATACAGGAGGAGCTGGTAAGGGATTGATTTATACTTTACTGTGTGATGAAAAAAGTTGTTCTGTGTGATTTGTTTGTGTCTGCCTCCAATGCCAACAGTTAGTCAGGAGGCCCTTTCCAGCTTGTGCACAGGGCTGGGGCACAAAGCTCTTGGGGAAGCAGCAGATGGAGCATCTTGCTGAGCACGCCCTTGACTCTGTCAGCAGTAATGCCTGGACAGGAGTCCTGCACACAGGCTGGAAGCCTCTTGGACAGTTGTTAAACCTGTGGGTTTTCTCCAGGAGACAGACAGGCAAATCCTATCAGCCCTCCTGGAGGGAGAAGCCGAGGCTGAGCTGCGGCGGTCGGTGCGTCAGGACCAGGCTGTGGCAGACGCGGCCTGGATGAAGCGCGTCATCGAGGAACAGCTCCAGCTGGAAAGGGAGAGGGAGGCAGAGCTGGAGACTCTTTTTACGTGAGTTTGTCCACCTCTGAACATCATCTGAACAGACCATGTGTGCTGAATGCTCCTGGGCAGAGGGTCTCAGAGGCACAGGCAGGGCAGACACACCAACTGCCTGGGAACTGATGTGAAGGGAAACCCAAGTGCTCCTCTGAAGCACAGGGTGGCTCATCTGTGCCTGGGGAGTACACAGGTTTTTAACCTCAGATAACTCTTCCTCTCTCCTTTAGAGAAGAAGCTAAAAAAGTGTGGGAGAAGATGGAAGAAAAATGGGAAAGAGAGAAGGTGGCCAGAGATCACCTGATGAATGAGGTGATGACCTTTCCTGGTGAGGTGTCTCCCTTGGCTCCACGAAACCACTGTTCCAGTTGTAACCCTCCATCCTCCAGTGGGTCACAGCATTCTGTACCCAGGGCAGTTTTTCTGCTTATCTCATGTGGTTTCTGGAAATTGCTTAACTATCTTCTCCCTCCATGCTGTCCCTCCACACAGGTCTTTGCAGGCAGACAGCGCCAGATCCAAGAGAAGATGAAGTTAAACAGACGTGCCCAGGAGGAGACCATGAAGTATCGAGAGCAGCTGATCAGAGAACTTGAGGAGGCAAAGGAGCTGAGTCGGCGGGAGCAGGAACTGAAGACACCCCACAGGCAGGAGCTGGAGGCACGGGTAGGCTGAGCTTCCCCCAGACACACCTGGCTGGGGAAGGTGGCAAATCTCAGCTCAGATTTCTCCGTGTGCAGGTGACAGAGCACCACTGGCAAGAGGAGGAGGAAAAGCAGGAGAGATGGGCCCGGCCGCGCCACGAGGAGCTGCTGCAGCGGGAGGGGGAGCACAGGGTATGGTCACACAGAGGCCACACTGCCCTCAGGGGTCACCCTGACACACGAGCCCAGCACAGTGACAGCATCAGGCTTCTCATTGTATCTGATCCCCACCTTGGCTGTCACACGGTGTCAGGGCAGAACACTGGGCTGTCTCTTCCCCTAACAGAGCTCTGCAGTTTTCTCTTTTGCTGATATTGACACTTTAGCCCATAATTTTTGAGGCAGATGTGTTGCTAAAGCCTTAAATGTTATTTGATGCCAACAATAATTTATTGGCTGTATTAGGGCAGTTGGGACAGCACATCTGCACTGCTCAGTGTCTTTGTTGTCTGTCCTGCTTTGCCTGGCTCTAAAGACAAAGCTGAATTTGAGTAACCCTACCTGACCCCCCTGCCCAGTGGATCACCTCCTTTGCATGTTGAATTGCACCTGTGTGGATTCATCCTGGAGCCCATAAATCAGTTCTGGTCTTTGTTTTGACCCCATTAGGTCCACAGTTACCTAAAAGCACCATGGACCTGAGGAACAAGCACTAATGCAGCTCCAGACTACAGAAAGAGAACTTTGAAAACTCAAGGAACTCCTGAAATAATGGTGGCTCTGGAACAGGCTGCAGGAGATTGGTGAAAATACTTGTCTGTGGCCCAGCTGAACGGGAGCAGATTCCTGCTGCCTTCAGGAATGTGGGGGTGTAGCACCCTCAGAGAACTGAACTGCCTCACTTTGCCAGAGGGAGCTGAGCTGATGTATTTTAGTATGAGCTGGACTGGGGCAACACAGCAGATAAAGGGGCCCTGTGGATCTCAGCCATGAAAGAATTTGAGGAAGGGGAGCTGCAAGGCAGGATGTGCCTGCCGTGTCAGAGTCCCAGCCCTGAGGATCAGGATGTGCCAGAGTGCCCAGCTGGCTCTGAGGAGTTAGTGCATAATGCACCTCAGTCAGATGTATCAGGTGTGCTTTGGCAGCAGTTCTTAACTTGTCCAGTTCCTCTCCAGAAGGTGCTGAAGACATCATTAAATGTTGTTTTTCACTTGCTTAATGAATAAGGAGTAAATAAAACCCGAACAAGGATTTGTTTCTTTACATGAGCAAAGTACTGAAACAACAGGAGGGGGGAGTTCATCATTGCACTTGATTTCTTGCTGTTCTGGTTGGCAACTGCACCTTGAAATCAGTCCTGTCAGAGCACGAGGAGCTGACACAGGGCTGCGACAAAGATGGGAGTCTCAGCACTTAACTAGAGAAACCTTTTCCAACATCTTCACAGAACTAGCAGTCAAATAAGCCCAAATTATTTCACACACTGAAAGGGTTTTAGCATTTTATAGTAATACTGTAAACAAAAGATTAAGTCAAAATATTGTACAGACAGAATGACACTGATAAATACAAGGTTTGGAAAAAGGCAAAAAAGCTTTTCCTTTCCTCTGCAGCATTTTGTAAAGGAAGAGCAAGTTTGTTTACAGGGGAACAAGAGGAGATCTAGTAATTAAAATAAAAACCACCTTGGTTATTTCAGGTGCTGTAGTTTGTGACTGCAGTGCTGTGATGGGAGGGTTAATGAACTTGCTGCTCGTGGGTTTGAACCACTCTGATTTCAGCTTAGCTGGAGCAAGGGCTGGCAGGTCCCTTGGGTTTGGATCAAAGGCAGGTTTAAACAAGAGATAAATGACACCACAGCTCAGTGTCACCACTCTTTGGAAAGCAGTTAAGATATGTTAAAGAACAGCACACAGATGTCCTGAGGGGCTGAAAAAGACCATCTGCTGACTTTCAGTGATGCCAATTAAAGGGAAAGTTCCTACAAGATTCTCGCTGTATTTAATTGCCAGTAGCATGATTTTGGAGGAGGTTTCACAAAGGTCTTTTGCAGTTCTAATCCCAGCCTGCCTGTGTTCCCATCAGGCTAGAGATGCTTCTGGGGGTTGGAAGGGCAGAAAGGAAATAAAACCTCACAGTGAAGAGCATTAATTTACTGGTTGTCATCTCCTCTCTCCATTCCTTCCCTCCCTCAGACTCTGGCAGCCTGTTACAGCACCAGGAACCCAGCAGTGTTAGGGCACTCGTGTTTGGATTTCCATGCAAACACACCATCATTTAAAAAGGAGCCAACCCCTGCTGCAGCTCCTGGGCAGTGACAACACACTTCCAAATGGGACACAGGCAGAAGCAAAAATTAGTGATTTCCTTTCCCACTTCAAATTGAGACTCCCCAGAAATTCTCATTTTTGAAATTATGGACTGACACACTTTTGTGAACTGTTAGGAATGAAGGAACCACTGGGCACCCCCACACCCTTGGGCCAGGCAGCCTGGCAGGGGCTACTCAGGAAGTTGTCAAATTTTGAAAGCTTTGCATAAAAAACTTAGGAGATACAAGAAATGTTTTCACATTTGGATATGTTGAGGTACAGAGGTTATATGCCATGGCAGACAGAGCTGCTTTTGCACTGGCACTCTTCTAACTTCCTTTTTTTGTTAATTAGCACAGAAACCTTTAGTGAAATTGCATGAGGAGTTACTGAGCAAGGCTGCTGCAAACACGACGGTGCCTTGAAGATGACGAGAAAATTCCATAGGAAACTTAAGAATGAATTACTAACTCAGAAACAAAGGGTAATATTTTAACCACTAATGCCCTAAAGTAACATCAAACATATATTAATGGCATAGTGACAACTAAAAGAAATAACTATCAAGTTTCAAATTCCTTCCAAAACAGATAAAGTGACGAGGACCTTGCAGAGTTACACGTAACAAGCTCAGATGCCCACGACTACTACTGGTTTAGCAGACTAAAAACATATTGCACAACAGTTGATATGGGAAGAGAGAATACCCGGCTTGTAGCCCGTTACCAGGACGACAAACCTCCTTCCTGCTGGTTGGCAGTGGGGGTCCCGCAGCCTTCGGAGCCTCCTCCGGCGGGATCCAGCACGTGGGGGCTCCAGGACGGACGGGGCGAGGCGGGCACTGCCCTCCATCCACGCAGGGGTGTCACAGGAGTGCCACGGGCAGGACCTGAAAGCAGAACGTGGCCCCAGGGAACATCCACAAGAGCTCGAGACAGCGCTGGGACGTGGTATTGGCTCGACAGCTATTTGCAACATGCTATTATCCATAACTACACTGGCAACACAGGCACAAAATAAGGCAGTGGGTTAAATTAACCATAAAATTGTTAGAAAACATGCAAAAATAATACTGAGTTTAAAAAACAACGACGAAAAAAAAAAGAGTTTCTTGCCCCTTTAAGTTTTTCCTTGTAAAAATTCGAATAGTTCCACACCTAGGTGTCGAAATCCAACCTTTAAAAAACAAGACTAAAAAGCCGCGGTGACTCAGTTGTTGTTCTCTTTGGTTGTGATGGTGACGAGCTGCTTGGCAGCCTTGGCGATGTCGTAGGCGCACTGGATGACCTGCTGAGTGACCAGCTGGATGTCCGTGCCGGGGCCGCTCTCCACGGGCAGGGCCTTCCTGCACTCGGACTGCAGGCGGAAGGCGCTGGAGGTCAGCAGGCGCAGGGAGGTCCTCACCAGCTCCGACCGCGGCTTCTGTGGAGGGAAACGGCAGCTGAACGAGGCACAACACAAACCCTTTTCAGCAGCTGGGAGTGCTCACAAGGGCTCTTTGACGGGGCCCATCTGCTGCCAGGCCCTGCCCTTCTGCACTGGCTCCTCCACGCAGCAGGAGAGGCAGTTTCTGCTCTCTCATCTCGGGAGGATTTCCAGCCCCTGCCAGGCAGGGCACGGGGATTGCTGCTTCACTCTCCCTTAGGAAGTTACTCATACACATCTCCTGGTGCCTGTTTCCTGCTCCCAGCCCACGTCCTGGCTGGCAGGAGGGAACAGCATGTCCAGGACAATCAGTGCAGACGGGCACAACAGCCCTAGATCTTTGCTGGCAGTTTTAGAGGGGTAGGTAAAGCTTTATAAGAACTCAGTCGTGGAGAAGTCGCTCCCTAAACTTGCTGTGAACAAACAGACCACTTTGGTGGATGCATAACAGATATAAACATGCCTGCAAGTCAGAAATCCACACACCCCCATTCAGATGGAACAGGGAGTGATCAGTCCAATGACATTGCCATATAACCACACATCTCTTCAAGCTAGATCCAAGCAGCCTCCAGTTCTGAAGGAACTCTGTGCAATTCCTAAGAATTTTAAGTCCAAGAGTACAACTGAAGGCCTGGATTCATACACTAACCCTTCCAAATTGCCACACTAATAAATATAGAGGTGCAAAGTGGAAAACACCTCATAATTTCTCACTTCTTTTGGTTTTCACTCTGCAGGGAAATGTACACAAGAGGAATGAGGCCAAAACCCTTTTGATGCTGACAGGTACTTACTTTTGGGAATAGAGCTGCCATTTCTGTTACTGCCACATGTATTCTCTCCGAGCACGGTATGTAGCTGCAAAGAGATGCACTGGGTTACTCAGCAGGGACACACTCCCCTCCCTCCTCCAGGCCATTGGATACTATTCTAAAAACAACCATTCCTTGAAGTTTTGTTCCCCTTCAGCACTGGTAATTCACACCTATTACACCAAACATGGTCAGGAAAGTCTCCATTTGCAAGCAATTATGGAAACGTGTCTGTGAATATTGAGTCACAGACTGGTTTGGGTTGAAAGGGACCTTAAAGCTCATCCAGTCCCACCCCTGCCATGGGCAGGGACACCTTCCACTGTTCCAGGTTGCTCCAAGCCCTGTCCAACCTGCCCTTGGACACTTCCCAGGGCTGGGGCAGCCACAGCTTCTCTGGGCAACCTGTGCCAGGGCCTGCCCACCCTCACAGGGAACAATTTCTTCCCTGTATCTCACCTAAATTTCCCCTCTGTCACTCTGAACCCTTTCTCCCTTGTCCTGTCACTCTGATGGACAGCCCCTCTCTGGCCCCTTCAGACCCTGGAAGGTGCCCTGAGGTCTCCACACAACCCTCTCTTCTCCAGGCTGAACACCCCCAGCCCTCCCAGTCTGTCTCCATAGGGAAGGTGCTCCAGTCCTCTCATCAACCTCATGTTCATCAACTGCACATTAACTCACACTCACATTTCTTAACCCTTCCTGCCCAACTGTTGAAACATTGGAATTCATCTCCAAGCTGTACAGAACGTGGCTCAGCTCCCTGTTTGGTGGATTACTGTTGTGTGCAGGACACTGTGCCCAACCAAACTGGTCCATGTCACTCAGGCACAAAGTGAGACTGCAGCTTGCAGACATTGAAACAAAATCTGGTGATACAGAGGTGCTTTGGGGAAAAAACCCCAACTTTTCTGGCAGAGTTGATAATCCAAATCAGATTTAAAAAGATCACTTTGTATGTGGGACCTGAGTAAGTTTGTTTCCACCCCTGTGTCAGTTCATTCCCAGGTGAAGGCAGGAATGCAGCACCAGGCAGGTACATCCCCTTTCTTGTTTCCCAAATGGCAAAGCCAGACCCCTGCTGAGATAAACTGTGCCCAACTTCCCACATGGAATTCCAACCTGGCTTTTTGGGTGAAGTTTAACTAAAGGTGACACATCACATGAAGGCAACTTCAGAACACCAAGATGCCTTATTGGATTAATTAACACACAGTAACCACAGCACACAGTTCTCCCACAGCAGTTTGCACACACATGCAACTCCAAACTACCAACTGCTTCCACCACGTGTGAGTTTCAGGTTAAGTATTCAGTAATTCTGGTTACTTAGCTAATAAAACAAAGGCAGGTCCATCAGACTTTACTTCTGATTTATATACCAAATGAAAGTTGATCTGTTCAAAATAGATCTTAAAACTATTTACCATAACCTCCTGTGAAATTTATGGTAAACAGTGAATTGTGTGTGCTCTGCCACAAATCTACTTTGAAAAGACTCATTTTTATGCCTCCAAGACTCAGTTTTAGCATAAATTAGTTCACAGGATACAGAATCTCAAAAATTACAAAGTATGAGTATTCAAGACAACTATTCAGCATTTGTAGGTTATGGTAGGTCAGTGCCCTTCCAATCAGAAGGAGCCCCAAACCCACCTCCAGTCATTAGTTACTCAATCATCTTGCAACACCAAAGGTGTAAAAATCAGTCACTTGCAAATGCACCGAGAGAGAAGCAACACACTGGGGTCATTTTGGCAATGCAGGAAAATTGCTTTAAAATGAGTATTTCCATGTGTCTCAAACCACATGAGCTCTTCCAAACTCAAAGTGGAGAGGGGTCTTCCAAGTTCACCATAATTCCCACTCTGCTGTTGAATTCATGGTAAATCTGCTCCCTGACCAGTACTCTACCTTGGAAAGGGAAATTGCTGATGAAACCCTTTGCTAACAAGGCAGAGAAAGCCCTGAGAGGAACTGGAATGAAAGATCCAGGTTAATGACATGTTTCACTGTATGTTCTCTAGGTCAGCTGAAGTCCTGCAGAAATGGCTTCAGTTTATCATCTAAAGACTCACTGTGAGCCTGTGAAACTCTGACACATGTGTTGGGTTTACACACATTCCAGTGAGACATCAGGAAGATATTCAAGTAGTGACTTGAATCCATCATTAGCAGTAATTTGGGTTCATCTCCTCCTCCAATCTTGACATTTGTCAGCTGGGTTTGAACCCAAGAAGTTCTAATGAGCATCTCATATAAACTTAATATTTGAGGCATTAATAAATAGTATTTTGGTCAGGGTAGAAGATTGCAAATAAACACCCATCTTTTTCCATTGATTTGAGATACCAATGACCTTGTTTGACCTCCAGCTGTACAAACATTCAGCTGTCAGGTGTGAATGTTCCACACTGGGGATTTGAAACTCCTGCTACTTTTGAAATGGTGCACAGAAGCAGCAACACGTTGTGCTGTTAGTTCATAAAATCACATAACGGTTTGGGTTGGAAGGGAACATAAAACCTCAAAGATTTCTTCCTCAAGGAAGAAATTGTTCCCTGTGAGGGTGGGCAGGCCCTGGCACAGCGTGCCCAAAGAAGCTGTGGCTGCCCCATCCCTTGAAGTGTCCAAGGCCAGGTTGGACAGGGCTTGGAGCACCTTGGGATGGTGGAAGGTGTCCCTGCCCATGGCAGGGGGTGGAATGGGATGTTCTTTAAGGTCCCTCCCAAACCCAACCATTCTGTGATTCTGTGGATCTGTGATCATCCAGTTCCAAGCTGTAATTTAATTTCTCTCGATGGACACTAAATGGAACAGAAACAGGAGAACCCTTTACACCAGAGCCAGCTCCAGTTCAAGCTGCAGTTCTGCTCCCCACCACACCAATACTGGGAGCTGTCACTGAAGGTGCTGTCCCAGGTCTGCAGTTCCCTGATCACCCAGAGCATTTCGTGCATCACCCTCCATGACCCCCGTGCAGGTGGAGTGGGAGGGAAAGAGGCAGTGGAGAGAAAGAGAAAGGACACTGTGCCTGGGAGGCAGGGACAGAGGCCAGAGTACCAGGAGGCAGGGCCAGGCTGCTGCAGGGTCAGAGGCTGCTGCAGGGGAGCCCTCTCAGCCCAGGGGAGCCACGGGCCGGGGCAGCCGAGGCTGTGTCTGAGCTGGGGAGCGCCCACACGCTCCGAGGGTCTGCCCGGAGACGGCACAGGGGGTGGAGAGAGGGAGGAGAGAAAGGAACAAGGTGCTTCATTAATAGATGATACTCTTGCATCATTGCTTTTCTATGCAGCACATAGCTTTTACCTACAAGGTTCCCACCACCAGAGTGGAGGATGTATTACTGCATCCCCACCATCTCAGTTTGGTAAGGAAACGTTCCACTGTGTTAAGGAAGGCAGGGAATAGGAAAACAAAGAACAGCAGCTTCATAGTTTGGTGTTTTGCAAGATGACACTCATCTAAGTACAGGTAAAATTCCCACTCTACACATGGCACAGAAACCAAAAATGAACTAACAGGCTGTTTAAACATCTCATCAATTTAACAGTGAGAGCCAGGTGTGTTATATTGTGTCTTTCAATGACTTAAAAAAATCAAAATAGAGCAAACTATGATATACATAAAAACTAAACTCATTTAAAGCTTCTCTCACTGTTGTTTCTCTGTGAGAAACAAGCACCAAGGGATTGCAGTAGAAAAGGTTCCAGCCAAGGGCACTGAGCTCAGCACAAGCACGTCAGGACTCACCACTCAGCGCTGGCCCTTCCAAAAATAGAAAAGCACAAGGAGGAAAACCCACGGAACTGGAGGGGCCCCCCATTGTTGTGCACTTCTCTGAGCAGGGCAGGAAGTGAGGGCTCAGCCCAACCCTGACAGGCACTGCAGGCAGCACTGGGGTGGCACAGACCAAGCACCCACCCGCCTGCAGACCAAAGTGTTCCAGCACATCAACACCTGGGAATATGTAATTCTTATTTACAGCCTTCTAGAAGAGCTGTGTGGGAGCACCACCTGATGATCAGAAAGGGCAGTACCACTTTTACTCACCCACAGCTATGCTGGAAATTAATTGTTCAGGTGGGTCAGAAGTTCCCTGAGGGAGCTGAAGGTGCTGCAACCTGATGTGCAGTCTGTCCTGCTCACTCAGCTGGGCCTGTGCCTAAACCCAGTAGTTCAAAATACATTTTGCTGGTACATTATCCGTACTAACACCTCAGAAGAAAGGCAGTTTCTCCCTCCTTTATAATTTTCTCCTAAAACAAGCCCTGGTGTAACTATCATACTTGTGTGGGGTGTCCTTACCTATCGACACAGAGGTGTGAAGATACAAGAGAAATTTGCAGCAAGTTCTCTGCAACGTGTTTGATTTGTGTCTAAAACAACACCTATTTTGGAGCAGGACTGCACAAGTGAAGGGCAGCTGCCAGGGCAGGGCAGAACAGGCAGAACTGTAGCCAGAACCCACTTGCAGTGGGCTGGTCACTCATCCCCACTCACCCCATGGCACTGGGACCATGACACCAGGAAACACTGGAGACCTACACACTTTACAGGTGTGCAGTGGTGGGGTTGCACTTTTCACTTTCACCTGTGTTTACCAGAAGTGTTTTCCTTGTTTCCTCATCAACTCCAGAGCTGTTCCAGCACTCCCTCCTTACCTGTCATGCTTGTTCTCCTGGGCCGCTCGCAGCAGCTCCTGAATATTCTTGGTGATCTGCTCAGTTTTCCGAATCACGTCTTCTGTACTGGGCAAACTGGAGCTGGGGGCTGGGTCAGCATCTTCAGGGATGGATTCCTCCCCCTGCCACACCACACTGCGCTGCCGGCCCTTCCTGCCCGACCTGCAGGGAACAGGGCAGGGATTGGCCCGGGTGCACCTGGCGCTGGCACAGCCGGTGTCAGCCCCGTGTCACAGCACCTACCCCGGCTCCTCCAGCTCCACAGGCGTGGTGGGGTTGTCATAGTCGCTCTCAGACACGCTGCTCTGCTTCTCCAGCTTCGAGGCCTGCAAGGAACACAGACTGATTCCAGCCTGTGCAGGGAGAGCAGCCCTGACTGTGCCAGAGCTGTGTCCCGTGCCCACGGGCTGCTCCCAGCACAGCAGCTCCGGCTGCAGCCACTCCCTGCACCCCACAACAGGGTCCTGCTGCAGCTCTCCCTGCAGTTGCTGTGCCCCCTCACCCCACAACAGGATCCTGCTGCAGCTCGGAGCCAGGCCCTGGGCACTGCCAGCACAGCACAGCCCCACCAGCCCGAGTGCCAGGCAGGACAGACAGACAGTCACAGCACAGTGTCCTTCCCTTGCCACTGAAACTGCTCGGAGGCACACAGGGAGAAGCCAAATGGAGAGGGCAGGACCATGAACAGGAGTCTGAACAGGGAGCTGGGTGAGAGAGGCCAGACCAAGAGCAGGAGGGCCCAGAGCAGAGCAGAGCCCACGGGGGAGGCTGAACAGAGTGGAACCAAACCCAGCGTGGGAGGCTGAAACAAGAATGAGTCCCACACAGGGCACGAGGCTGAACCAAGTGAGGGAGGCCACGACAGAGCAGAGGCCAAATCAAACACAGGGGGCTGAGAGCAGAGCAGAGGCTGGCCCTGGGAAGCCCCCTGCAAAATGGGAGACCAAAATGAGGGCTGAGGACGTGGCAATGGGAAAGCCAAAATAAAGACAGGAGACAGATGATGGCCAGAGGCCAGACTGGGTGGGGGGAACCAAAGGGCATGGACAAAGCCCAACTAACGAGACCGGGAGCCCACTCAGTTTGGAGACTGACACAAGAACAGTCAAAGCTCATTGCAGACTAAAGCCCAAAACAGGGTGGGAAGCAAAATGTGAGGAATTGAGGCTCACTGAAACCTTGATACCAATACAAGGTTGAGGGGCCAAATAAGTGAGAGATGTGGCCCAGAGCAGAGCACAAGGGTGGGAGGACCAACCATCAGGAGCAGAAGACCATGGTGTCAAAAGGAGGGCAGGGCAAATTCCACAGTGGAAGCTGAAATGAGGGCAGGAGGGATGCAGGGAAGCAGAGACTGGACACTGGACCGAGCACTGTAGGCCCATTGCAAAGTAGGAGGCTGATCCCAGAGCAAAGGTGGAATGAAGAATGGGATACCAGAACGAGCTTGGAGGCCAAATCCTCAGCCAGGCCCCAGGATCACCAGACATCCACCTACTCTAGTCCTTCAAAAGCTGCACAGCCCATCAGAAGTGCCCACTACAGCAGGTCCATTTGCAGACATGTCACACCAGTGTCACTGCACAGAGATCAGCAGCTCAGGGCCCTTCACAGACCCCACTGAACAACCAGCCTTGGGGCTCTACAGAAACCCTGATGTCATCAAGAGGGAATTTCAAGAGTTAAATCACAAGGGACACCTCAGTTTCCATCCCTGATCCATACACTTAGGAATCTGTTTATGAAATAAGACTTCTACCTCAAGGACAGAGCAAAAATGTGACCAGGAACTGGTTTCCATTGGCTGAGATCCAGTAGGTTTGTTAAGCACTCATCTGATGTTAAACCCAGCAATTCTTACTGAAGCACTTGGAGTATGAACCCTTTCAATTTTAAAGTTACTCTGCACAGAAGGAAAAAACCAGCATTTTTTGAACACTCCTTAGAACAAGTAAGGATCAATTGTAAAAGTGACACAAGTTTTGAAGATAAGAAACTATTATATGTAGAGTCTGACCTTTCCCCTCTCCCAGATGGGAGACAGCAATGCAAATAGTGCAAAGCTCTATCGTAGGGTCAGAAAAACAAACCACAAGAATAGGATATTATGGAATCACTAATATAGAATCAGCATAGAATAAGAATAAAAACAAAACAAACCCTCTGCAAGTTTCAAGCACCACACAGCACTGCTATCAGCTATAGCCAAATTCAGATTTCCTTCTGATCAAGCAGGATAATCCCTTGAAGTTTTTATCATCTATCCCTACTTGCAAAACTGATCTTTTCTGGACTGGTATGTTCAAACAGTGTACAGTTCAAATAAAATGGGGACAAGAAGAAATGAAAAAGCAGGTTCTGTGCCTTGGCAGAGAGAGGTCAGAGCATGGCCATTCAACATCTAAACCCCAAAGTGGTTATCCATCAGACAAGCAGTCAGGCCCATGGGGATTGGTGCCAAGAGCAGTCCCCAAAGAAAGCAGCTTTGAAGCTGAGCCTCATGCAGTGTGTTTAGTCAGCAGGGAGAGCTGTATGTCAGCTCAGAGTGTCCAAACAGCACCCAACTGTCCTGTGGCTGCTGTGCAGCTGAACCAGTGATGTGGAGAGCTGTGCGTGGTGTTAAAGGCCAGAGGGGGTGACGTTAGAGAGGCGAGTGCCCCAGCGTGGCAGAAGGGATGGAGTGATGGAGTTCTGCTCCATGCAGGCTTGGAGGCCAGGCAGAGGGGGAAGAGAGAGGCTCTGGGCAGATGTCACCTCCTCCAGGGAAAAGGTGGGCAGGTACTTAACCCTTCGTGTGCTCTCATCCCTTGACCAGGAAAGCGTGGAGGGGAAGGAGGGCAGAGATGAAGAGGAGGTCACAAACGCACTCCTCCCGATCTAAAAATGGGAAAGAGAAAAACACTCGGGAAAAAACACAAACAAAACACAAATAAACTCTTAACTGAAATAAAGGAACATTCTTAAAAACATGGAGATGACAAAGCAAGAATGATTTGGAGAATTCAGCTTAGCCTGAGTGGACTTAATCCTTTCAAAATACAATTGACTTCATGTTCATTCCAATATTGATATTCCAGAGGTGCCAAATTCCACGGAGGGTAAAACACATTCACCACAATGCCAATTAACAAACACCACATAACAAACCACTGTTCAAACCAAGTGACCAAAGGACCTACACAGGGCACTGTCATGTTTTGCAAACACTGTCACACACAAATGAATTTTGACATTTCTTGCTGCCAGAATGGCCTTTATATCAACATGCCAATATAATTTAAAATGATCCAGATTTCATAGTTTGAATTAATTTAACTGGAGGTGGGGAAAAAGCCTCCAGACAAATTTCTGCACTGATTCCCTGGCACATTCAATTATCTTTTTGGAATGTGCATGGGACATTTGCCCTCCCTCATGCCATAACTTCAAAATGTATTTTAAAGGTCTTATTCAATTAACTGGAAGGAAATACAGGACAGTGCTACCAACAGGGAAAGACACTGTGACAAATCCACAAATTTTAAATATGTGTCTAAAAAAATACTGTCCTGTGCTGCTGCCCACTGGGAAATCTAAAAAGATGCAAAAAAAATTTAGCTGTACTAGTTAATTAATGCACTCATTAATTCAATCCACTGGTGTGTGTTGGGTCACTTATGCAAAGTGTGAACACCTCAGTACAAAATCCCTTTGGCTAACAGGGAACTCCCTCTGCACTGTCTGCACATCACACAGGAAAATACTAAACAAGGAGATCTGACCGACAGGTCTAAACCAGCTCCAGTTCCAAACCCAGAATAAGAAACTGGAGGTCTGGGGAAAACTGAGCTTCAATTTTATTTCTTCAAGGTGGTTCTGAAGTTCCACAAATTGGCAACTGTCTTTTTTATCTGAAGAAATCCATGAGTTTCACCTGCCCTCTTGGAACATTATTTTCCCCCTTCCTGGCTTTCAAACCGCCACACGTTGATATTTTGAATATATATTGTGGTTAAAAAACCCCATCTGGGCAGAACAAAGAGCTCCACTTTACACGTTCCAGAGCTGCTACAGCTTCTGCTTTTCAAACCATCAGGCTCCTGCAGACATGTTAATACAGCAAACATGAACAATTCTCACAGTTCTTACTCCCCTGGTTTTATTCCCTCCAAGGCAGAGCTGAGCAGCTTCGGTGAACGAGCAGAGCTGGAAGAGCCAGGAAAGCTGAACATGAGGAGCAATGCAGAAGCAGCAGCAGTTTTACTCACGTGTGGAGGGAAGGGCTGCAGCCTCGGGATGTTTTCTTCTGGGTAGGAGACCTCCCCCATGGGCAGGTAGGGTTTCTGCCCCGAGCCAGTCTCGTACATGGACATGGGCCTGCTGCCCCGGGCCGACGGGCGCCGCTTTAAGGAGGAATTGGTGGTGGGGTCTGTGTACTCAGAACCACTTGGGACCTGATAGATATTGGTTGTGGCCTGTCTTCTGAGGTTGGTATTCTCACTCTGTAGCGTTTGAAGCTGAAAGAAATGTTTAGCAGTGTTTGTTTCCCAGCAGCAAGTGCCAAGAGCAAACTGCCCATGCAACACACGTTGTCAGCTCTGTTACCAAATCCGGTTACTGGGGGTTCATTTCTTTTTCAAAAGCTACTTGACTTCTTGGTATAAGCACAGAAACATCTGTGTTCCAGATCTGGAAATATGTAGGTGCTGATTTCCAGCACTGCATGCTAAGTTAGATCTGGCTGTGGAAGTTCAGAACACTTGATCCTGCCAGGCTGCCCCAGCACAGGAATCCTGGCATAAAGGAGGCTGTGGGGGAAGAACTGCCAACACAACAGGTTTCCAAGCAAAGTGATCCATTTCAGCAGCCAATATAAGAACTTAGGGGACTTCAACATAAGGCCCATGAAATGTGACAATGCCAGAACTGCAGCACAGACACCAGAGGCAGCACAAAGGAACTCAAGCTTGCTCTGCAAAGCAAGGAGAGAGTTTAGCTCATGAAAATTAAGCATCAGCTGCTGCTTTCTAAGAGGATGATAAGAAAGCATTTTAAAGCTTTTTATTACTACCTGATTGATAGTAAAAATGCACCAATTCTGATTTATTTGGTGGAGTTACTCAGAGTAAGTTTGCTATATTAACACATCGGAAAGCAAAGGTGCAATAAAGAAACCTGGAGCACAGCAATGATCTCCCTTCTGCTACACCACATAAATACACTAAAGCCTCATTAATTCATAGGCCCTAAAGAGGGTTTTTTACCCTAAATAGACTGTATCTGTCTAAAGAAACTCAATATGAGTGGAAAGTTAATTCAATTGATGCAAGAGAAATGCTCAACCAGTACAAGCTGTTAAAAGACCAAGGAAACACCCCAAATCTCCCAGTAGTCACCATTCCAACAGACCCCAACACAACAGGAGAGAATGTTGGCCCTTCACAGACAAGGATACTCCAATCTGCTGAATTAGCTTGGCCTCAGGTACAAAGAGCTGAACAGTCCCATCACCCTCAAAGCACCAACCTCTGTCCAGAACAGCAGGGTCACCTGCACAAGCACAGCCTGAACAACTTTCTCTGCATGTCACTCTTGCAGGATTACAATGATGAAACCAGGATTTTTAACAGTAGTTAAAGGGATTAATTTGAGGAAGCAGCCAGCCCTTTCCAGCCAGCATGTCAGACAGGAGAGTGAACTCAGTGCAGATATAAATTCTCCTCTCCTCCACAAACCCCTCTATTTGCAAAACATGTAACAAATTCCTGATTTGTTTATATAAGGAATTAAAGGTCTGGCTTCCAAACTGAGATTCTGGAGCTTTAAATGCAGGATTTTGGCACAAATGCTCAGTTTTCTGTTTGTAGCAGACCATCTACACATAGTAACTCCTACTGTAAATGAGACACCTCTACTTTATCCTTGCCCAGACAAACCCACCCTGCAGGTTTAGGGCAGGAATTGGACTTTCCCACTGTATCCTGTAGGTGCTGTTTCCCACAGATTCAAACAGAAGTAAACAAATAAATCTTGGCATCCTGCTATACAAGAAAGTTATACTGCATTGTCACATTTCAGACTATTTTGTACTGTCAAACTAGGTTGGGATTTTAATTTCTCTTCATTCTAGCTAGGCTTAATAGTAGGAAAAACCCCCAACATATTTACTGGGAAAGTTGGAAGTACATTATACAGGTGCCATTTACTTCCTTATTCTTTAAAGACAACAAAACACACAAGACTTGCAAAAACTGTCTTGTCACTTGGAAAATATTTGTCAAAGTTTTGACATAAGGGAAATCATCATGATCATGATTTGTTGGCTGCACAAAGAACAACATTCACAGCATGTGCTGCACATAAATACTTTTAGTCTCATATGTGACCCCAGAGCAGCTCCACTTTACAGTGAGTGTTCTCACTATCCCAGTACTGGGTTATTGCACCCTCAGTTCCAACAGTGTTATTCTCAAAACTTCAGACACCCCAAGAGCTGAGGTTGTGGTGCTGTGCCCACCTTCTTCTGCATGATCCTCAGCTCATCACTCAGGTTGATGTTCACCTTCATCAGCTGCTGAATCTTCACCTCAGAAGCCACCAGAGCATTTTTAACTTGCAAATATTCCTGGGCTGTCACTGGTCCATCTGACAGGTCTGAATCCAGGCTCTGGAAACAGAATAGGAAAATATTTACACCATTGAGAAAGAAAGAAATAAAACCATGACATTTCTACAGCTTTTCATGGACTTACTTTAAAAAAAAAATCACAGTTCAAGTTAAGTTAAATTAATAAGATCCATTAATTAGCATCATTTTAGTCCACTATAAAAGAAATCTGCTGTCAATTAGCTCTTAGCTCCTCTAAAAACATTTGTCTCAGCATTTCAATGACAAAATATTGTTTTCATACAGATTTTTTAAAAATGCAATAAAGAACTGGGAAGTCACAAAAGACAAATTGCTAAATATCCAGAGTGCATAGGACCAGGGAAAAACAAAGCAGAATTACAAGGTCTACTGCCCTTTCTTCACCATTCTGCTTGACTTTCAGGAGTGGTTTAAACCATTTGTTCATGCTGGTCTGCTGTAAATATTTCTTCAGTAGGGAGCAGTAATTGTGAAACATCCTGGAATCACTGATTGAGGGTGTTTTGGAAGATGCAATTATTTCATCTATGCAATTAGGCCCACACCTTATCTCCAGACATATACATTACTTTTCCAGAGAAGCATATATTTTACAATAAAAATTCCTTAAGATGCATAGACTGAGGCATGATTATTAAATTAATTTGAAAACTAATTCAAACATTAATTTTCTCATCATTTATGCAAGGTAAATCCCTTCACTAGGGGAAGGACTGACTGCAGATCCCTTTATGAATCCTGTTTGGGGTGTGTTTCACCATTTCAAACCTACCTTCTGTCTGTTTGATTTGGCTGCATTTGTTTCCAGATCTGTGTCTTCATCTGAGGCAACACTGTCATAGTCAGGCTGGTCATTGTCCTGGCTCTCACTGCTGTGCTGGCTGCTGATTGATTTGAGTATCAGCTCCACATTTTCTGCAGATAAACACACGAGAAAACATACAAGGAAGTTTGGAGAAGAAATGGAAGCGCAGACTTTAAAAAAATGAATTCAGATCCACCTAGGAGGTGTGGATTGCTACAGCTTCAAAGTTGGATGGGTTTGCCTTTTCATTTCTTCTAAGTGTTTAGGCAAGTTAAAATAAGTGATGAAAATCATGTTTAACAGTTTAATAGAATTCATACATATTAAAAAACCCCTGGAGACTATGCTGGACAAATGGATGTCAGCATTCAAATGAAAAATATAGGGAAAAATTAACAGTTAGAAAAGATTTTTATTTCATACCATCATGGCTAGAACTGTGTCTCTGTCTGGTTGTTAACACTTGTAATCTTTGCTATCTGTCATGCTCAACAAATACAGAAAATAAACATTTTTAGGTGAAGTAGCAGTAAGATTGAAATGACAAGGAAGTCCTGCATTTGGGAGCAGCCAGAATTCCAGCATTTATCCCCTGCCACTATCCCAGCTGCCAGGCAAAACAAGTATCACTCTTGCACCCTCCGGGATTATTCCAGAAAATATTATCAAATTATTATAAAAATCACAACCATCACAAAAAAAAGAGTGTTGTTGAAATGCACATATCCCACTTGATTTAATTGTGTCACAAACACCAACCTTACCAGGCTGATCTGTACCTGGGCATTACTTTGGTGGCCCATTGCCTGCTGTCAGTAGCCTGATATCCACACGAGTCAGTTCCTATTTATAAAAGCAGCCTCTCTCCACTGACACAGCACTGAGGGGGTTTGGGAGGGATTAAACTGAGGAACTGCCCCCAGAGGAGCTGACAACAAAAGCTCACCTACCTTTGGATCCAGTGAGAGGATTCCCCTGCTGTCTTCGTTTGGCATCACTTAAGATATCTATAACCAGGGTAGCAAACTCATGGGCATTAAATCGAGCCAGTTTCTGCCTCCCCTAAATCACAGAATAATGCAGGGAAAATAAAAGCACATCCTGTATTAGATGAACTGCAGAACTCCCAGGAAAAACTGAGACTATGCACCTACAGTGAGTTGACCATTCAATTACATTTATTGCAAAAAGTGTGATTTAAAAGGGAAATGCCCATTATTTTAACCTCTTTCCAAGCAGATGCAACTATTCTATAGCAATGAAATATAGTACAGCAAAATTATTTAGGCCTGTTAGAGTATTTTTACAGTATTAAGAAGATTTCATACCTGATTCCTGGTTGAGGAATATTCAGGATTTACAGGAAGAAAAGGGACCACTGTGGTCTCTGTCACAAGAGTGCTGTGATTCTGAGTTGCAAGCCAAACTGCCCCAGGGAGAAACAAAAACAGGGAATAACCTTCCTGCACTATTTGACAGCGTTTCTTGTCAAAGAATAACAGCCCCCAAATTCAAACACAAACACAATCAATTCAAAGGAAGGCATTTTCCCCAGAGGGTTCTCTGTTTTGTGAAAAACACAGGATTTTTTCAATTAACATCCCCTTCAGACAATGCAGGGCAAAATCTCCAGTCAGCAGCAGTTACTGAATGCAGAAGCACTTCAAGAGAACATGGGGCTGGATTAGCATCTGGTCTGTAATCTAACAATTCAGGTTTATTTTATTTCACTCCAGAAAGCCTCACTCACCTGCATCTGTTTCCCTCCTGTCAACTTCATCATACACATCCATGGCCAGTTCTTCAAATAAGTGGTTGCTTAGCTAAGGGGAGAAGTGAATAATTACAGTTTGAAAAAAATTTAAAGCCAATAATATCTCTATAACAGAGAAAATGTAAGAGCACAACTCTGCTCTCTGCAGTCTGTACAGGTCATAGAAATGCTCCTTCCTCAGCCTGCCCAGGGAGGTAAATTCATGGAGCAGACATGGATGAACATCCAGTTTCTGGGTACAGAGACAACAATTCTGTTCTACACTTCTTTATTGGTTAATGGATTTTTCTCTCCTATCTGCCCACAGAAAGAGCCCATGTGGGCAGAGCCAGTGTGGGAATGAGGTACCAAACCCCACTGGAGACCTGGACTTCTCTGAGCAGCAAAGGCTCACAAATACCTGTGATTCAAACTGTTCCTGCCTGGGGGGTCAGGAGATCCTTGTGTTACAAGGCCTGAAAGATGAAATGCAGAGTTTGCCACGTCTAGAAAAGGAGTTTTACTTACAGACTGAAGCTTCTTCTTGGCTGCTTTTGCCAGTTCTGATACATCCAGACTGCTATGAAAACAAGACGTGATCATCACATCTACAGCATTTCATGGCTTCAACACAAATTCTACATTTTAATAATTCAATGATTAAAATGCCACTTCTATCTGAAACCCCTTAATATTTTAGTATTTTTAGTATCATTTTTCACACACTGATGTCACTAATATTGCTAATATAATATCACAATTAGCATATTCATAAGCTTTCAAACAAAACAATCTTAAATTTAAAAAAAAAGAATCCCCCAAATCCTCTGGAATATGAATTCTCACAATTTTTTACCCACATAATTTTTATCTTATTAAA
>JAWWEV010000037.1:10004156-10016292 GCA_035583235.1 Hafferia zeledoni | reverse complement strand
AGTTCTGATACATCCAGACTGCTATGAAAACAAGACGTGATCATCACATCTACAGCATTTCATGGCTTCAACACAAACTCTACATTTTAATAATTCGAAGATTAAAATGCTACTTCTATCTGAAACCCCTTAATATTTTAGTATTTTTAGTATCATTTTCACACACTGATGTTACTAATATTGCTAATATAATATCACAATTAGCATATTCATAAGCTTTCAAACAAAACAATCTTAAATTTTAAAAAAAAGAATCCCCCAAATCCTCTGGAATATGAATTCTCACAATTTTTTACCCACATAATTTTTATCTTATTAAAGTTCTGAATAGAAATGTTGCAAGCAGTAGGTTGGACAGTGATTTACTTACAGCCGCCTTATTTCCAATTGCACAGCAATAAAAGAGAAACAGGGACTTGTAATTAATGCTTATTATGTTTTGTACAAGTAGGATTTCAGTGATAGCAACCAGAAGTTAAAAGCACTCAGATGAGCAAAAGTATAAATATTTTTAGAGAAAAACACAGATTTCTTACAAGTGTTAGTTTCAAAAATCAGGAAGCTGCCTCAGTGGGTCCTTAAATTATTTACACAATCTGTTTCCCAGGAATTCCCACGTGTGTTCCCTTAATAGAATTGTCTCACCTCCCCCTGCACTTTAACAAATCCAGCAAACTTCTGTAATTTTCTGATTTTGTTTATATGGCAATATTCTTTCTAGAAATAAAAAAAAGCTTTCCAGATTCATAAAGCCACACATAAAAAGTTGGAATGGCAAGAGGCTTAACAGATGTTTCAGAAAGGAAAGGAAATTTAATTATTAGGGTTTTTTATTGTGATGTTTTCAGACATTCTATGAAATCAACAACTTACCTGTCTGCCATCTGAGGTATAACAAAGTGCTGCCCATTTTTGTGCTCTAGAGTTGAAAACAAACTGCACTTTAATAGATTTGTACTGGACTATAATTTTCAAGAATATAAGCAAAAGGCAAACACAGAATAATTTATCTTGGATATAATTACTCAATTCCCAATTACAGGGAGTTAGCAAGTCTTAAAAAAGGCTCCTACCACAAATATCTGGTGTTATCAAAGATTCCAATTAAGGCTTAATAACTGTATTAAAATTCTATTAAAAAAAGGACATTAAGTTCCAAAACAGGTGCCTTTATAGCACCTAATGGCTAAAAATTTGTAAGTGTGCTTGTGTTCAAAAGGAATCCACTTAATTAACACTCCCCTGGCTTTTGCATTTCAATTGCAAGAAACTACTTGGAAGAGTTTCTACAGTTTATATAGAACATGTGTTTGTGGCCAAAGAGAAAAGAGCTTCATTTTTAATCTAGGTTTATTTAAAACCCTACAGTTTTATCTGAAATTTAAATGTATCATCACTAATCTCACATCTTACACTTTCTTTGGTTCCTCCTGTGTAATTTATACAGAATATAAATATTAGAATATTTGAAATGGATATAAAAGGTGCATTAACAGACACAAACATCACATCCCACAGTATGAACTGTCCTACAATGAACAGCCAGAGGTCAGAGGGCAGTTTTTTGTGCTTACCTGGTTTCCTGCCACAGAGATAAAAGGCCAACCTGTCTGTGAGCTCGTACTGGATCTCCACCAGCCGCTCTGCCAGCTCGTGGTGCCCCCCTTGTCTGAGGCACACACAGAAGGGACACCAGTCAGCCATTGAGACACACAAAAATGGTCAGAGAATTGATTTAGACCAACCCAGCACAGCCCCACAACCTGCTCCACCCCAGGTGCCCCAGCCCATCTGTGCAGCTCAGCCCTTCCCCACAGCAATTCCCCAGCTAATCCACACTCCTGGAGCCTCCTCAGCTTCCAGAAACTCTTCTCCTCACATCACTTTTCTGAGAGCTGCTAGATTGGCTCAGCACAGCCTGGGATCACAACTGATGTCTCAAGCACCCAGAACAGGGGCTAAGAAATTACAAAAATGCCTATTTATACTCTTTATGCATTCGCTCTTTTTAGAAAAATATAACCAGCATTCAACACTCAGCACTCAGATTATATTCAGGACAGAAATGTCTCTAAGCAGGTTCATCATGTGGTTCATAAACAACTGTTAATACATGTCAGAGCTTCTACCTTGCATAGTCAACTGGAGTTTTCCCATTGGAATCCTGAGTTCCAGGATCAGCACCATAAACTGTTAACAGTTCTGCTTGTAAAGTCTGTCCTGCCTTAGCAGCAACATGGAGAGGGGTGTTTCCTTTCTCCTACAGGGGATGAAGGAAAATATCTGCTTAATCAACAGGCCTGAGTAGAAGATTGAACTGCAACTGATTATTTGTCAAAACAATGAAAAAAATGTTCCTACAGGATGAAAGAAATTGGCTTGAGCTCCCAAGGAGAGCAGTCGCAAACAGGTCTCCAGGTTCCCTGTCCTCACACTGGAATGGAGTTGCTGCAAAAGAAGCAAAATCACATTCAGTACAGCAGCAACAACTTGGATTCAGCATTTGTATTTCAGCAAACCTTTCAGAAAGTGGTAAGCAAGAGTTCTCCAATTTAACATTAATTAATGCCTCTCAACCACCACCTCCAGGATCCAGACATATTACCAAAAAAGTGGCTTAAAGTTAAGCTCTGTTTACTTATGTGATAGTGCAGAAAAACTGCAGTAGTTGAGTCAAGAGCAACTATTTGAAGCCAGGCAGGCTGGCTGTGCTGCCCCACTGACCTTGCTGAGGTCTTTGGCAGTGACACTGTCGTCCTCCCGGCACGGCAGGCGGTGCACGAACGCCAACATCTGATACTTGGCTCTGATGAACTCGGCCTTGTTGGGGCTGCAATCACCAACCCAGGCCACAGGAGGAAAGGGAAGAAATGTTAGTGCTTCCATAGGAAAATTTACAAGTGAAGATTGAATCAGACCTTTGCCAGTGGCAAAGTTAGACATGGAAAAATATTTCCGTTAAAAAACCAACCCAGTGCAGATTGTCTGATTATGCAGAGAAAACTTGTGTTACAAACATCAAAGTATCTTCAGACCACATCATGTCTTAAAAGAAATACAGACCTTAAAATTATGCCAGCTGAAGATCTATCCTCACTATATGCAGTTATCTACCTTCTAAAATGAAGCACCATAATCAGTGACAGAAATATCCCGATTTTTGTTTAATTCATCAGCCAAACTTAGTTTTGTTGGCAGCATTCAGGCAACTGAAGCACATGGCATGAGAATTAAAAGTCTTCTGATTCAAAGACTATTCACTGTTTAAAATGAGAAGGCAGGAAACAACAGTTCAAGGAATTCAAGCAACGACTTTTTGTGTTACATTTTTAAAAATTAATCCTTGAAAATCAAAGAAAAAATAATGGCTGAACAAATAACTAGTTTAGCCTTTTTCTCCTCCAGCAACAAAACACACGGGGGTTCCCATGGACTCCTTGCTGCTCTGTCACTGTTGAATAAATGAATCCCACTTCATACAATCCCAGCTGTGCCCTTTGCCACTTACTGCACTTTATCCTGGGGGCCGGCCTTGCGCCGCCCGCTCATGACAGACGCCGGGTCCAGCAGGGAGTGCTCCCAGATGGAGTTGGCACCGTTGTTGTACAGGGTCTCCACCATCTGAAAGGCAGAGCACACACACAGCACTGACACGGGGCTGCACTGGGCAGGTATCTGTCAGCACTGCCAGGCAGACAGCGAGCCAACAGCTTCCCATTCCGTGTGCCAGCACCCATAACCTGCTGGGATACCAGAACTGGGCACGGTGTGGAATGGACTAAAAAAACCCTCAAAATTCCCTGCTCTTCCCAACAGAACTCCACTGAAAAGAAAATCTTGCCATACATTGAAAATTTAGGTTGATGCAGGTCTGTGGCAGAAGTTGTAAAGAAAAGTTGAGGTGACCTCCCAAAGCAAAGGTATCAAATTAAAAAGGCAGAGACGATTCTAATTTCAGTGGTCTGGCATGAGGGGTCCATCACAGAAAACAGAGAGACAAAAGGAGACTAACTCAGAAAATGAAAGATTAAGAGGACCAGCCCCTCTCAAACTACAGTTTAGTGATTTAAATTGACTAAAACCTCAGCCTATGCAGTTTGAACAAGGGCAGGCAGTTTGCCCTCCTACCTGCAGCAGAGTGGGAGGCCACGGCGTGTGCTTGAGGTGCCTGACCTGGGAGATGTGGCGGCCCAGGCTGCGGTGGACGCTGCAGCACTCGTCACACAGCAGCACCCCCCTGTTGATGGAGGCCCAGCAAGGGTCTGCAACACAACCCAGAGTTACAACACAGGAGGCAACACCACCTTGTATGTCAAACACACACTCTAAAGTCCAAAACGGTCAAGTAAAATAACTTCATCTCTTGCCAGATCCAAACTGAACCATCTTATAAGAAATGCAGAAAGACTGATGGGGCGGAAGTAGTAAATAACATATATGAGCAATTCTGTAGCTTCAAACATCAGAAGGCACAAAATTGAGCAGGAATGGTACATGAGGTTGAAACAATAAATGACCAACAGGGCACCAAATGGGTCTCTCAGCTGCTTGGAGCTCAGCCTCCAAAGAAACTCCAATTTCTGTCAGTGACACGTGAAACTCAACGTGCCAGAACCCTGCAGGAACAGGCAAGTGAGCAGCCAGCCAGAGCTCCAGACCCAGCACATCCCAGGAGGATGAAAAAGGATACCAAGGAATTCTCTATTATGTTGGAAAAAATCTTAATTTCAAATGCAGAGATGAGTCTGAGGCCAAAAGAGCAAGTACAACGTGAGCCTGGTGTGTGACGAGAGCCCTTGTGAGTCCTGTCAGAACAGATCTGAGCAATGGTGCTCAGGGAAAAGGCTCCTCTGACCCATGCAACAAACTGGCTGAGCCCCTGAACACGAGATCTGATCACAGTTGTGGTTGTGAGCAGAGCTGATGTGTGTGCTGAAGGCAATGCAGGCAAACCTGCTTGGACCCTGGGCCACGAGGGATGGGAGCATCTATTCACCAGGATAACCATCACAGCCAGAGCCCAATTAAAGCAGATGTCTTAAGGAAAACCTTAACCTAATTTAAAAAAACAAATTAATAAGAAGCATGCAACCTCCTTGTTAAATCATTCCATTATGGAGAAAAATAACAAGCAAGTGAGAGGCACCCCTGGTAACCTACTGATCCAAACTGAGGCAGCCTTCCAGATTAATGAGCCTGGTCCCTTCTTGTCAGAGCCCACCCCATCACACATGGATCAGATCCTTTGGGATCCTCCCCTTGCCTGTTCCTGTCACTGCTCCCGGGCTGCTCCTGAGCACCACTCACTGCAGCACCAACACTCAGCATGGGGGGTTTCTCTACATCCACCTCAACACCCAACTCAAGTGCCCCAGACAACAGCAACTCACCCTGACAAATTCAGCCACTGTTTATTTGGTCATTTCACAGCAGAAAAAAAGGTTTAAAATTCTGCTGAAGAATAAAAGCCAAGGCCTTGTTTGTAATTTTAGCTTGTACCTTGTACCTAAGAGAAATCACATTGCTGAAAGAGTTTGTGTTTAGGCAGAGTCTGCCAAAAATGAGCACTGCTGGAAATGAGGATGGTGGGATGCAAATAAATGCAATACAAGTAAAACAAAAGGAAAGACAACAGATGGAATCAGTAAGAGAACTGAGCAGCTGAGCAGCCTGGGCCAAGAAAAGGCTCTTTGCTCCTGCAAAGGCTCCAGACTCTTCCCCAGCTCCGTCCCCTTCTCTGGCCACGCTGCAGCCCCTCAGTGTCCCCCCTGCAGGGACAGCACTGGAGCAGCCTCAGCAGTGCCAGCACAAGGGACTGGCACTGCCCCGGGCCTGCTGCCCACCCTGGGGCTGATACACGAGACAAGAGGGGAGAGGCTGCAGAGCTGGGGCCGAGCCCTTTCAGGAACCTGCAGGGTGATTCAAAACAGGAAGCGTGAGATGAAGACAAGCCCAGCCTGGGCTGAGGGAGCTCCTGCCCGGGGTAGGAAGTGCTCCAGCAGAGCTCGGGTAAGATCAGTCTGTGTAACAGAAACCTCCTCACGTCCTGCCACAGACACAAAGGGAGCACTGAGGGAGTCCCAGGGGAAGCTCTGCCTTATGCAGGTGCCAGGGACACCCCCGAGCTGCAGCCCCAGGTCCCTGGCACAGCCCCCACCAACAAACCCCTCTGCTTCAGGAAAGGAAGGGCTCGATTTCTTTTATGTTAAATGAAGATTTCCTTGTATCTGTGGATGAGCCAGCGGATTTGCAGCAAATAAGTAAATACCTGACAATGCTCTAATGTCACGACACAACATGATAAAGGGTCGGGTTTCAAGATTATCACAACAGTGGTTCTGATATCCTGATGAGCTTAAAGAACACAAACAGTCCCACAGCTTTATCTGAGCCTCAACACCCTGGTGTTTAAAAGCAGAGATAGGTTCCCTTGTGGGATAGGGACAAGTGCCTGTGTGAGAGGTGACAGATCCATTTACTGCAAAACCAAAATTCTGTGAGGGTACCCAGCAGAATCACAGAACCCCAGACTGGTTTGGGCTGAAAGGGCCTTAAAGCCCATCGTGTTCTCCCCTGCCCTGGGCACGGACACCTTCCACTGTCCCAGGGTGCTCCAAGCCCTGTCCAGCCTGGCCTTGGGCACTCCCACGGATGGGGCAGCCACAGCTGCTCTGGGAGTCTTACTATTTTATTTTTTTAAACATAAGTCACATGTAATACAAGTTGTTCTTCCCTCTCCCACCTGGCCATTCCAATGCTATCTACAATAGAGTGTTTTAATTCACTTCTGTATGTACAGATTTCATTAACTGCAGTGCAAGAACCAGCACAGAACACAAACAGCAAAGGGGAAGGAAAGACAAGAAATATCCACAGCTGACAAAAAAAAAAAACAACCAAACCCAGGGCAGTTTTAGATGTAAGAGCAGCAGAACTACAGATGGTCAGGAGATGGAACTGCCTTTCTAAAGACAAGCTGTGTCTCCATGAGCTCCAAACCAACGTGAGCGAGAGACGTGTCAGCACAGAGCAGGCACCGCTGTGAGCGTGTGAGAGACCCTCGCACGGCCCCGGGCGGGACAGGGACAGGGACAGGGATCGGGACAGGGACAGGCATCGGGACAGGGACAGGCATCGGGACAGGGACAGGGATTGGGACAGGGACAGGGATCGGGACAGGGGCAGACACGGACACCGGGACAGACACCGACTCCGGGACAGGGTTCAGCCCCAGGGACAGGGCTCAGCTCAGTTCCCAGCCTCGGAGCACGGGAAGGGACGAGCAACCCAACCCCGGCCCCGCTCGCACCTTCCCGACCCCCCAGACCGCCCGTCCCGTCCCGGTGACACCCTCAGCCTGTCAGCGGGACTCGGGGGGAGTCCCTGCCGGCCCTCGCCCCTCCCGGGCCCCGCGGTGCCCCCGCGGCTCTGCCGCAGATCCGCTCCCACCGTGCGCGTCCCGGTCCGGGCTGGCCGCTCCAGGGAGGGTGTCCCTGCCCGCGGCGGGGCGTGCGACGGGACGAGCCCGGAGGTGCCTTCCCCCCCGCCCCATCCCGGCCGCGGGCGGTGACACGGCGGGCCGGGGGGTCGCCCCGCGGGGCGGTGGCGGTGCGTGCTCACCCTGCGCGCTGCAGTCCGCGCACACTTCGCTGCTCCGCAGCCGCTTCGCCATCGCGGCCGCGCCGGGAGCGGCGCCGGTAACGGGCCCCGCCAGCCCCGCGCCGGCAGCGCGCATGCGCACCGCCTCACCCGGCGCCGCGCCGCAAGCGCACGGCGCCCCGCGCCGCCATCTTTAATTCTGGCAGCCCGCCATGTCGGTTCCTGGCAGGGCCCTGCCTCGGGCCGGGCGCCGTTTCAGCGGGGCCACAACGCGCGCTCCTGTCCTGCGCGGGGCCGCGCCCACCCGGCAGGAAGGCGGGAGAGACTGCGCTTCGGGAGCCTGGCGGAAGAGGCCGTTCTCCGGCAAGCCCTGCCCTCACCCGCCATGGCGGGCGGGCGAAACCAACGGCGGGGGGAGGAGGGGGGGCGCAGCCGGGCAGCAGATCCGCGTCCGCCCCGGAGCCGGGCTGCGCCCCCCCCCTGCGGGGAGCGGTGGGGCAGCCACGGGCGGGACGTTCCATCCACCTGCTGCCAAGGGGGGGCGGGGGAGCAGCAGCTTCCGCTTTCCGTGCGCTCGCCGGTAGGGACGGAGCGAGGGGAACGGGGGAGCCCCCCGCGCCCACCGCGCTGTGGTTGGTGCCGGGAGGAGCAGGAAAGAGCGAGGGGCGGCGGAGGGGGCAGAGGGGGCCGGGGGACCCTCCGGGGAGGAACGGGGGGAGCGGCGGCTCTGGGGAGACCCCCAGGAACTGGGGCCGGGCGGGAACAGCGGGAGCGGCGGCTCTGGGGAGCTGCTCGGGGGCAGGACAGACCCTCAGGAACTGGAGCCGGAGGGTGCCCATTAGCGAGAGACCCTCGGGAGCGTGGGGGTCACCGGGAGCGGGGCCGGGGGGGTTCCCAGGGACAGGGGGGCTTTGCATGGGGCTCCCCTCGGAGGGGCGGGGAGGGCTCGCAGGGACCCCTCACCCGGGGCAGGTGGGCACGGAGCAGGCGCTGGGGGGGCCCCGGCCCGAGTGACTCGGGGTCTGCCGAACGCAGGGAGCGCCCCCGGCCCGCCCTGCCGGGATGAGCGCCCCTGGCAGCGCCTTCCCCCTGCACGTCCTGGTCTGGAACAACGACTACAGGCGGCTGGAGCAGGAGCTGCAGGACAAGGTAGGGGCACTGGGGGGCTGAGGGGGTCCCGGGGGGCTTTGCCACAGCGCAGGGCTCGGTGCCCCCGTGTTGGTGCTGCCAGGTGTGCTGAGGGATCCCCGCACTGCTCTGTCTGTTATTTGTGGTGTGGGAGTGATGTAGGAAGGCTCAGGAATAGACTTGATGTTGTGCATTAAACGTTGGCTTCCCATCTGTAAAACTGCTCCGAGCATCCCCTGCAGCTGCAGAGTAGCCCTTTAGAAAGAATTAGGAGTCTCTGAAGCAGCTGGAGAAGAGCAGCTACAATGGACTTTAATTCATGTGTTAAAGCAATAAATACTGCTTATCTCAATGGGAAGTCAACCTGCAGCAAAGGTGCTGCTGCCAAGGATCAAACCAGCCCTGCCTTGCTGAGCGCCAGCAGTTCTCGTAGATTTGTTGCTGTCCAAGACCAGGGACAGAGATTTTATACTGGTTGGAATGTTTTCAGCATCTCTGGTAAAAAGAAATGGGTCATTGTTCGATGCTGGAGAGTAGAACACACAGAGCTGTCCCTCTCTGGGACATGGTGACGTCAGGAAACAGCCTGAGAAGCTGCAGCAGAGCTTGGGCAGCCTCTGGGCTGAGAGTGAGAAAGCTCTGACAGGGACTAGTGGGGGGCAGTTCATGAGCAGAGCTTGTTAATTAACTCTATGTGACACCACAAGTACAGGAGCCCAAGGCCAGCTGTGCCACCTCCTGGCTGTCACCTGCAGCTCTAACGGTGCCCCCGAGTTACTAATGCCTGCTTGGAGCATGTTCCTGCCCTGCTGCGGGAGGATCTTTGGAATGCAGCCACTTCTTATCTACTTTCCATCATCCTACACCTTACCAAGCTCTCTAACCTCACCGGCACGTTGCTCCTGTGCAGTCACCTCCGTTCCCCAGCGTTCTCCCCGGGAGGGTTTGGCGCTGACCAGCACTCCCAGCTGGGCTGTGCTGCTCCTCCCTGCATTGCCCGAGGAAACCGGCAGCGTCTGGAGGTGGGACATGCCTGTCTCTTGCTTCCTAGATCTAAAGTATTCCAAAGATACGTGTCCTCCTGCTTCCTTGGGATAAACTCCCTGCTGCCAGAGGGTGTGTGAGGGCATTGGAGCCACTCACCAGCTGCACATGGGGGGGGATGTGGGACCAGGAACAGCAGCCAGGACAGCTGGGGGGACTCTTAGAGCCCTTTCCCTGTTGGTGCTGCAGGTGCTGGAGCTGTAAGAGGTGGGGAAAGCAAATTATTAATGTTCTACCACAGAAATGAAGAGAAGATGCTTTAAAACAAAGCTTTCCCCGCTCTGTGTGTGATATTCTGACTTACTGCTGTCAGATAACCCTGTTAACGTGCATAATAACCTTCTTTTCTCATTCTGCTATTGACTTTCCCCTTTTCCTTTAGTTATAGATGCTCTTCTGTTTCAAATCTCTAAGCTAATAGTGAGAAATGTGTAAGGTATGAGAATGTTGTGCTTGCATGTTTTGGACATTTGTGCCTGTGTAGTTTATTTTTTTATTTTAGTGACTTGTGGAGAATGCCCTCACTCCTCATTGTGCTGTGTGTGCTTTGTGAAACACCATCTGCTTCTGTCCTTTCCTAGAGTGCTGTCCAAAATCTGTGTTGTGTGCCCTGTTGCTTTTTTCCCCCCTTTTCCCCTATTTTGTTGTACAGTTTCAGCCCTCTGTGGGGTCTCAGGCTGTTGGCTGGCTGTGGGGTGATGGACACAGACCAGAACTGCCATCTCCTCCTGAAAACAGCTCTTTTAGAGGGAGGCAGAGGGGAAATAATGACAGAAAAAGGAATGAGAAGCATCAACCAGAGCTCACGTCCCCAGTGATGGGTTTGGGCCGTTTGTAGGCCCCGCTCTGCTCCCCCTTTGTGTCTGTGGGGGAGTGAGGTGGCCCTGCAGGAGGGCAGTGTTTGGGAAGGGGGCTGTGGGAATGTTGGCCCCTGGATCAGCACTGTCTGTGTGAGGCCTGGGAGCTACAGGATTCCTCTCTGCCCCCCCAGGATGTGGAGCAGCAGGACCCGCGGGGCCGGACCCTGTTGCACTTGGCTGTTTCCCTGGGCTACGTGGAGTCTGCCCGAGTCCTGCTGCAGCACCGGGCAGATGTGACCAAGGAGAATGCCCAGGGATGGACAGGTGAGGCAGGCAGGGCCCGGGAGCCCGGGGGGATCCTTGCAGCAGCTTGTGCTGTGGTTTTGCTGTTGGGTGGGTTTGGGTCAGAAAGCAAAGTGACCCGAGGCAGTGCCTGGGTTTGTTTCAGTCCTGCACGAGGCTGTGAGCACGGGGGATCCAGAGATGGTCCAGATGGTCCTGCAGCACCGGGACTACCAGCAGGCCTACATGACCCTGGAGGGAGTTCCTGAGTTACTCCAGAAAATTAATGAGGTAATTATGTGATGTAACCCTCTCACCCCAGACTGAATTCACTCCTCTTCTCATTCAAGTAGTTCAGTGAGCTCCAGTCAGCTGTGACTCTGTGTTGTTTCAGCCTGTGCCTTCCACAGTGCTCAGGGAGATGGAGGCTTTTCCTTGACTTCACTTTGAAATCCTTAGCCATGAACTGCACCACAGGAAGCTGAATCTTGAAGGTGTTCCTGCCTCTCTAGTAAAATAGGGAAGAAACCTCCCCAGAAAGCAGCAGGGGCAGCCAGTGGCTTTGTGTGTGCCAGTTTTGATTTCACTTCAGGCACACACTTAGCATTGCTCCAGTTCTGCTCTTTTTTATTTGCCTCTGTCTAAAATGTTCAGGAGAAATGCTGCACTGAGTGTTAAAGCTGTTTCATGAAGTATTCATCAAGTGTTTTCCTTCTCCAGACTCCTGACTTTTATGTGGAAATGAAGTGGGAGTTCACTAGCTGGGGTAAGATTGTCTTGCTCCTCATCACCTCTTACAAGCACAGAAGTGAGATACAAATGTTCCATGAAATATGCAGGGAAATACCTGCTCCCCAGAATCCTTCTCTTTTCCTTCTCAAAATAACCTCCTGTATTTTTGTTGCACAGTTATTACTCTTTGTTTCATGTTTATTTGGTTGGTTATTTTTCAGTTGAGGGTTTAGCTGTTGTTGCAATTGCTGAAGGCTTTTCTTGGGATTTATTTACCTGTCCCTGGCCATCCATGGCTAAGAGATAATATCTGTGGATGCACAGGGTGCTTGGGAAGGATCTGCTTTTCCCTTGAAGGAATGAACACTGAGCCTCACAGCTGGCTAAATATTCCACATACCAAACTATTAGCCTGCTAGAGGTGGGGTTATGTCATTTCTCATGAAGGGACTGGAGCACAAGTGCTGTGGGGAGAGGCTGAGGGAGCTGGGGGTGTTTGGCCTGGAGAAGAGGAGGCTCAGAGGTGACCTCAGCACTGTCTGGAACTCCCT